>OZ017739.1:194951653-194954153 GCA_963969285.1 Odontomyia ornata
AAACAGTCAACTCATTTTAAGACAAATTTGCAAAAACTGTCAACCAAAATAAAAGCGGAGCTTGGCAGCCAGAATAACGAAATTAAATGCGTTGAGGAAAAAGTATGCCAGGTCAAAGAGAGAATCAACCATGGGATCAGCCAGGTTGAAGAGAGAATCAACCAGGACATGAAAAATATGAAAAAGGAATTGGAAGCAGTGAAGGCCGTAGTAACCACCTCACCAGCCCCGCTTGTCACCGCAGCGCAAAGCACATTCAGGTATGTGAAATCAGCAATATTTGTCGGGCAAATGGTCTGGAATATTTATAAAGAAAGTTTGAAGCCGCCACTGGGACAAACTACGGGAATGGGTAGGAAGAAGCAACTGCATTAATTTTTGCTCTAAGAGGCCCAGCTGCAGAGCTTTTCCAAACTATCCCCGTTGAGTTGCACTCAAAATCCGCTGCTATAACGAATGCGCTTGACATGCATTATGGAGACGATTACCTGAAGTAGATTGATCGATCATAGTAACGGCATCGGATGCAGAAGTAAGACGAAACCCTACAACAGCTAGCCCAATACATTGAGCAACTGGAACTTTTGGCTTACCGAGCTTATGACCTGGAACATCGAGATAATGCAGCAACAGAAGCATTCGTCAGCACATTAAAGGACCAGGAATTGCAAAAAGTCATGCGTTTAGCTCAAAAGCAAACGGTTGAAGACGCATTGGCTTGTAGTCTGAACTTTGAGGCAGCAAAAAATGTGAGTCGTACCACTGCCCGTGCCCGCGAGTTAGTGGCAGAAAAGTACAGGTATGAGCGCGTGGAAATTGAGCAAGACCTACAGGTAAATGGCGCACTTAGATGCTGAAATTGCGGAGAGAAGAGGCACCTGCAAAGAGACTGCAAGAAGCGAAGAAAATGGAGCTATTGTCCAGGGTGTGCAGCATGGAGGGGATCCAGACCCAGTCAGGAGCCCAGAATTGAAGCCCTTCAAATTGAGAGGGCCAACTTCGTGGAGCAGAGTTTGACTAAAAGAATCAACGTCCCCAGTACCACCATCACCGTGTCAAGACGACGTGCCTTCCAGATCAAGTTGACGGAAAATATTGCACCATAACAAGCGACAGTGGTGCAACCCGATCGTTTATCCGACCTGACCTAGTGAGGCAACAACTATTTCACAAACACAGGATTTTTTCACTAAAGAGAGCTCGGGGGAAATTTTGCCTGTCCATGGAGAGGTCAGCCTCCAGATACAGTTGGGAGACCGTCCGTCCCGACATAATTTTCTGGTCGTAAAAATTATGGATGACTGCATTCTCAGAATGGATTTTCTGCGACCACATTGGATTTTAGCAATTATTGAAATGGTGAAATTCCGAAGTATTGATGGAGGATCCCAGCGTCCAAATTCTCACAATGAATGTGGTACAATGTACCGAAACTGATGTACCAAAATCTCCCGAGAGCATTGTATGGGCCAAGCTTGATGGTGATTTTAGAGACCACCAATCTTATCTGATAGAGCCAATGAAAACATCAGCGTGGCGCATTTTGATTATAGGATGAAGGCTTGTAAGATACGTGCGGGTAAGAGTCGTTAACACCGCAGACTCAACCATAAGCATCAAAGCGGGAGAAATCATCAGCAGCTACCAACCCGTTTCCACCATCACCTCTTTAGAAGCTACTCAAGACCATCATTTGAAAAAGAGGCAAGATACAGATAAAGCCGGAAACTCACGTCTGCAATATTGAAGCAGACAAAATTACCAGTGCAGCTATACAAGCAAGCCTCTGATCTGGTCACCAAGTACAGTGACACTTTCTCAACAAGCCCGGATGACCACGGCCGAGCGAGTATGGCAACTCTCTTCATAGATACACTGGTAGCCAAGCCAATTCGACAATCACCAAGACGTCAAACAAGGAAAAGTGAGCAATTTGTAGTGATGCGATTTGGGTTTTGCAATGCTCCAGCTACCTTCGAACGCCTGATGGAATACGTGCTACGAGGCCTACCCTGGAAGACCTGCTTGGTGTACCTAGATGACATCATTGTTATCGTGTGAACGTTCACAGAGCATGTGCGGAGCTTAGAAGAGGTGTTCTCCTGATTGTGACTGGCAAATCTGAAACTGAAAGCAGAAGCAAGTAAAACGGACCCTGAGAAAATTGAAGCCGTGATTAGCTGGCCAACACCAAACAACAAGCGCCAACTACGAAGTTTTCTGGGTGTGGTGACCTACTATCGAAGATTAGTTAAAGACTTTGGCAAAAAAGCTAAGTGTTTCCATCAGCTAACCAAGAAAAATCGTCCGTATGTCTGGAATAAACAATATCAGGTAGCCTTTGAGACCTTGAAGGAGAAGCTGTGTAAATCATTCTAAGACCCGGAAAAATGTTTGTAGTTGACACCGATGCGAGCAACGGTGAAATCGAAGATGTAATCTACCAGCAGATCGATGGCGAAGAAAGAGTCCTCTCGTATTACAGTCGAGTTCTCTCAAA
>OZ017739.1:194959153-194996653 GCA_963969285.1 Odontomyia ornata
CTGTTTTCGGTGAAAACGAGTGATGGTTAAGAAATAAAATTTTAATATACATGGTACAATGTAGTTAAGATACTGAATTTTAATAGATTTAAAATGAAACTATTTGACATGAAAAGGGGTGTAATAAAAAAAAACCTTAAAAAAAGAAATGTCGAGAGCTCTTAAAAAGAGTGAAATAAATTTAATGAAGCAATGCCGAATCAATTTCTTAATTTCAACATAAAAACTTACACCATGTTGGAAATTTTTATGTTGAAATGAAGAAATTGATTTGGCACTGCTTCCATAAAAACAGGAAGAAACTGATATGGCACCGCTTCCATAAAATTTATTTCATCCTTTTTAGGGCATTTTGGAGTTGATTTTCTTTGTTTTTAAATTGTTTTATTCGACCACATCTTTCCAACGAACCACACTGCACTTTTGATTGGATCTTCTCCAAATTTTCAGATAAAGTGAATTACAAATATACATTTAAAATCATTTGCTTAGTCAATGATATTAGCAATATTGCAACAAAACGTAGGCCGGTTAAAATGGAGTAAGACTGGGTTTTCTTGTAAAGTAAGAGTAAATTTGTTTTTTGTGTCATTAAAGATTTTCTTGAATTAAATCATTCAATACATCTAAATATCGTAGGATAAGTATAAAACCCTTCTGATATGACCGTAGTTCTGTCTACCTATCTTATTTAAATTTGATAAGCAATTGTTAGCAAATGTACTCGCCATATTTGCCAGACAACAAATTTTATTTTTGTGTTATAGTACAAATTAAAAACTTTTCCCAATGTGAAGAACTATATCTATGGGATCACGAAATAAAACAAAATACTTGGTAAGACTTCGACATAATCAAAGTTATTCTTGATGAATTAACAAAGATTTTTCGACAACGCCGTTCATTTCTTAAAAATGAGATCTAGTCTTGTAAGGCTAATAAGTCACTTGAAAATAAACGACGAAACTTTTGAATACATTTGAAAATACACTCTGTATTTAAAATGAGGTTCAAGTAGAACCTGGAATAAGTGCATAAAAACGTACACAGCTTCATAAGTCGACTAAATCAAGTGAAAGCAATGAGTAACTGTTGCGATGAGAATTATAACAGACTTCAGTATGCGCTCAAAATACTAAAATATATTTCACGGCATCACAGTCAATGAGTTTTCACCACTGAAAATAGAGATGCAACT
The DNA here is from genome assembly GCA_963969285.1 of Odontomyia ornata. Taxonomy (NCBI): domain Eukaryota; kingdom Metazoa; phylum Arthropoda; class Insecta; order Diptera; family Stratiomyidae; genus Odontomyia; species Odontomyia ornata. The sequence continues at coordinate 194,960,352 of OZ017739.1, forward strand.
CCCATGTGTAACTCCATGAAATTTAATTCATACTTAGCAGTGATTTCTTTCATAGTTTTGAGCGGTTCTGCTGTTTTTTAGTTGACTTTATTGGTAAATAAAGACTCAATGGTGATGAAACACGAAAATTATTAGAATAATCAACGTGTACTAAATCTCTTTTGAATTTAACAACTGATGATTATTGACTCTGCGGATTCAATTGCTTAAAATTCTTTATTATTTATTGTATTTGATTGAAACAACTTATGGGTATTAAAAATGAAATACGACATGATCTAAAAATTCAATAAATGTTCTATTTTTTGTGGTAAAAATTGGGTGTTTCATTTATTTCCTATAAGATTTTTGTTTTTATCAAGCTATCAGTTTCAAGAATGGAGCCAGTCCGTGGTTGGCAATTTCCCATAACCAGGTCGTACTAGATTCCTGGAATTATGCACTCCTTGCATTTTCTTGATTGTAATTTACCTTCAATGGAACTCATGTTCGTGAAAACCGAGTTTAATTACAATGTCTTGTAGTGAACAATAAGTTTCAAATGTCCGTAAAGGACTGCAGCGATGTTCTGCTGCCTCGGCAGAAGAAGATGGAGGTATCTGCCGAGAATGCCCTCGTCTGGGAACGCGTGAATGCGCTGGCAGGCTAGCATTACGGTGTTGTGGGGCGGGTTCATTTCCCCAGCACGAGGACCCACTACAAAAAATTTCGCACTCACGAATTTCTTGTGGTCAATCTAACACGGGGCGACCGAAGTCGCAAAAAGTGTAGGTAACTACACCGAGAGAAAAAGGACTTGTTCCGAGAACAAGTGGAACATGTAAAAAGGGGCGGACTCATGGCCCACAAATGAGAGAAGGGCAACCGGGTGGTGGTGGAGCCCCTTCGCACCCACCCAACCGGATTTAAATCCATATTTGTTGCAGTGGCCAGGTATTCCTCTTCTGAGTAGAAAACTCATACAACTTCACTTGTATAAGCCTTCCCATCAGAAGACGAGTACCCGGTGACCAATTTATGCCATAGAATTATGCAATTCGATAGCATAACTCTATGTCATAAAGAGGCACTCTGCTTGGGCCACTCAACCCGCGACGTCACCTGAAACAAAAGAAGGATTAACTATGTACCCGGCGGCTGGCCATTTATTATTAAGTATTAATTCATTTTTATATTTATTTTTTCATATGTGTATATATATAATTATTTTTCTTCTTCAGTTGTATTTCGATATTTTGACTCAGGCAACTTGATATACAAAAATTAAATTTTTAAATATTAAATTAAGTTAATAATGACTTAGTTAGTTTCGCCCAGGTAAACAAGGGAAATTTTTTTTTTTATTTGCCAACAAGTTTTGTCTCGTAAATTTTTGGCAATTATTTCAAAATTCATTCATTTTAAATTTATTTATCATACAAATGAAATATACGGTTACTATTCGCATAAACGGGACGAATACAAAAGACATTCATTCGCTTGTAGTCGAAATTCATTAAAGCGTTTTCATTAAATCCAACATGTTCACCCATTGAAACCAATTGATACCATTAAAACTGTAAGGATCTCAAGTTTTATCGTCTCATTTGACCTGGGTGAATTTTGTTTTGAAAATATAATTTAAATGAAAATAATTCTCCACATTGAAAGATTGAATTTTGTTGCGAAAAGAAATACAAAAAATCAAAAACTTTTTAACGGCCTGCTTGTTTTCTGCTCTTACTCGAGATAAATTGCCGATTCTAAGAGTATTTTCATAATTTTGGTTTTCAAACATAGAAGTTGTCACTAGTGTCTCTTTTTCAAAGCCCAATAAATTCCAATTTTAGGGGTAATAAACTAGTTAATATTTAGACGTTCTAAAATCTATTTTTCACTTATGAACAAAACACAACTTATGTTCTTTGACAGATTGAACTGCGCAAAATTTGTTAGTGGTGGACAAAAAAAATATACAGCCTTCAGTAGGAAGTGATGCCAATTGGTTCCAACGAACTAGTTGGATTTATTGTGCACTTTTATTGTTGATCTTTGTAAATTCGGATCGTACTCCCGATATCTATTTCAATAATTATCACTTTTCCTTATGCTTTTAGCTAATGATTCCCATGGTGCTACTAGAATGTAGGTTTTTGATTATAATTGATAATTTTGCAAATTTCATTTTTAAGCTTTTGATTGTTTTTCTTCTAATGTAAATATTGTTTCCGAACATTTTAAATGTTGATCATTTTGTTTTTAAATCATGGTTTATCAAAATCCCATGTTGCTCCGAAGTTTCAAATGAGAATCAAAAATTCGCTAGAATATTTTCTATTCGTATTACGATAGCAGCCAAACTGCTCTTAGTTGTCTTATGATACGTTTGGTAAACCTGCACCATTTGATTACACGTCGACAAATGAACAATAAGTCTAAGATTTTAAGTAAATATTGAACATTTTCTACCTTTTTCTCTTTTGACATTAAATATATTTTATTATTTCGACAATATGCTTGTGTAACCCGTTACATCTTACACTTTTCTTGTTTTTATTACTATTTTCTTTCTCCTTAATTATTTTGCTAACTATTTTAATTGGTATACAATTTTGCTCAAATGATGATCAGCACTATGTAATAAAAAAACATTTTTTTTTAAGAATGAAAAAAAAACATGCAGAAAAAAATTAGAAAACAAAAAGGGTACTCACCCGCATGGTCCTCCGAGCGCTCGACGACGATGCAGGGGTTCTTTCCGATTCCTAATTAGTTGAACTAACTAACTACATTAGTACAAATATCAAATTTCTTTTCGACAAATTAATTTACGGTACAATTACGAGTGCTGCGGTACTGAAATTTGCGATCGAGTTCTAATTGGTTGGGTTTTACATTGACTTTGTTATCTTTCCTCATTTCATTCTTGTTGATTCATTAGTTGTATCATCGTGCCAATAATAGCTAAAACAATCCGGTCCATCTAAGTTAAACTTCTTGCTAACAGAACTCCTATACGTTTGTCGAATTAAGCCTGCATTCAAGCCGAGCCTGCTTCTCTGATCTTGACACTTTTAAGGCGATTTTCGTATTCGATAAGCCCATTTCTTTGTAAGCCGTTATTTGTGCTTTTTCTGCAATCGTCACTTATGCCCCTTTGGCCACTTCACTCAATGAACTGAAAGCTAGTGTTAGCAGTATGTACAGTGTGTATTTTGGAGTACGGCTCAGAAATTTTTACACATGCATTTCAACGCTTTATTAACTACCACGTATCGGCTTAGGAACTGCTATACACTACTCGTATCTAAGTATGTATTCATATACATTGATATGCTGTTATTCCACCGCCTACGAAAATAATTACTCCTCGAACTTGAACACTACACAAGAACATAATATTCGGCAGATTGGTTGTAGTTAAAATTCGATCCCAGCCGAATTGGCGTTAATTTAATAAATTGTCACACACAAAGCGCGTATACTTGTATGTGGAACACTACAGCTGATAGCCATGCAAGACTTACGGTTTTTTTATTTAAGTGCGCGAGAAAAGTGTGTTCGGGGAAAGTGAATCTGATAGATTCTTCACTACCTAACGAGGGAATTCCATCGACTCCCAATTTAACTGCGTATAAGGAAATCGCCTTTCTTTACTGAGTTGCGGAAGAATTTCGCACGCACGCAAATTTCCTTTTCAGCAGATTCGTGAACACACTGACGACAACCACTACCAAGGCTCTGTCTCCCCGAAAGTACCGTTCCCTCTTTCTTTTCGATGTTTTCACAAGTCGAACGGCGAGACGTTCGAAACAAGTGGAAATGGTCCGAAATCACAAAGTTCTAAGCAATTGATCAGATTTCTGAGCGATTTTTGATTCACTGACCGGTTTCAGTAAGGAAACGAGTTTCCGCCAACGATTTGTTCAATTCACATACGCGAAGATTACGTAAAATCTGAGCTAAACCGCACAATCTGCTAGCGGCGAATCTAATGTAGCTTATCAATAAACTGCGTTCGCACAAATAATACATGGGAAACCCGTACTTATAACATTTCACCAGATTTGTTTATTGTGGTTGTCAAGACGAGCCAAATGACAATCCTCCTCGGATACCACCACATGCACCCGTGCCTGTCCGATTCTCCAATTGTACCAGATCAATCTTAAAGGGCTGCGTTCGTTGTGATGAAATTGGAGGGAAATTGATGTCCCATACAATTTGTACAAAGCAGCTGGTTTTTAGTTTGATTAGTTGATCTGGGACATATTATGGCTGAATTTCTTTTAACCCTTTGCCGGCGCCGAACAATCGAGCAGTTTTAGTTGTGCGGAATATATAAAAAAAAATAAAATAAGAAAAAAATCTATAAATTGACATAAATAAAATTTGAATTCTATGTGAATTTATCAAATAATTTAAAGAAAAAAATAGATAGTAAATTTAACTAACTGCTTGATTACTACAGGGCAGCTAATTTTCTCGCGATCCCAAGGCGACGAGGATTGCGAAAAAGGAGCTGAAGGATCTTGCATGATAGCATGGGTTGTCTTCGGCATCGGAACATGTAGTGACGAACAATAAAAGAAAATCACAATTGACAGACAGACGGACTGAGACTTATGTTTATGTTTGGCCGGAAGTATACAACCCTTGCGCGTTTTTGAAAATGTATGCGGACGGACAAAACAGACGTGGTTAATTGTCTATCGGCGCAGGTCTTTCGCGTGGTATATCCCCACTTCTTTTCCCGATGGATCCGTTATCAGGTAACGGTTAGGTCCCATTACCTTCTTTATGCGGCTTTTCAAGAATCGCCTGTCCAGCTTGGTGTTGTAATGCCCCGCGGCGTCACTTTGGTGGAAATTGCGCCGGAAAACTTCATCTCCTTCTTTGAAATTGGCAGATCGTGATCTGAGATTGTATTGCGCCTCATTTGCACTTCCCGCGGCCTGCATCTTCCGTCCAATTTGTTGGCAGAGGTCTCCTAAACGCTCGTGGGGCTCCAGCGCAACGACGGGGTCTCCCAAACACTTCAATTGCCGTAACAGCCGGTATGATTTACCGTGGCAAATCATGTGCTGTCCAAAGGCGGCAAAGTAAGGGTCGACACCGGTGACGGAATGATACGAGGATCGCAGGGCGCATGTGATGGTGGACAATCGCCGATCCCAATCTTTTTGAGATGGGTGGACGTAGGAATGGATCGCGGCCAATAGGGTGCGGTTCAACCGTTTGGAGGCGTTAGACTGAGGAGAGTATATGGGCGTTAGTTGGTGTTCAACGCCATACTGCTCGAGTAGGCCCTTAAACTGCCGAGACCGGAACTGTACTCCGTTGTCCGAGTACACACTCTCTGGAACCCCAAACACATGGGATACCCGGCTCTCTAGGAATTTCACGATAGATGGAGTTGTGAATTTACGGATGGGTTCCACCAGTGGGAATTTTGAGAGCTGGTCCAGAACGACTATAGCTCCAATGTGTCCCATGGATGACCGAGGATATCGACCGAGTAGATCTATGTATAGACGTTGGAATACACGTTCTGGGACGTTGAGTTGGCCCATAGGAGGTTGAAGAGGCTGGTTGGGCGCTTTGGTGCCTTTACAGGTCTCACAGGTGCTCATGTAGTCTTTGACCTGGGATGCCATTTTAGGCCAAAAGAAGTATTTCTTGAGTCTCCGTAACGTCCGACCGTAACCTCCGTGGGCACTTAAAGGATGGTCATGTGCACGGAGGATCAGATGTTGTGTCATTTCCTCCAGTACCCAGAGTTTCCAAGACTCTTCTTCCTGCCATGGATCACCAGTGTCGTATTCATTTCGTCTATACACGTAGCCGTCTATTACTTTCAAACCAGGCAGCTGCGATTGTTGGGTCGCGATGGTTTGCCTCAACTCTTGGTAGCTGTCTGATTCGAAATGTGGGCTGTCCAAATCTATCTCGATGGGGTCCTCATCATTTATTGTCAATTCGGCTCCCTCTGGGGAAAACATCCGTGAGAGAGTGTCAGGTACGATGTTCTGGGTCCATTTCCGATGTTTTATGGAAAACTTGAACCCTTGCAGTTTAAGAGCCCATCTTGCTAGGCGTCCATGTAAATCTGCCTGGTTGATCAACCATTGCAGCGAAGCGTGGTTCGTGATGATCTCGAATTGGTGGCCCTCGATATAAGCTCGGAATTTCTTCACAGCCATTACCGCTGCCAAACATTCCTGCTCGGACACAGTATAGTTTCTTTGGGCCGAGTTCAGCTTATTGGACATGAAGGCGATGGCAACTTCCTCTCCCTCTTCGGTCAATTGCACCAGCACGGCTCCAACTCCATGTTGACTTGCGTCGCAATGAATGGAGAAGGGCTTAGTGAAGTCAGGGCTGTGCTAGACCGGAGCTGATGTGAGGGCTTGTTTTAGCTCTTCAAATGCCTTTCGGCTGAGTTCGGTCCAAATGAACTTCCCTTTCCGCAGCATGTCTGACAGGGGCGCTGAAACTGTTGCGTAATTCCAAACAAACCTTCGGTACCAACCGCACACAAGGAAATGTCGTAGCTGCTTAACTGTTTTTGGTAAGGGGAACTCATCAATCGCACGAGTTTTGTCTGGATCCGTTTTGATAGTGCCATGTCCTATGACATGTACTAGGTATCGGACTTCTTTCATGATAAACTTACTTTTCTGTACGTTGATGGTGAGTCCCGCCTTATTAATGGGCAGGGCTACTTCTTGTAGGAGTAGGAGGTATTGGTCGAACGTTTCCGCGATGAGTAACAGATCATCCAGGTACACGAACACTTGGTGTTTCAGGTGAGGTGGGATAACCTTGTCCATCAGCCGAGTTATCATTTGCGGCGCGTTACACAGGCCAAAGGGCATTGTGATGAATTGATATAATCGTCGTCCAGGCACTGTGAAGGCGGTCTTGTCCCTCGACCCCTCATCGAGTGGAATTTGCCAGAAGGCGTCTTTTAGGTCGAGACTGGTGATATAATTGGCTTTCGGCAGTCTCCTTAGTATTCCATCGATGAGTGGAAGAGGGTACGCGTCCTTGATGGTGACCGCATTTACCTTACGGGCATCTAGACAAAGGCGGACTTTACTTGGCTTCACCACCAAGGTTACCGGTGAGGACAAGGCACTTTGGGACTCCTCTATGACCCCCAATTCGAGCATCCTATCCAGCTCCGCATACACCAATTTTTCCATGGCCGGTTAGATGGCATAGTGTCTCTGTTTAATCGGCTTACTATCGCCAACGTCGATGGCGTGTGAGACTAGGGTTGTGCGGCCAAGACCTTGGGTAGCGTAAGATGGAAAGCAGCGATGGATGCTTCCAGGCGTTGCCGTTGGTTAGGCGTCAGTTCATGCCTATTGGGAATAGAAGTGAGTTCGTTGACATATCTGGTATTTAAAGACAAATCTATGAATAAATCGGAGGCCAGTCCAAAGTGAATGACAAAATCAACGCCAAGGTACACATTCTGAGTCAAAGATGGGATAATGTAGAAAGTAATATCCTTCGTCTGACCCCTGAACGTCACGGGTGTGGTTAGTTTACCTCGTAAAGGGTGTTTGGTGCCATCAGCTGTACTGATTTCAGTGCGCCAGGGTTTAATCAAGGTAGGATATTCATGGAGCACCTTCGAGCCAAAGCTCGAGGCAAGACAACTGATACTGGCACCCGTGTCGATCAATGCAAACACGGTTTCACCCAACACTTGAATTAGATGATAAGGTCTGATCTCATTCTCAGCAACCTCCGAGATATTACAAGAGTTTAGGGTCTTACGGCAGGTGCGCACTTTCTTGGGAAATTCCGCAAACGACGGGTTGACCATTTTGTCTTGCGCGGGCGGGAAGTGACTACTTCGGAAGCGAATATTCGCTCTCGAGCCACCCGATATTCCTGCAGTCAAACATGATAAGAATTTAGAATGCGTATTTGAGGCTGCCGGGGTTCTTCTGGCAGTGACTGCGGTGGTCGCTTTAATATTGTCGTTGGCGAGGTCTCCGGAAGAGAGTGAACATCCACAGTCATAGTGGTCATGGCTGGTGGGTTAACGTCGGGGATCTTGGGGTGAGCAGCTGGCTGAGGAGCTACTGTGGGGGCTTTGAGTACCGCTGAGGTGGAAAGGTACCTGCGCGTCAGTTTTTTGGAGTGACACCGTCTGGGTAGCTCAGAACATAGGTGTTAGGCTCCGGGTTTTCTTCCAGATCTGTGTTGTTGCAATTTGGTGCCACCTCTGCGATTTCACGTCGTGGACCCGTCCTCGCATGCAGGTAAGGCCGTTCTTGGGGGTCTTCTTCAAGCCTCTCTAATCGACTCACGAACCTCAGCAGTGATTCCATGTTCTGCGGGTCCGAGTTTACGACATGGCGACGAAGTTCCGGCTTTAGATTGCGTTTCAAGACCCGCAGCAGTTGGGTGGAAGACATCGGCTCTGACAACTGGTCATTCAGCCGAAGGATATCGGCTCGGTATTGATGAAAAGGCTCGTCCGGACGCTGCCATCTGGCATGGATCTTGTCCAGGACCAATTCGTCCATATCTATCGTAGGGTACTCCATGCGGAGTACCTCCTTCAACCGGGACCAGCGTATTGATGGTGGGGCCGAATGTATTCGCCAATATGACTCAAGTGCTGGTCCCTTAAGCAGCATTGGTAAATATCCTGCCAGCACCGTGTAGTCGCCGGCTAACATCTCTCCGACTAAGGACTCCACCCGATCGATGAAAACTTCCTCGTTCAGGCCGTTTGGCTCCCCGCTAAAATGAAGATTCCAACCCTGGACAATGCTGAGGATATGCTTCGGCTTCAGCAGATAGGGTTGCTCCTGCGGAGCCACTGGACCTAGAGTCGGTGGTGATATTTGGTTGAGTCGTGGCGGGAGATCCCAGGAGTTCCAAGGCTGGTATCGAGATGGTGGATCCGAGTCCTCAGACGGATGGTAATCAGTTCTCTGAATCTTGGTTGGCTGGCTTACGGTTGGTTCCTGAGGACGTCGTGCCGATTGGAACCGTTTTCGTGTCGTCTCTGTCTCTTTGCAGCGAAGTATGAAGGAGTATATTCGTTCCACTTCCGTGTAACAACTACCACAGATTTGGTCTGGTGAATCATCTTCAAAAGTGACGTTCATGTTGATGGACTCCTTCAGAAAGTCGACAACAAAAATCCTCCTCGCTTCACCGACGAAACTATCACAGAGTGGATACATGTCTTCGCCAAGTCGTAGGCAGAGTCGCCATGCATTTGTACAATCCATTATGATTCTACATAATATTTATACCTAAATTGATAAAAAGTTAAATAAAGGCTAAAATGACGATAAAAAGAAATATTGAAATATTAATAAGACAAAACACAAAGAGTGGCCGAAAGTGGCGAACTATGCAAACTCTATCAAAAAAAAACAAAAGGTATGAAAAAAATTTAATTAAGTTATCAAAAAAATTTTAAGGTATCAAAATTACGTTATCAAAAAAAATCATCGGTCTTTCCATTCCGTCCTTCTTCCCAAGTATGGACACCAATGGCACAATCCTTCTATAGCTTTTTAGGGACTACTCTCTCGCGGAACCATGAGAATCAGGGTTCAGAAGTGCTCCCTCATCCGCAAGTTTTTACAAGTTACAACTTGTCAGCCAAGGGTTGAATTCTGATCCACAAGCAGCGCGTGTCTTGTCATGAATAGTCATGGATTAGCTAATCAGCCAATCACATGAAATCAAAATCCATGTAATGTAAGACACTCAGGCACCGCTGGTTTGGGGAGCGGATCAGAATCCTCCGGAAAATGGATGTTGAGATAATAACTTCCGAATACAAATAGGGACTCTAATATCATTTGGCCTTACTAGTCATACAATGGTGGTAAACCACCAAAGTATAATTCAAAAGCAGGACCAAACAATATTGATGTCCAAAGACAACACACGTTCGGAAGTTACTAGACTTGCTTGGGCACGATTAGTGGAAAAACCCTCGGGAGTTACCTTCCCGCCAATAATCTTGACACCTTGTGGGGACACCTAGAGACGATGGACTGTCTCGTGCTCACGACTGATGATACAGCCAGGCATTTCGGAGGCCCACGTTGGGCGCCATTTTGTAGTGAATAATAAGTTTCAAATGTCCGTAAAGTACTGCAGCGATGTTCTGCTGCCTCGGCAGAAGAAGATGGAGGTATCTACCGAGAATACCCTCATCTGGGGACGCGTGAATGCGCTGGCAGGCTAGCATTACGGTGTCGTGGGGCGGGTTCATTTCCCCAGCACGAGGACCCACTACAAAAATTTCGCACTCACGAATTTCTTGTGGTCAATCTAACACGGGGCGACCGAAGTCGCAAAAAGTGTAGGTAACTACACCGAGAGAAAAAGGACTTGTTCCGAGAACAAGTGGAACATGTAAAAAGGGGCGGACTCATGGCCCACAAATGAGAGAAGGCCAACCGGGTGGTGGTGGAGCCCCTTCGCACCCACCCAACCGGATTTAAATCCATATTTGTTGCAGTGGCCAGGTATTCCTCTTCTGAGTAGAAAACTCATACAACTTCACTTGTATAAGCCTTCCCATCAGAAGACGAGTACCCGTTGACCAATTTATGCCATAGAATTATGCAATTCGATAGCATAACTCTATGTCATAAAGAGGCACTCTGCTTGGGCCACTCAACCCGCGACGTCACCTGAAACAAAAGAAGGATTAACTATGTACCCGGCGGCTGGCCATTTATTATTAAGTATTAATTCATTTTTATATTTATTTTTTCATATGTGTATATATATATAATTATTTTTCTTCTTCAGTTGTATTTCGATATTTTGACTCAGGCAACTTGATATACAAAAATTAAATTTTGAAATATTAAATTAAGTTAATAATGACTTAGTTAGTTTCGCCCAGGTAAACAAGGGAAATTTTTTTTTTTTATTTGCCAACAAGTTTTGTCTCGTAAATTTTTGGCAATTATTTCAAAATTCATTCATTTTAAATTTATTTATCATACAAATGAAATATACGGTTACTTTTCGCATAAACGGGACGAATACAAAAGACATTCATTCGCTTGTAGTCGAAATTCATTAAAGCGTTTTCATTAAATCCAACATGTTCACCCATTGAAACCAATTGATACCATTAAAACTGTAAGGATCTCAAGTTTTATCGTCTCATTTGACCTGGGTGAATTTTGTTTTGAAAATATAATTTAAATGAAAATAATTCTCCACATTGAAAGATTGAATTTTGTTGCGAAAAGAAATACAAAAAATCAAAAACTTTTTAACGGCCTGCTTGTTTTCTGCTCTTACTCGAGATAAATTGCCGATTCTAAGAGTATTTTCATAATTTTGGTTTTCAAACATAGAAGTTGTCACTAGTGTCTCTTTTTCAAAGCCCAATAAATTCCAATTTTAGGGGTAATAAACTAGTTAATATTTAGACGTTCTAAAATCTATTTTTCACTTATGAACAAAACACAACTTATGTTCTTTGACAGATTGAACTGCGCAAAATTTGTTAGTGGTGGACAAAAAAAATATACAGCCTTCAGTAGGAAGTGATGCCAATTGGTTCCAACGAACTAGTTGGATTTATTGTGCACTTTTATTGTTGATCTTTGTAAATTCGGATCGTACTCCCGATATCTATTTCAATAATTATCACTTTTCCTTATGCTTTTAGCTAATGATTCCCATGGTGCTACTAGAATGTAGGTTTTTGATTATAATTGATAATTTTGCAAATTTCATTTTTAAGCTTTTGATTGTTTTTCTTCTAATGTAAATATTGTTTCCGAACATTTTAAATGTTGATCATTTTGTTTTTAAATCATGGTTTATCAAAATCCCATGTTGCTCCGAAGTTTCAAATGAGAATCAAAAATTCGCTAGAATATTTTCTATTCGTATTACGATAGCAGCCAAACTGCTCTTAGTTGTCTTATGATACGTTTGGTAAACCTGCACCATTTGATTACACGTCGACAAATGAACAATAAGTCTAAGATTTTAAGTAAATATTGAACATTTTCTACCTTTTTCTCTTTTGACATTAAATATATTTTATTATTTCGACAATATGCTTGTGTAACCCGTTACATCTTACACTTTTCTTGTTTTTATTACTATTTTCTTTCTCCTTAATTATTTTGCTAACTATTTTAATTGGTATACAATTTTGCTCAAATGATGATCAGCACTATGTAATAAAAAAACATTTTTTTTTAAGAATGAAAAAAAAACATGCAGAAAAAAATTAGAAAACAAAAAGGGTACTCACCCGCATGGTCCTCCGAGCGCTCGACGACGATGCAGGGGTTCTTTCCGATTCCTAATTAGTTGAACTAACTAACTACATTAGTACAAATATCAAATTTCTTTTCGACAAATTAATTTACGGTACAATTACGAGTGCTGCGGTACTGAAATTTGCGATCGAGTTCTAATTGGTTGGGTTTTACATTGACTTTGTTATCTTTCCTCATTTCATTCTTGTTGATTCATTAGTTGTATCATCGTGCCAATAATAGCTAAAACAATCCGGTCCATCTAAGTTAAACTTCTTGCTAACAGAACTCCTATACGTTTGTCGAATTAAGCCTGCATTCAAGCCGAGCCTGCTTCTCTGATCTTGACACTTTTAAGGCGATTTTCGTATTCGATAAGCCCATTTCTTTGTAAGCCGTTATTTGTGCTTTTTCTGCAATCGTCACTTATGCCCCTTTGGCCACTTCACTCAATGAACTGAAAGCTAGTGTTAGCAGTATGTACAGTGTGTATTTTGGAGTACGGCTCAGAAATTTTTACACATGCATTTCAACGCTTTATTAACTACCACGTATCGGCTTAGGAACTGCTATACACTACTCGTATCTAAGTATGTATTCATATACATTGATATGCTGTTATTCCACCGCCTACGAAAATAATTACTCCTCGAACTTGAACACTACACAAGAACATAATATTCGGCAGATTGGTTGTAGTTAAAATTCGATCCCAGCCGAATTGGCGTTAATTTAATAAATTGTCACACACAAAGCGCGTATACTTGTATGTGGAACACTACAGCTGATAGCCATGCAAGACTTACGGTTTTTTTATTTAAGTGCGCGAGAAAAGTGTGTTCGGGGAAAGTGAATCTGATAGATTCTTCACTACCTAACGAGGGAATTCCATCGACTCCCAATTTAACTGCGTATAAGGAAATCGCCTTTCTTTACTGAGTTGCGGAAGAATTTCGCACGCACGCAAATTTCCTTTTCAGCAGATTCGTGAACACACTGACGACAACCACTACCAAGGCTCTGTCTCCCCGAAAGTACCGTTCCCTCTTTCTTTTCGATGTTTTCACAAGTCGAACGGCGAGACGTTCGAAACAAGTGGAAATGGTCCGAAATCACAAAGTTCTAAGCAATTGATCAGATTTCTGAGCGATTTTTGATTCACTGACCGGTTTCAGTAAGGAAACGAGTTTCCGCCAACGATTTGTTCAATTCACATACGCGAAGATTACGTAAAATCTGAGCTAAACCGCACAATCTGCTAGCGGCGAATCTAATGTAGCTTATCAATAAACTGCGTTCGCACAAATAATACATGGGAAACCCGTACTTATAACATTTCACCAGATTTGTTTATTGTGGTTGTCAAGACGAGCCAAATGACAATCCTCCTCGGATACCACCACATGCACCCGTGCCTGTCCGATTCTCCAATTGTACCAGATCAATCTTAAAGGGCTGCGTTCGTTGTGATGAAATTGGAGGGAAATTGATGTCCCATACAATTTGTACAAAGCAGCTGGTTTTTAGTTTGATTAGTTGATCTGGGACATATTATGGCTGAATTTCTTTTAACCCTTTGCCGGCGCCGAACAATCGAGCAGTTTTAGTTGTGCGGAATATATAAAAAAAAATAAAATAAGAAAAAAATCTATAAATTGACATAAATAAAATTTGAATTCTATGTGAATTTATCAAATAATTTAAAGAAAAAAATAGATAGTAAATTTAACAAACTGCTCGATTACTACAGTCTTGCCCAAAAGTTATTGGTGAATATGTTTGAAAGAGCTAACAGGCTGATTTAAAACTTTTTTTTAAGTCATTTAATTTCAACCTGTGACTATTAAATTTATTTAAAAAAATTTAGCTTACAACTAAAAATATTCAATTTCGGATTGCATAATCACCCAAAATTATTTCTAAAGTTGAATATTTCATCTATTTATAGTAACTGTGCCTCGAATGTTGAACGGATTAAGGCGCAGCCCCCAGTAAAACTGCCAATTTGGGTAAGCTTTACAGCCGCCCATGTCAGAAACCTTACGAATATTTGCAAAATTTTTTTTAATTAGAAATAAGAATGAACCTTTTGCTATCGAATCAGCCCAATATATATAACTACTTAGCGTACCGAGTTGATTTAAACTATGTTCGTTAGATCTAAATTATTTACATTGGATTAACTCATCCAAAATTCAAAAAAGATTTTTGCAAAAAATTTCCCAGAACAAAATGTGTAATTTGCATACACTGAACAAATATCATTGATTTGTATCAAATTTCCACATTTTGTTCTAGGAGATTTTATACAAAATTTTTTTTTAAATTTTTGATGAGTTTATTCAATGTAAATCATTTAGATCTAACAAACATAGCTTAAATCAACTCGATACGTTAAGTGTTTTCCGAGATTTACTACATTTTTTAACGAAAACATGCTATTTTGTTTGAATTTAACAACTTTTGCAACAAACTTTTTACAAAATGTAATGAATTGGTTCAATAGCCAAGGGCTTCTTCTGACTTCTAGGTAAAAAAATTTTGCAAATATTTGTAAGGTTGCTGAGGTGAACGGCTGTAAAATTTACCAAAATTTGCAGTTTTACTGGGGGCTGCACCTTAAGATCCATGGGCTTAGGGAAAAAACTCATTTGGATGATGACTCGCTAGCATATGGTAGTATTATAACCAGTTAAACTTTTGAAAATTTGAAACAAACGTTTTATTCATAATAATTTGCCACTGCAGAAAATAGAAAACATTTTTAGGTATTGCAAATGAAGACATTATTTAGTTATATTTCAAGAATGCAAAAAAGCCATTAATAATCAAATCCCAAGCTGAACTTTCCAGCCCAAAACGTACCTAAAGGCCACTCATTCCCTCTGCTCATGTACACGCCCCTACCCACTTTGTGCTTAAATGTCGTATAATAGTGTCAGTTTTCAGCATCAAGGTCCTAAGAGAAGGTTGATTAGGATATAAATTGGTTTAAATTGTAAAAAATTTAAGCCTGCGTGCCCTAAAAAAATTCCAAACAAGGACAATGATCCTAAAATTCTGACTATAAGAGCGAAAACGGGATTATAGTTCACTTTGTGAGACAAGAAGTGTTTGTTGCTCTGATATAGCCGCCAATTTCAATATTTTTATTGCTGAGAACATGAAATTCTTCTCTAACCAGCAAATATGGAGCAACTTAGACAAAAAATAGCTAAGATAAGGAAAATTTTACAATCTATATTTTTAATTGAATTTTATAGTCTTCTTCGTCCTTTTTCGTAGCACTGCAGCTCCCCTTGAGCCTTCGCTTCCTCCAAACAGCACTTCCAACTGTATCTGTGCATTGACCGCGTCCTCCAATTTCGAAACTCGCTCCGATCATTCGCCTCAGGACCCGTCACTCAAAGGCGTTCAATATACTCGCAGATGCTTGAGCTAGGGTCTAAGATTCACACCCACAGCATAACACAGGTCTTATCACAGATTTGTATACTTGGAGCTTTGTTTTTCTGTGTATGCAGCTGGTCTTCAAGATCGTCAAAACTTAATAAAATATTTTATTTGCAAGCTGTATTCTTCAGTGCATTTCGTCTCTTTCATTGCCCGTTTTCATTATTTTGGCGCCTATATACTCGTACACAAATTCGCTAACATTTTCGATACTGTAATCACCAAGTGTGATATTTTGTGATCTTGAGATACTTTTCTTCGACAGTGTCATGAGCTTTTTTAGGGTTTTGTAAAATAATTTTACAAAACTCGACTAGTTTCGCGACCAGTCTGTCCGTCCGTCCGTCCGTGTGTCACAGCAGTTTTTCTCTGTAACTACTTAAGCTAGAAACAACAAATTTTGTGTGTAGGTGTAAAGTGGTGATCTCTTCAAAGCTCAACTACAAAAAAATTTTATAAGGTATTTTAGGGGGGTCTCCCCATATAGGAGAGTGACCCCCGAAAAAAAATTTCAATTAAGATAGCCGATATGGGTATCAAATGAAAGGTCTTGATGAGAACTTTTCAAAATAGGTCTTAGTTTGGCAAAATTTGCTTCGAGGGGCCCACAGGGACGGGAAATACATGAAAAATTTGGGTCCCCCCCCCCCTCGCGATTGGACACCTGTGATCCGAAAAATCTGAAGAAAATCAGGATTGTAGGGCTTGGTAAGTACAACAACAACAAATACGTTAGAAGTCGCAATTCACTCAACTTTCTTAGTAATAGTATGATTTATCGATTTTATGTTTTCTTGAATAAAATCTTAACGGTACCCTTAAATCACGTAGATGTCTATTTATAAGATTGATCTATCCTGAAAGTTTCATCAAGATTGAATCATAGTTAGCGAAGTTATAGCGGTTTGAATTTCCCTGTATTACTATGGAACAAAATGCGCTGCATTTATTACTATGGCAGCATATGGCTATGGAACAACATGCGTTTTTTACCGACTCAGACGCTACAGTTTTGCTAGGATTTGCATGAAAATTTCAGGAATGATAGGTGTCATGTATATCTTTGAGAATCGGTTCAGCTAGTGGTATCAGTAATCGTAAAACAAAATAGTGGCTGTTTTAAATGCGAAGATTGAATAATTTTGAGTTATTTTTTCCCAACTTCAACGTTTAAGGGGCATGCTTTGAACACTTGACTCAATTTAATGAATGACTGAAGATGAGTACCTACAATTAATGCTCATAAGTAAAACAAGTCAAGGAGGTGGGAGAGAGCTCCTAGCAAAAGGGTTTTGTAACCATTCTAGGATTCGAAAAAATTGGCCATTAATCGATGATAACAGTACAGGAGAGTGGCCCCTGAAAAAAAATTCATCAAACGTAGCCGATATGAGTATGAAATAAAAGTTTTCATGGGAGCGTTTCAAAACAGTTGTTAAACTGTCAGTTTTTGCTTCAGTGGGGGCACAGGGGGGGGTAATACATGAAAAATGTGTTTCCTCCCTCGCGGATGGACATCTGAAATAATTATCAAGGGAGATATTTATGAGTATAACAATAATAAAAACCTCAGAAGTCGAAATTTGTTCAACTTCGTTAATAATAGCATGATCTTTGTATTTCATATTTTCTCCAATGAAATCGTCTTTGACATGTTTCTTGATTTGATTCGATCTGGTGACTGCATTTTGTAAATTGAATACAAAACCCTTCTGACATGAGCGTAGGTCTGTTTACCCAACTTGTTTTTATTCTCATTGATTTCTAGCCCTACTAGTTTTGCTTCGCTATCGAGTTTCAGGAAGAAGTCTTTGGCAGTTGCTAATGATTGTGACGAAATTTTGATGTTGTCTACATAGGCTACTACTTGGGTCAACTTTTATAGTAATGTACCTCGTGTATCCTTATGACATACTCCAGAGCCAAATTGAATAGCTTGGGGCCGGCCTATCTGCGTGGTTTAGTCTGATATTTGAGTCAAAAACATCGGTGAGTTGATAATTGATGTGGACTTGGGAGGTCGTTGACGTAATTATCATTTTGTTAAGACGAACTAATTTGACGAGGATACCAAAGCAAAGCATTATTGGGTACAGTACAATACGATCAATACTGTCGTATGCTTACTTAAAGTCACCGGAAATTTGGTATACGTCTATGTTGACCTGCAAGCATTTCCCAAGTACCTGCTTGACAGTGAATAATTGTTCCATTGTTGTCACCATTTTTGTGGATAGGGGATATAATTGATTGGCTCCACTTGCTTGGCATATGCTCTTGTTATGAACACTGCTGCCGCCATATTTGATGAGCTCCACTAGAACTTCATCGATGTTCATCCAGAGTTTGTGGGGCCAATGGAAGATGTATCCGCGAGTTGTTCTCCGAAGGAATATCTTATTACCAACGTTAGCGTTGTAATCACCCAGAATTATTCTTGCGTGGTTTGTAGGCAATGATCAGTCTTTCTAGGTGATTGTAGAATATTTTCTTCGTTTCTTCGTCCTTTTCTTCGGTGGGAGCGTGAACGTTAATCAATTCAATTTTGAAAAAATTTGCTTTTATATGGATCACATACAACCGTTCATTAACTGCCGTAAAATCAATAACGTGCGATTTGAACTCCTTATCCACAATAAAGGTTACTCTGAATTTTTGTTTTCCAGTAGGCTTCCCACTTTTGGAAATTGTGTGCGATCTCATATCTTGAATACCATTTCTAGTCGAGTTAATTTCCTGGATTGCCAATATTTTTAATTTATAAAGACTGGCCTGTTGCAAGAGGTCCTTAACAGCACCAGAGTAATCGAGTGATCTGATATTTTACGATCCAATGTCCTAGTCCTTTTTCCGTTTGCGAGGTCGTTTTGGTGAGTCCAATCCATTCTCAGGCCCTCGTGCAGATTTCGAAACACTGTAGGGTTTTCCAGGGACGGGAAGCTTGCCCGTCGCCCAACCTCCATTCTGACGGCATGTTTATTATTTTGATTCCATTATCAGCCATGGAAGACTCACCTTAACCCTCACGTTCATACAAAGGAGGTGTAAATAGGAATTTAGTAGCAAAGATATAGATTTATTTACAGTTATTAGTATTTCTCGGCATTTTATGAGCCATTATTGGGGAGCCATTTAACCCAATGTGCGACCCCGGGAACATTTATTACCATTTGACTGGGGGGTTTGGGATGAGAAATAATGGAACCTATCGGTTGGAGGGGCAAGGCGTTCCCTCCTCCTTTTTCAAACGGGCTTGGGACCGTCTACGGCTTAGTTGAATCTTATATTCAATTTTGGTAAAATTAGGAATGAATATTTGTACAGCTTTATTTTGTTCATAATGTGAATCATGCTGGTTTTATTTAAAAAAAAAACCTATGCATGAAGAAGTAGGTAGACTTTAAAGTAAATTTTAGTAACTTGGTCATTTATGAGCACAACGTCTTTGAAAATATTTGCTGGTTTTATCGCATCAACGTAACTTTTCCCAAGAAGCAGAGGAGAACGTGTCATGAGCTTTTGATAATAGAATTATAAGTTGCGGGAGCATGGGTTGAAATTCCAATGTTAAATGAGGCTGTTGAATATTGGGCTGAAATCGCGATATGATTTATGTATTTGAACCTTTTTATGTATATAAAAATACAACTAACAACAATGCGTTAAGAGGGGACTCTGCAATATTATATGCTTAAATTATTTAGCTGAGGATAATCACGAACTTGATTACATAACAGTATTTTTACTCCCAAGAACCACGACAAAGGGGGTGATATTTAAATAAGAAAATTTTGTTGGTAGCTCGCAAACTGAAAACTGGCAAATGAAGTGTCTATAGTACTACTTCATTACTTCAAAACTGTTGCCATATTCAGGGACAGTATAGAAAGAAAAAATCCAATAAAAAGAGGCTAACGATTCTTTTAATTACAGATTATTTTAGGATTCAGTCCCCTTTTGAAATCGTTACATGCCTTTTTGTGCATCCATCCTCCCGTCTGTCCGCTCTCCTGCCTGTCAGTACGTCACAGCAAGTTTTCTCAGGAACTAGAAAACAAATTCGTCAAAGTCATCAAATCGTGTGGATAGCTCAGAAGACTCTGATTAATGAAAGTTTCGTAGTCGAAAAAAAATTGCAATGAATTTTCAGGGTAGTCTCCTTAAATGTTATTTTCCTCCAACACAAACATTTAAAGTAAAGGCTTTTCACTCTTGATGCAAGCGTACATTTTATTTGAGACAAAATCATGGTGGTAAGTTCTTATGAGTAGAACAATAATAAAAACTTCGGAAGTCGAAATTTACTTAACTTTGTGAAAAATTATAGTAAGATTCGTAAATATAACATGCCCAGCTAAATCATATATGTACTCTTAAATTGACTGAAATTTGATATTTAAGTAGTCCAGTAAAAGAACATTACATTCTGTTTTTTTAAGGGGTTTTAAAATCATTTTACAATATTCTACTAAAATCACGTCCTGTCTGTTCATCTGTCCGTCTGTCCATCCGTCCGTCCGTCAGTCCGCCCGTGTGTCACACCACTTTTTCTCGCAAACCACATAAGCTAGAAACATAAAATTTTGTAAGTAGGTGCAAAATAACGCCCTCTTTAAACTTCCACCACGAAAATAAATTTATAAGATGATTAAGGGGGGTCTCTCCATTTAGGGGAGTAGCCCGGAAAAAAAATGTTTATTGCATTTAGGCAATATGGGTATCAAATGAAAGGTCTTAATGAGATCTTTTCAAAACAGGTCTTAAACTAATAAGTTTTGCTTTGAGGGGTGCAGGCGAAGTGGAAATGTACGAAAATTTTGTGTCCCGCCCCCCCTCGCGCAAATCTGAGGAAAATCACAGAGGTGTGACTTTAGGAGCACAAGGGCAACAAATACCTCAGAAGTCTAAATTCGATCATTTTTGCCTTTAAAATTACGATGGGAACCTGAAATTAACCAAAAGCTACAATTTAAGTTTTTAGAAAATAATTGTATGTATTCCAAAAATTTCACAATAATTGAACTATAAACAGCTAAGTTACAGCCAATTGAATATTTAACAATTACTACAACATTAACACATGATACTAGGGAGATACACGTATGGAACGGACATAGACACTACAAATATCTAGAAATTTTGATAAAGATTTTAGAAATGGTTTTTAATATTGATGTGATATGACTAATCAAGCAATGGGGTCAAAACACTTGAAACAAAATGGCGGCGAATTTAAAAACATAATAGACATAATAATTTTTCACACTCAATCCATGGAATCTGTATATTAGTCAAGTTTTGATGTGTAGAATATATTGTTTGATTTACTAATTGTTTTACAAAACCCTTCTGGCAGGAGCACTCTCCTGCCACTTCAACTTGTTTTTTGGCACTACATCCCATTTCTGGCCTTTTCGTAGAGACTGAGAATCTTATTATCTTAATCGTATCTATCGGTACTTGAAAAGGTGATATGCTCAGTATTACGCTTAGCAGTGTGTTCGTCCACCCAGCTGCAATACGTTCTGATTTTAAGCCGGCAATTATCATAACTAAATAGGCTTATAATCAGTTCGAAGAATCACTCGAAGCAGATCTAGTATCACCAACGAAATATGAACCAAAAACCTTCGATTGCGTGAAGAGTACTCTAACCACTACATCACGCGAACTATATTCTTTTAGTTTCAATAAAATTGAATCGTGTTTACAAAAGCTATAATCGCTTGAAACCTCTTCTATCACAAGAAAAACTCTACCATTTGAGCTTTCCTTGGAGCCAAACACTACACATTTTATCGGATCTTCTTCAATTCCAGCTAAAATTAATAATAAAACTGTCTCTATGATTTTATTCGGTTAGCAATGCTTTTTTTCTACGTGAGTATGCATTT
Organism: Odontomyia ornata; assembly: GCA_963969285.1. Classification (NCBI taxonomy): domain Eukaryota; kingdom Metazoa; phylum Arthropoda; class Insecta; order Diptera; family Stratiomyidae; genus Odontomyia; species Odontomyia ornata. The sequence goes on from OZ017739.1 coordinate 194,981,971, forward strand.
TTTGTGGCTATCCTCAAAGTTTTTCTTGAAGCTATTCATTGTTTTTGGCTTGAGAAAAGCCCCTTCCCTCATAAGCGCAGTTCTGTCTATTTTAAATATTTAATGAGAAATCCTTAGCGAATACACTTGCCGTATATGCTAGACACCAGCTTTTGTTTTTGTATGCTGGTGCAAACTATAAGCTTTCCACAATAGCATGAGAACTATCCATGTTTTCATGTCAAGTAAGCAGGAGAGTACTCCTACCAGAAGAGCTTTGTAATAGTCCTAGGGTTTGACACTAGCTTTTTTGATGGCATGAATCGATGACTTAAATTATTCATCCAATATAGTACTTAAACAAGAAACCATTCAACTTTTTCCGAAAGATGCAGTTTTTTTCAAAAGCTGTTATGTGCCATTTTATTCCAGCTTAAATAAGTTTTCTGAATGCTCGGCTAATCAAACATATTCAAATTAAGGCGTAGCCCCCAGTAAAACTGCATTTCAGCAACCTTACGAATATTTGCAAAATTTTTTTACATAGAACTTAGAATGGAACTTTGGCTATCAAATCAGTCAATTCCATTTTGCAAAAAGTTTGTTGCGAAAATTACAAAATTCAAATAAAATAGCATTTTTTTGTTGAAAAATGTAGTAAATCTCGAAAACTACTTAGCGTACCGAGTTGATTTAAACTACATTTGTTAGATCTTAATTATTTACATTGATTTAACTCATCCAAAATTTAAAAAAGATTTTTGCACAAAATTTCCTAGAACAAAATGTGTAGTTTGCACACACTGAACAAATATCATGCATACATTGATTTGTTCTAATAATTTGTTTTAATTTTCCTGCATTATAACAACAACATTGAATGGCTTTGGAACAACATACACTTCCAGGTGACTCAAACACTACAGACTTGTTAGGGTTTACATGAAAATTTTAGGAAAATGACACATCATACAAATTCTAGAGAATGCGAGCAACATGTGAATCAGAAATCGTGAAAAATGTGAGGCTGTTTTAATGAGAATATTGAATATAATTGTGTTATTTTTCCTCATATTTTAGATTTTAAGTAAAGCCTATTAGTTCCTGTTATATGAGTAAGAGCATGCATATTAAAGGAGACAAAATTATGGCTGTAAGTTCTTAGGAATGTAAGAATAACAAATAACTTAGAGGTCCAAATCCACTCAACTTTGTTAATAGTAGTACAATTTAGTAGTACAATTTGTACATACAACATTTTTCTCAATTAATTTATATAGGTACCTTTAAATTCCCAGAAATATGGTGAGTAGATAATTCGATAAAAGTTCCTTATATTCTGCAATTTTCAATGAAACAAATATTTCCAAAAGTTATAGCCATTTGAATTCTCTCCGATTGCAACAAAACAATCAGAAGTTTTTCTACCAGTTGGGCCTTCCATCAAACTAAACATTACAAATTATTTGAATCCTCGGTGTTTTTTAATATCTAAACATGATATTCAAATTTACTTTTCCAATTACACAAATTAAACAAGTTGGGTAAACAGACCTACGCTCATGTCAGAAGGGTTTTGTATTCAATTTACAAAATGCAGTCACCAGATCGAATCAAATCAAGAAACATGTCAAAGACGATTTTATTGGAGAAAATATGAAATACGAAGATCATAGTTGAAGTTGAACGACTTCTGAGGTTTTTGGTCATAAATATCTCCCTTGATAATTATTTCAGATGTCCATCCGCGACGGAGGAAACACATTTTTCATGTATTTCCCCCCTGTGCCCCCACTGGAGCAAAAACTGACAGTTTAACAACTGTTTTGAAGAGGTCCCGTGAAAACTTTTATTTCATACTCATATCGGCTACGTTTGATGAATTTTTTTTTTCAGGTGCCACTCTCCTGTACTGTTATCATCGATTAATGGCCAATTGTTTCGAGTCCTAGAATGGTTACGACAGTGGTGTTAAAAAGTGAGAAAAAAAATTTTGGAAGTGAAAGCGTTCACATATTTTTAAAGTGCACAATAGTGAAAATTAACGTAGAAACTGCTGAACAAACACCCGAAACAATATTAATGCCATGAAACTTAAATTAAAAAATTAATAAATTGACCACATCGGAGCTTAAGGAGGAGTTGGAACAGCGAAATCTGGCTACGCAAGGTATTAAGGCCATACTGATAGCACGCTTATGTGACGCGATTGAGTCAGAAGGTGTGTATCTGGATTCAGGTGAGCTCTCAGAAGCGAAAAATGGCGCAGAAGCACCAGAATCAAAGGAACCAGAAAATGCGCTAATGCAAATGTTGATGCTGATGCTGCAAGATCAGCGACAGCAGTCATCTAGTTTAACTGCAAAGCTAAAGTAACAGTCATCACGTTTAACTACAAAGCTAAATGAACAATCAGCGCAACTTAATGAACAATCATCCAATTTAACTGCGAAGCTAAATGAATAATCAGCGCAGCTAAATGAACAGTCATCCAATTTAACCGCAAAGCTGGACCAACAAACGATCGAAATCAAGGCGAATTTACAAAAACAGTCAACCGAAATAAAAGAGGAACTCAGTAGTCTGAACAAACAAATCAAATGTGTCGAGGAAAAGGTTTACCAGGTCAAGGAGAGAACTAACCATGAGATCAGCCAAGTTTAGGAAAGAATCAACCATGATGTCAGCCGGTTTGAGGAGAGAATCAACCATGAGATGCAAAAAATGAAAAAGGAGTTGGAAGCAGCAAAGGCAGTAGTAACCCCCTCACCAGCCCTGATTATAACTGCAGCGCAAAGCTCATCCAGAAATGTGAAAGCACCACCATTCGACGGCCAAACGGTCTGGAGTATTTACAAAGCCCACTTTGAAGCCGCCGCTAGGATAAATCACTGGAATGAGCAGGAATGAGCAACTGCATTAATTCTTGCTCTAAGAGGCCCAGCTGCCGAGCTTTTGTAGACTACCCAGCTGCTATATTGAATGTGCTCGGCATGCGTTAAGGAGGCGATCACCTGAAATAGATTTATTGGTCACAGCTACGGCATGGGATGTAGAAGTCAGGCGAAACCTTACAGCAGCTAGCCCAAGACATTGAGCGACGCGCACTTTTAGCTTACCCAGCGTATGACCCAGAATATCGAGATGACGCAGCAACAGAAGCATTTATCAGCGCCTTAAAGTACCAGGAATTGCAACAAGCTGTACCTTTAGCTCAAAAGCAAATGACAATGACGTCAACAACCTCGTAGGTCCACCTCAATAACAACCTTACCGATGCCATTGACACAAATATCATACCGAACCAGGGGGATGGCATGGCCCCATTGTTGTTTAATTAAGCTCTGGAATACGTCAGTGCAAGGGGTACGATACTATACAAGCCTATTCGAGTGGTAGCCTATACGGATGATATCAACATTCTGTTACGATTGCTAATAACTGGCCATGAACGTTTCCTGACACTCGACATCAAATCAAAACTATAAAGCTGAAAATGACCGTGAATAAATAAAGCTCATAACGCAGTCACACAAAAATACCGCAAATACTTAAAGTATCACACTTAGCGAGTAAGGTATTGATAATGTGGGCAAATTTTCATATTCAAGCGCCAATATAACGAAAATCAGTAAAAAATAAATTAAACACGCCAAAGAAAAGAGCTGGTAAATAAAATATTGTATTCAGTTTTGATGATCTGTGATAAAATCTGTGCTCTGCAATAGGTGTGAAACTTGGACTCTACCCAACGTATTCCCGAACATATTAAACGCCTTCAGAAGACTGGCCCTGAGGTGAAGAAATACAGTGAAGCCAGAAGGAGATCGATGGCGAATTCAATAATACCATGAGCTGCTTAGATTTTAAATGAGCCGAAGTTCTTAGCGATTATAAGACTACCGAAACTTCAATGGCCTGGCCAACTGAGGCAAGATAAGGAATTCGTTGGAAAAATAAAAAGGTGGAGACCAGGGAGGAAACCGAGGAAACGCTGGTCCAACTAAGTCTACAAAGACAGTTCATTGCTGCTCAGATTTTAAATTGCAGAATGCGGTCAATGGACTGCGACTGTTAAAGGTGCTTGTTGAGGAAAGCAAAGGCCCGAGAGGGGCTGTGGCACTACGAAGAAGAAGCAGAACTCCTCAATAACTAATTAAAAAACTTTTTGCAAAATGCAATTTTCTTTCTTTCATTGCAATAATATAGCAGTGCGTACTGTATGTTATATCGATAGAATATGCTCCTCTTCTCCACAGCAGTACTACCCCTCTCGGGCCTTCACTTCCTGCAAATAGCGCCTCATACTGTCTTGGTCCGTTGACCGCGTCCTTCAATTTCAAAATCTGAGCAGTGATGAACTGGCCTCGTCGACTGAGTCAAACCAGTGTTTCCTTGGTTTCGCCACTGGTCTCCACCCTTCAGCTCTTGCGAAGTATACCTTTTTGGGTATCTGTTGTTCGTCCATACGATTTATGTGGCCTGCCTATCGCAGCTTCCGCAATCTTACAGTCTTTGAGATCGCCAGTTCGTCAATCAAAAATTTCATACAGGTCGTGCCTGTATGGAATTCACTATGGGTCTCCATCTAGCTTTGCTGTGAGTATCCGCTTAAGGACTAGTCGCTCAAAGGCGTTCAATATGTTTCTGTATGCTAGAGTAAGGGTCGATGTTTCCCACATAATCGTATAGCAGTCGTGCAGTTCTTGCGTTCCGCCAATTTCCTTGACTTCTTGTGATTTTTTGCACGTTTGCTCGTGGTGTGCTTTCGGGTTTTGTGCCTTATCGCGTTATATTGACTATCGTGTTCGCGGTGGTGCGATTCCGCGTTGCTGTACCGTGGATTTTTAGTTTAAACATTTTCGCATTTTAAGACATTTTCATTGTTTTTCTTTTGTTGAAGTGGCAGGTGTGGAGTGCCATCTAGTGGTTGATTTCTTCGCTTTGCATGGCAGTGATCGATTCGTTCAGTTTTTAAACTCTACTTGGACACGAACCCGCCTGTGGGTATTTAGTGCTAGAGTTCCGTGATTGAGCTTTGTAGTGCTTTTTCGCTAATTTTTAGTGTTGTACTGTTTGAAGTTCATTTATTTTGTGCATTTTGGTACACTTTATTTTCACCTACCCATACTGAAGTGAATTTCTAATTGCTTATTTTATACGCAAAATCTTAAAATGCTATCTTGTTCTGCTTCACAGTGTGTTGAAACAATCGATAAAACTCCTCTTATTGTATGTTCGGGCTTCTGCGCGTGTTCCTTTCATGCTAAGTGTGCTCAGCTTTCAGATCATATTGCTGATGCTACTAGTAGTTGTGGTTCGGGAGTTTTCTGGCTTTGTGTCAGATGCCGTGGACTTCCCCTTTCAACTTATGTCAACAAATTGAAGAGGATAAATGAGATTGTTAGCACGCTTAATGAAGACTTCCTTTGCATGCAGAAAAAGTTCAAAGATGCAAAAAAAAGACATTGCCAAGTTATTTCAGTCGTTGCATGTCTCCAAAGATTTATCGAACCTGATATAGCGAGTGCCGTCAGTTATCACTAGGAGTGAGAAAAATTCTAGAGTATTGCAAAATCCACCTCCTTTGGCTGCTACAGTTTACACTCCTGTAGATAATCAACAGCAGAATGAATGGATTTTAGTTGATGCTGTAATTGCTTCTCCTTCGCCTTCCGTTAATGATCATCGTGGACTGCAAAGTACGAGGATTTAATCAGACCCGAACTTGGTTGTTAGTCCCATTGCTTACGGTTCCGGAGTTGCTGGCTCATTAGTTGTAGATGGTTCTACCAATGGGAACTTTTTATTAAATCCTGCATCAGATACTGCCTCATCTTCCAATCTGTCATCGCCTGTGATTACGCAACTAAAAGGTATAAATTCATGTGATGCTCCATCAAATATCTTTCCAGGTACTAGTAAGGAGTCTGATGGTCAGCGCTTTAGGCTTGTGACTGCATCGAATTATAAACCCAAAGAAAAGGGGCGTTTGATCGTAATATCACCGCCTCTCAGTGTATTTATTTCTCGCTTGGATTATGACACTACTCTCGATGATATTGCTTATTATATCGAATCGAAGCTGGGGTCATCCTCATGCATCATCAGCTGCAAGAAGCTAACCAAGGAGAAATTACGTAACAAACTCCTTGCTTCTTTTAAGCTTATTGTGCCTGCGTCCATGAGTCAACTAAAGTGCCCGGAGTTTTGGCCTCCTGGATTGCTTGTTAAAACATTTGTTGCCAGAGATCATCGTAATTTTTTAGGGCTGGAGCGCCCAGAGAAGCGTTTTCGCCGTTGATAAATGTGAACAGTCATTTCTCAATTTATTATCAAAATGTAAGAGGATTGAGAACCAAGCTTAAAGATCTTTCTGCTTCAATAATTACCGCTAATGATGATGTTTTTTGCCTAACGGAAACATGGTTTAATGAATCTGTTTCTAATATTCATATCTCTCCAATTCATAACATTAATAGACAAGATCGTTGTTCGCTTTCTAGTTGCAAATCAGTTGGTGGTGGAGTTCTTATTGGTGTAAAGAAATCATTGTTCAGTGTGCCTTGTTATGACTTTCTTCCATCTGTTCCTGTAGAATGTGTCATTGTTAGACTTTGTGTAATGCATAACTCATTTCTGCTTATTGCACCTATTTATATACCGTGTCAATCTTCACTTGCTCTCTTTGAAACTTTTCTTGATGAGCTATCTGTTTTTATGCTATCAAAATACCCTTCAAATTTACTTCTGCTTTGGTGATTTTAATGCACCTCAGATTGACTGGAATCCTCTTAACTATGCACAAATCATTAGTTCCAATCGTCTTTCATTTATTTTTTCCTCCTTTATGTCCCATTGTTCCCTTTCCCAACTAAATCAAATTTTGAATAGTAACGACCGCATTCTCGACTTAATTTTTAAGAATAGTGCTGCATCTATTTCACTGTTATTTCCATCCGTGAACGTCTATGTGACTGCAGACAGTCATCATCCACCACTGCGCTCCCCTTTGTTAAAACGTAGGCATGATGTGCTCCCTTGTAAATATAACTTTCGTAAGGCTAATTATGCTGCCATTGCTGAGGGTCTGTCTTATATTGACTGGTTTTCATTTGTCCTTAATTTGGACGTTAACTCTGCTCTTGATGAATTCTACTCTTATTTGAATTATCTTATCGCCAGAAATACTCCAGTCTACTGTCGATCAGAGTCTTCGCAACCACCTTGGTTCACTTGTAGAGTTCTTGCTGCGTTGAAATCTAAAGATAAAGCCCATCGATTTTTTAAATTGATTGGCTCTAATGAAGCATATGCAGAATTTTCAAGACTCCAAGCTTTAGCTGAACTTGAGATTCAGACTGCGATGAAAAACTATTACTTTTCCATTGAAAAATCATTAAAAGCTAACATGCCTAAGCCTTTTTGGTCTTACATTCGCTCTTTGAGGATATCGTCCACTGTTCCTGATGTGATGCACTATGAAGGTTCTAGTGCTGATACACCAGTTGATATTGTAGGGCTCTTTGCTCAATATTTCGCGTCTATTTACCACAACGCCAATGTATCAAATTCGTTCCAGTCTGATTTTTCCATTTGTCCTAGTCTTCCTTTTCCATTTGTCCTAGTGATGTTGAGTTTGTGATCTCTAATTTAGATGCAAGCTTGGGTCCGGGTCCTGATGGGGTTTCTAGCTTTTTTGTTAAATCACTAGCTCCTGCCATTTTCCTTCCTCTTGCTATTCTCTTCAATATAAGCTTAGAAGAGGCCTCATTTCCATTTGCATGGAAGTCTGCGTTTATTACATCTGTGAAAAACTACCGCCCTATTTCCATTTCCATTTCGTGCTTTCCCAAAAGCTTTGAAAAAAATCATGTATGTTAGACTCCTTAATTGTTTTTTACCGTTTTGTTCTCAATCGCAGCACGGATTCCTTCCTCAGCGTTCGATGACTAGTATCTTGTTGGAACTCTCTAACTTTATCGCCAAATCATTTGATGCTCGCTCGCAAGTTGATGTTATATACACCGACTTTAGTAAGGCATTTGATATGGTCCCGCATGATATTCTCTGTAATAAGCTGAAATGTTATGGTTTCCCTTATCCCATTGTATCCTGGATTTTCTCTTTTCTATCAAATCGCTCTTGCTCTGTATCCCTCCGTAATGCGGTGTCACCACCATTTTATCCAACGTCAGGTGTACCTCAAGGCTCCATTCTTGGCCCTCTTCTATTTATCGTATTTATTAATGATCTTCCGCATCGATTTGAGTCTAACTCACTTCTTTATGCGGATGACTTAAAATTGTATAGGTGTATTAATACACAATCAGATTGTGGATCTTTGCAAGATGACTTCGTTAACCTAACGAACTGGTGTGAGTCAAATAAACTACCCTTAAATATTTCCAAGTGTAAAGCTTTGAGTTATTCTCTCAAGCCTCATTTCCTTTCCTTTACGTATACTATAAATAAACATCCTCTGCTATTGGTGTCTGAAATGAAAGATCTGGGAGTCGTTTTTGATTCCAAACTCAAGTTTGATAAACATGTATCGCATGTCACTTCTAAAGCGGCTAAGTTGTCTAGATTCATTCTCCGTCATATGAATATTTTTAGCGAAATATTCTCTGCCTTGCTATTATATACTTCTCTGGTCAGGAGTATTCTGGAATACTCTGTTCAGATTTGGTCTCCGCACCATGCTTACTTAGTTGCAGATCTTGAAAGTATTCAACGAAAATCCACAAGGTGCCTTGAAGCTCGACGTACGTTTTTAGATGAGTGTTTGTTATTTAAACTTCACCACCGTCTGATTTATTCTCCACTGGCAAATTATATACAATAGAGGTAATCTGATAGACTAAATCGTCTTCCTTCTCGACTTTGTATACCTTTTGCAAGAACGGAATTATACTTTAATTCAACTATGTTGCGTCTGCTCTAGGTACACAATGAACTTAGGCTTGGTTCTTTTCCTTCTAGCTTTCTTATTTTAAAGAACTCACTTAAATCTTTGCTTTTTGGATTATCTCTTTATTATTTTTTTTGCTACTGTTTAATTTGTTTTAGAATCGTATTCGCATTAGTCTCTTTTGGTTGCGAATTAATGTATTCCTAACTTTTTAATATTTTATTTTTTGTACCAACTCTGTAATTGGGATGACTCCTGTTGATCTTGGCCTAAATAAATAAATAACACTTATCACAGATTTGGATACTTGGAGCTTCGTTTTACTGTGTATGCAGCTGGTCTTCAAGATTGTCAAAACTTAATAAAATATTATATTTGCCAGCTGTATTCTTCAGCATATTTCATCTCTTTCATTAAAGGTTCTCGCTACTTTGGCGCCTAAACACACAACTTTGCTCACATTTTATATGCTGTATTCGCCAAGTGTGATATTTTGTATATTTGGGATATTCCTCTTCAACTGCGTCATGAGCTTTGTTTTATTCTCATTGATATGTAGCCCTACTTAATTAACTTCGCTGTCAAGTTTCAGGAAAAGTTCTTTAGCAGCTGTTAAAGATCTTGACAAAATACTGATGTCCCCCACGTAGGCTACTACTTGGGTTGATTTTTATGGTAATGTACCTCGGTAATTTTTTTGTGACATATTTGAGAGTCAAACTGAATGCAAATGGGGCCAGCACATCTAACTGCTTGAGTCCGATATTTGTGTTAAAGGTATCGGTGAGTTGGTTATTGATGCGGGCTTGGGAGGTTGTCGACGTCATTGTGATTTTGGTAAGATGGGCTAATTTGGCTGGGATGCCAAGCACAGTAGAGTACAGTACGTTACGATCAATACTATTGTATGCTTGTTTAAAGTCAACAACAATTTGGTGTGTCTTTGTTGCACTGCCAGTATTTCCCAAGTACCAATGTACAGTCAACAATTGGTCTATCTTCAATTCACCTGCTCTAAAATCACCTTGATACTCCCCAATAACACTGCTGGCATATGAACCGATCACATTTTCAAAGATCTTTGAAAACAGTTGGTACGCCGTACAAAGCAATGATATACCTCCATAGTTTTCTCACCTTTTTTGTGGATAGGGAATATCATTGATGCATTTTTGTTACCAAATGTGCTGGATAACTTTGCGAATGACTTTCTGAACACTGCTGCCACCATATTTGATAAGCTCCACTAGAATTTTGCCAATTTTATGGTGGAACAAACTTCGTCCAGAGTTAGTGGGGTAAATGGAAAGTCTCCAGAAACATCTATGAGCTCTGATGTTCTGGAGCTGTGTAGAAGTTTGAGAGGTTCTTCAGATATGATTATCATCTTTCCTTAACCCTGCTTTCATCAGCGATGATGTTGCCGATGTCATCACGACAAGACGTGGTTTTGGGCTAATAAACTTTTTCAGAATTTTCAGTTTTTTGCATGCTTGTCTTGTCTTGTTGTTGTCTAGAGTTCCATTGATACTTTTCAATTAAATGTCCGAGTATCGTCTGTTCTCAGTTCTAATTGTCTTATTGGTTGTTCTTCTAAGATTTGCATAGTGTTCTCTCTACGTCCTAATTTTCTTGCCTACGTATTCTTTGTACGCCTAATTCTCTTTGTCAAATGTATTCTGGCACTCATAATCAAACCAACCATTTTTAGGGTTTTGTAAAATAATTTTACAAAAACCTACTAGTTTCGCAACCAGTCTGTCCGTCTGTCCGTCTGTCCGTCTGTCCGTCCGTCCGTCCGTCCGTGTGTCACAGCAGTTTTTCTCGGAAACTACTTAAGCTAGGAACATCAAAGTTTGTGTGTAGGTGTAAAGTGGTGATCTCTTCAAAGTTCAACTACAAAAAAATTTTATAAGGTATTTAAGGGGGGTCTCCCCATATAGGAGAGTGACCCCCCGAAAAAAAATTTCATTGAAGGTAGCTGATATGGGTATCAAATGAAAGGTCTTGATGAGAACTTTTAAAAACAGGTCTTAGTTTGGCAAAGTTTGCTTCGAGGGGCGCACAGGGAGGGGAAATACATGAAAAATTTCTGTCACCCCACTCGCGATTGGACACCTGTGATCCGAAAAATCTGAATAAATCAGGATTGTAGGACTTGGTGAGTACAATAACAACAAATACGTAAGAAGTCGCAATTCACTCAACTTTGTTAGTAATAGTATGATTTATCGATTTTATGTTTTCATGAATAAAATCTTAACGGTACCCTTAAATTCAATGAAATTCAGAACGTAGATGTCTATTTATAAGATTAATCTATTCTGAAGTTATAGCGGTTTGAATTTTCCTGTATTACTATGGAACATTATGCGCTGCATTTATTAGTATGGCAACATATGCCTATGGAACAACATGCGCTTTTTACCAACTCAGACACTACAGTCTTGCTAGGATTTGAAATTTCAGGAATGATAGGTGTCATGTATATCTTTGAGAACCGGTTCAGCTAGTGGTATCAGTAATCGTAAAACAAAATAGTGGCTGTTTTTAATGCGAAGATTGAATAATTTTGAGTTATTTTTTCCCAACTTCAACGTTTAAGGTGCATGCTTTGAACACTTGATTCAATTTAATGAATGACTGAAGATGAGTACCGACAATTAATGCTCATAAGTGAAACAAGTCAAGGAGGTGGGAGCGAGCTCCGAGCAAAAGGGTTTTGTAACCATTCTAGGATTTGAAAAAATTGGCCATTAATCAATTATAACAGTACAGGAGAGTGCCCCTGAAAAAAAAAAAAATTCATCAAACGTAGCCGATATGAGTATCAAATAAAAGTTTTCACGGGACCTCTTCAAAACAGTTGTTAAACTGTCAGTTTTTGCTTCAGTGGGGGCACAGGGGGGAAATACATAAAAAATGTGTTTCCTCTGTCGCGGATGGACATCTGAAATAATTATCAAGGGAGATATTTATGACCAAAAACCTCAGAAGTCGTTCAACTTCAACTATGATCTTCGCATTTCATATTTTCTCCAATAAAATCGTCTTTGACATGTTTCTTGATTTGATTCGATCTGGTGACTGCATTTTGTAAATTGAATACAAAACCCTTCTGACATGAGCGTAGGTCTGTTTACCCAACTTGTTTCTTTTGCTTAGCATGATGATGCTATGATCTTTATAGTCGCTTTCGCTGCCATCTAGAGCTCGTTATTTGTTTTCAGTGATGTGTCTGATAAGATGGAAGTCAGCTGGTTATCGTGGATCTCCGTGTAATTTTTTGCTCCAGATGCCGTTTGGAGCCTTTTGATGTCAATTTTTTGTAGCAGTACTGGCCTTCGCTGTACACGTCTTTGTGATACGACATCGATAGGTTAATTTGATCAAGTAATGATCCGAGGTACCATTGGCTCCTTGGTATATATAGACGTCAAGTATGCTTGAGGCTCTAAGTTATTGAATCAGAACATAGTCGATCTGGTTTTGTGTGTTGCCATCTGGTGATATCCAAGTCATTTTACGTATGCTTCAATGAGGGAGGCAAATCAAACGTACGACTAAATTTCTGCTACATGCGAAGTCAATCCGACGTATTAACATCACCCAGAATAATTTTGTTTTGTTGTTTGTAGGTAATGCATCGGCTAGTCTTTCCAGGTTATTGAAAAATATTTTCTTCGTTTCTTAGCCCTTTTCTTTGGTCGGTGTGTGTACGTTGATCAGTTGGATTTTGAAGAATTTTGATTTCATACGGATTGCACACAACCATTCAATAACTGCCTTAAAATCAATAACATGCAACTTAAACTCCCTATTTACTATAAAGGCCACTTCAAATTGTGTGCGATCTCATGTCGTGAATATCATTTCTATTCCAGCTCGTTTTCCGGATTACCAGTACATTTAATTTAAATTGATTGGGCTTGTTTCAAAGGCTGCTTAACAGCACCAGGGTAGTTCACTTATCTGACATTTCAGGATCCAATCCCTAGTTCCTTTTTTCATTTGCGAGGTCGTTGCTATGTGCCCAATTTATGTCGAGGCTCTTCTGCTGATTTTGAACTAGTATAGGGTTTTCCACGGACGGGGGGCTAGCCCGGTGCACAACCTACATTTCGGTGGTATGAGTATTCTTTCAATTCCGTTATCAGGTGTGGAAGACTCACCTTCACCCTCTTACGTTCCCCAAAGGAGGTGTCAGTAGGATTTAGTAGCAGAGCTCTGGATATATTTACAGCTATTGACATTTCTTTTCATATACTGTCCCATCATTGAGGAACCAGTAAACATAATGTACGTCACTGAGAACATTAAAAAGTTTAAAGTTAAAAAGTTTCAATATATCTTCTCTCGTAATTACGTTATCACAGTTAACTTCTAATAAATTATGAACACTCCCACCCAAACTCTATTGACTAATTAAATTACATAAAGAAAACCATCTTATAAGACCAGTTGTTTCTTTCATTAATGCCCCTAAATTATCTAAGAAATTATTCAACATTTTCCAAACACTATGTAAACTCACACCAATACATAGTATTAAAAATTTAGTTGAGTTAGTCAATAGGATTCAAGATTTATATGTACCTGAAAATACAATTCTCGTATCGTTTGATGTTAAAAATTTGTTTCCTAGCGTGCTCCCTAAAGATGTAATTCATACTGTTTATAATTTATTAGAAGTTAACTGTGATAACCTAATTATGAGGGAGGATATATTGAAACTTTTTAACATTTGTTTAGGACAAAATTATTTCGAATTTAACAATAACTATGCCTGTATATTGGTGCGGACGGATTAGCAATGGGAAATCCACTTAGTCCTTTTACTTCTGAAATATTTATGGACGATTTGGAAGCAAAAATTAGAACACACTCCTTTCTTAAATTGTTTGTTTTCTGGTGTAGATACGTTGAAGATGTTATAGCTATGTTTTTAGAGAAAATGGCAAATTTTCTTTAATTTTGTAAATAATTTGCATGCTGAAATTAAGTTCACAATGATATTAGAAGAAAACAGATGTATTAGTTTTCTTGATCTTACCATTTTAAAGCTTAATAACAAATTCGCTTTTAGCATTTTCCACAAACCCACACACACAGCCTTGATTATTCATAACACATCAACACATCCATATTCACATAAGCTTGCCGCTTTCCATAGGTATTTATGTTACATAGAGTTATCACGATCCCATTATCTGAAGAAAACTATCAGTTAGAACTTAATTTGATTATCATCGAGTAACAAAGTTTACATGGGACAGACGGGTAGATCCTTTGAAAGAAGAAGGTGCGGTCATCATTACAGTTATAATAAGTTGGGTAAACAGACCTACGCTCATGTCAGAAGGGTTTTGTATTCAATTTACAAAATGCAGTCACCAGATCGAATCAAATCAAGAAACATGTCAAAGACGATTTTATTGGAGAAAATATGAAATATGAAGATCATACTATTATTAACAAAGTTGAACGAATTGCGACTTCTGAGGTTTTTGTTATTGTTATGCTCATAAATATCTCCCTTGATAATTGTTTCAGATGTCCATTCGCGAGGGAGGAAACACATTTTTCATGTATTTCCCCCCTGTGCCCCCACTGAAGCAAAAACTGACAGTTTAACAACTGTTTTGAAGAGGTCCCGTGAAAACTTTTATTTCATACTTATATCAGCTACGTTTGATGAATTTTTTTTATCAGGGCCACTCTCCTGTACTGTTATCATCGATTAATGGCCAATTTTTTCGAATCCTAGAATGGTTACAAAACCCTTTTGTT
>OZ017739.1:195001653-195114153 GCA_963969285.1 Odontomyia ornata
TCGTTGCTCAAAGTGTGGAGAAAGACCCGCATCTGTCGATTCCTCGACGTGTTCAATATTTGGGCATCTCTTGCGGCTCATTGTGGCGGATTTTGTATTTGGATTTGCATCTCCATCCATACAAAATCCAACTCACTCAAGAACCTAAGCTTCAAGACCATACATAAGTAGAATGTTTGCGAATTGGGTGATTGAACAATAATCCATTGATAACGATTTTTTGAACAAAATTTTTTTGGTGATGAGGCTCATTTTTTGCTCAGTGGCTACGTAAATAAACAGAATTGCCGCATATGGGGTATTTTTTTGAAAACGATCAAGGAAGAGCCATTACAGTCAAATCTGACTGCTATGGACGGATCTTAACCGATTATTTTTGGAGAGAAATTGAAGATTTTGATCTGAAAAACATGTGGTTCCAACAGGATGGAGCATACATATATATATATATATATATATATATATATATATATATATATATATATATATATATATATATATATATATATATATATATATATACAGATATATATACATGTATATATATATATATATATATATATCCATTTTACGCTTGGGAAAGTAAGACTAAGGAAAACACATAAAATATTCAACAGAAAACAAAATTTTGTATTCAGTCTTAAGACTGAACGCAAATTCCAGCAGACCAGGTCTGTAGAAAATGCGAAATCACCTCTGCATGCTCGCCCAGTTCGTTCTGCGGAAAACATTGCTGTTGTTTGCAATAATGAGGCAGAAGAGCCGTCAACCCCGACTCGTTGTCGTGCCCAACAATTGAACATCTCATAAATATCACTGATTCGAATTTTGAATAAAGATTTAAATTTACGCGCTTACGAGGTTCAATTGACTCAAGAGCTGAAGCCTAGTAACCATTTCAAGCGTCGACAATACGCCGAATGGTTGGGGAAATAGACAGAAGGGAACAGTGACTTTACAAAGAAAATCATCTTCAGCGACAAGGCAAACTTTCACCTCAGTGGATTCGTTAACAAGCAGAATTGCCACATTTGGGCAAATAAGAATCCACGCGTGATTGTTGAAAAGCCGATGCATCCACAAAGAGTGACTGTTTGTGCGGTTAATGGGCTGGTGGCATCATCGCGCCGTACTTCTTCGAAAACGAGTACGGCCAAGCATTTACAGAAATTGAGGTTATGGACCTGGACGATATGCGGTTCCAACAGGATGGTGCCAATTGTCACACAGCCATTGAAACAATGGCTCTTTTGCGCAAGAAATTCAATGGCCGTGTTATCTCACGCTAATCGTCAATAAGCCAAGAACAATTGCAGAGCTAAAGAATTAGATAATTCGGTACATTAACGACATTCAACCTCAATTATGTCACAGAGTCATTGAAAATATGGACCATCGAATAGAAGTATGCCACAGTAGCCGTGGCCCAAATGGCAATTTTTTTTTTATTATAAAAAATATTAACATAATTCTCAGAAAACTTTTTGTTTCATTTACAACTAACATCGTGCGTTAAGGTTGGACCACCCTTTATCAATGAAGAAAAGGTAATCGCAAAAACTTTTTTTGAGTGAAGCGGGTGCAGAACGAGTTTATTCATATCGTTAGAGTGTTTGTGAGATAAACTGGCTTAAAGACTCAAATCAAATATCAAATGGACAAAGAAAGAAAACCAAAAAATGCAACAAGAGATATAATAGTGAAATTATGAAAAGAAGCAATTTGGTCAAACGGTCGGTAAGATACAGTCTTCGATTCAAAGAGTAACAGAAAAGTATAAATTGATGAGTTTTGCCGCCTTAAAGCTTCGTTAGGGACGTCACCTTAAATTTACGGATTGAAAAAAATGCTATATACGTAGTGAAATGCAGAAAAATTCACTACTTTAGGCTACTGAACTTGCATAGACTTCAGGGAAAGATTTAATAAACCAATTTGTACCGATACAGTATGCAAAATTTTGAAGAAAGATGGTTATCGTAGCCAAGTTGCACGGAAAAAGTCCCTTGTATCACTAATCAATTAATTGAATTTACTCACAAACATATCAATAAGAAACAGGTTATTTTTTCGGACGAAAGCAAATTTTGCATAATTGAAATAAAAGGGCGTAAGTTCGTATGGAGAAAAGCGGTTACTACCTTTAATAAAAAAAAATCTCGTGCCAACAGCGAGACGTGATGGTGTCATGGTCTGGGGGTGTATGGCTAGTAATGGGGCAGGTAATATCTTGTGTATTGAATCAACAACGGACAAGAGAGTTTATCTAGATACATTTGAGGCAAATTTAAAGCAAAGTGCAACAAAACTGGGGTCGGAGAATCGCTTTTTTTTCAAAATGACAATGACCCCCAAAAACTCTGCAGAGATTGTTAAGCTTTAGCTACTTTACAATGTACCACAACAAATACGCATGCCTCCGCAATCATCAGACCTCAATTACATTGAGCCAACACCACATTTATTCGAAAGAGAAGCTAAAAAATGTAATACTGGAGGAATAGCGTATAATTTCAACTAAGGAAACACCAAACTTCATCAATTCAATGCCAAAACGTTTGAGAGAGGATACTCAGAGTAAGGAATATCAGACTAGTTATTAATAAATACAATTTTAATATTAAATGAATTTTGGACAAATCTTTATTTGTTTGTACGCAAAATTTTCCTCAAGTTATTTTCGTTTATATTTTATTTTGTTGCTGCTTATATCTTAAATTTATTTCAAAAGCTGCCAAATATTTATATAAGTGAAGACTGGAAAATTAGTTTCAAATCATTTTTCAAATCAGATTGTATGCAAACTTTTTCTGACTAGTATACACACACACACACACATATATATATATATATATATATATATATATATATATATATATATATATATATATATATATATATATATATATATATATATATCTTGGTCTCGATCATATTTGAACCACCCTCGTAGGCTAACTAGATGTGAACTGGAACTCTATTTATCTCAGCAAAATCTACTTCAGGCTTGTTCTAGAGCCAGGAATTGTACCCAGGAGGAAATTAAACATCTTTTCGTCACCGCGGATTATCGAAGGTATAGAAATTAGGCCATCTCTTGTTTTGGCTCTGTAAAGATAAGCTCAGCGCAGGAAATCAAAACAAGTAAAAGTAGCAGAAGGGCGCTCGTACCTGGAGGATATTGTAAGATAATTCAAAATTCAAACAACGTCTTTTGAGTATCAAAACTTGACTCACACATATATTCCATGAATTGAGCTCGGAAAACTAATCTATCATTATTATGTACTTTAAATTGTCGCCATTTTATTTTCAATGAGCCGACCTCAATATTTGAGTAATCATGATAACATAGCAATTTAACAAAGTATTTCTAAAATTTTTATCAAAATTCTAACATATGTTTAGTGTCTTGAAAACATATAACAGCATGACGTGTAATTGTTGTTGTATTTCATAAATTTTCAATCGTCTATAACTTAGCTGTTTATCATTCGATGTGTATGAAACCTTCAGAAAACATGCATTTTATATCAAAAAATATATATTTCTGATAAATTAAGGGTCACTTTTTGATTTTATAAATGAAAACGTAGAATTCCTAACTTGTGCTATTTTTAACAAATTTGACGGAGTTTTGACTTTTGAGGTATTTGTTGCCTTTGTACTCGTAAAGACCTACTTTAACTATTTCGGATTTATCGTTGCAAAGATGTCCAACCACGAGGGAGCAACACAAATTTTTCGTACATCTCCCCCCTCCCTGCATCCCTAAAGTGGAAAGTGTCCATATAAGATCTGTTTTGGCTCAGCCCTTTCAACTTTTTTGTTATTTTTTTTTTGGTAGGGAGATGTATGCCCATTTATGCACAGATAGTGGGATTCCCATGCTCGCAAGAAGGTGACTAGACCACCCACTAAACACTTCCCCTGTCAGCGCGAGAACCTAGCCTGGGACCGTTTGACAAATTATTTGGGGCAGGTCTCGTTTTGTTACGCCGTGAGGCGCCTTCTGGGAATCCCTCTTCTAGAAGGAGGTGAAAGGGGAAGAGGAAGTGGCAGAAAAGCGATCCCCATGCCTCAACATCCCCGGCTGCTGTGAGTCCCTTTTATGTTTTAGGACCACCCGAACATAATGTGCCCCCTGGTTGCATTTTTCAACCGATTCGAGCATCACCGCGACTATATTATCCGGAGTGAGCTATCCCGTCTCCCTGTAGAGAGCTCTTCGCAGCCTGTCCCATTTTGTCCACGCAAAAAATGTTTGGCAGGCATTGTCCTCCTCTTCTGGGCAATACTGACAATCGGGGGACCGTGACTTACCAATCTTGTGCAGGTAAGACTGAAAACACCCAGGCCCGCTCAAAATCTGGATCAGATAGAAGTCAGCTTCAGCATGCCTTTGATTTAGCCACGGTCTCACATCCGGAATGAGGCACGTTGTCCACGTTCCCTTCATGCAATTCACCCGAGACTGCTGCGAATCGTTGAGTGAGCATTGTCTCTCCTCGCAGACATCCATCTCCCTTACATCCTCGTTTCGATGCAGATAAATAGAGCGGTGCTCTCTAGCAGGGAGGCCGACAGGTATCAGGCCTGCAATGACTTTCGCCGCCGAATCAGAGACTATCGGATTCGAAGATACAGTCATCAGCGCTCCTCTTCTCTGTACCTGTGCCAAGCGTTTCCGGTTAATCCTCTTACTGAGAGTGTCGCCCCATATTTCTACTTAGTAGCACTGACCCTGCAGCACTCATCAAGAGGCGTCGTCTTGATGGGCTGGGTCCCCCTACGTTGGCCATAAGTCGACTCAGAGCCGATACTCCTCAAGCAGCCTTCTCAGCCGTTGCCCTGATTTGCTCAGGGAAATTCATCTTCGAGTCAATCAATAGCCCCAGCTACTTCAATTTGTATGTCTCCAATACAGATCATCTTTACTCTAGGGATTCTCTTTTTTGTCAAGATGACCACTTCGGTTTTCTCCAGTGCTAAACTGAACCCTCGAGCAGTCATTCAGTCTCTATCTCGGCGGAAAGTCGGCAGATTTCCATTGCTTAGCACGACGAGCGCTGTCCTGGCCACCATTTCTACGATTCGTTTTCCCCGCGGATCTGTTTGAGGCGATTGTTTCAGCGTTGAAGTCTGCCCCAACGAGCACGTTGCCCTCTGCATTCAAAACAGCATCCTCCAGAGCATTAAACTTGTCTTCAAAAGATGATATCGATTCATTCGGCGTTATGTACACACCAAAGAAGGTGGTCCCTGAGCACCGAACCCACACGACACCACTCTGCGCTTGGAAATCACTGTTCCGAGCCCAGATAGTGGCAGTACCACTTTCGTCAGAATACCATAATGTAGAACTTTTATCATGATGTTGCTCATTCAGCAGCAAGAAGTCAGCTTTCATGTCCCTCGCAAACTACTCAAGCAGATTTTGGGCGGTTGAACTGCGGTGTAGGTTTCGCTGCAAGATGTGGGTCATACAAAATCTGATTTTGCTTTTGCTAGGGCTTCCTGAAAAACCCAGCATTTTTCAGATTCCAAGACATGTCCGAAATCAGGTCAGCATCCTTGTTAAGAATACAGTGTGTCTCCTTCGTACACTCTTTTCTTTTATGTCACATTTCACCACATTTGTAACATAGTGAACTCCTATCGGGTCCTTTGCATACTTGTGTGCTGTGACCGTAGCCGGGACATTTGAAACATTGAAGAGGCGTTATGCTTCACCGTATCCTACAGACGAGCCACCCCATTCGTACTTTGGCTTTGCTGAGAAATTGTTCGGTATCCTTTTCGGTCAAGTCAATTATGGCCATGCGTTCTCCCCTGTGGTTTTCTGGTGTCAGCCTCACTTTGATCCTTCCCACGTTAGAGAACTGCCTTTTGATGGCCTCTACTACCTCGGCCAGATCCGTGGCGCAGTCAATGTCTCTTCTTTAGATCAGTGCCATCGGCTCGAGTAAGGCTATAGTTGTACTTTTGCCGAGGACTTTCTTTACTGCATCGCAGAATGTTTCCTTATTGTCAACCTCTGCTCCAAGTTCAACCAGTATGTTGCCCGAACGCGTTGGTCGTACTGCTTTAGTGGCAGTGTTGGTGTCTTCAAGCCTTACGTTTCCCCTGATGTCCCGCAGCATCTCCACGTAGGATTGGCCATCTTGGGGTTTTACAAGCAGTGCCTGCTGCCAGGGTCGTCAGAGCTTCTTTTCCTCCTGCTTTGCATCAGGTCTTTTTAGGGTTTTGTACTAAAATACAAAACCCTATTGCAATCACGACCTGTGTCCGTCTGTATGTCACAGCACTTTTTCTCCGAAACTATAACTACAGCCATGAAACTTTGTGGAAAGGTCAGAAGTGGTGACTTCTTGAAAGTTCAAGGGTGGAAAAATTTTTCAAAGGGGTTTAAGGGGGGTCTCCCCATATAGGGAGGTGACCCCTCAAAAAAAAATTTTCATCATTTGTAGTCGAGTAGGGTGTCATTGGAAAGATCTCAATGAAATCTTTTCAAAACAAGTCTTAAAATTGCCTTATGAGTACCGAAGGGGGCAGGGGAAGGGGAAATGTACGAACTTTACGCGTACCCCCTCGCGATTGGACACCTTCCATCCGAAAAATCTGAAAAGAATCATGAATGTAGGCCTTGATGAGTACAATAACAACAAATACATGAGAAGTCAAAATTCACTGAACTTTGTTAGTAATAGTATGATTTATCGATATTATGTTTTCTTGAATAAAATCTAAACGGTACCCTTAAACTCAATAAAATTTGGCAAACAAATGACTATTTATAAGACTGATCTTTTCTGAAATTTTTATAAAGATCGAATAGTATTTAACGAAGTTATAGCGATTTGAATTTTCCTGTATTACTATGGAACAATATGCCCTGTATTACTATTGAAACATATGGCTATGGAGCCATATGCGCTTTTTACCGACTTAGACACTACAGCTTTGCTAGGATTTGCATGAAAATTTCAGGAGTGATAGGTATCATGAAGCTGAGTACATACAATTGAAACAAGTTGAAGAGGCAGGAGAGAGCTCCTAGCAAAAGGGCTTTGTAATCATTCTAAGATTCGAAAAAACAGGCCATGAATCGATGATTACTGTACAGAGGAGTGGCCCCTGAAAAAAAAATTTCATGAAAGGTAGCCGATATGAGTATCAACTGAAAGTTCTCTATGAGAGCTTTTTAAAACAGTTCTTAAACTGACAGTTTTTGCTTCAGTGGGGGCACAGGGGGGTAGGGAAATACATGAAAAATGTGTTTCCTCCCTCGCGAATGGACACCCGTGATCTAAAAAATCTGAAAAAATGATCAAGGGAGATGTTTATGGGTAGAACTATAACAAATACCTCAGAAGTAAAAATTTTTTCAACTTTGCTACTAATAGTATGATCCTGGAACATGACATGTTTCTTGATTCTATTCGTTACTGGTTACTGCATTTTGTAAGTAGAGTACAAAACCCTTCTGACATGAGCATGGGTCTGTCTACCCAACTTGTTTCTTGTTGAGCGTCCGAACGAACTTTATTTTCTCGCACTTTTTGAAAGAGTTTCTTTGCGACTTTTTTCGATCTTTTTGTAAGCACTGTCTGGAACCCCTGATCTGATGCTCCGCGCCCATCAAGTGCCTCTTCCTTCCTTCTTTTGTCCCGATCTCCTTTGATTGGGCTAGACGCCATTCTTTTATTGATTCTCGATGGTGGGGCTATCTGCACGTGGCCTTTAGATTTCACCTCCAGCGCTTCTTTTGTCTTCTGCTCTGGTTTGGTCATCTTTGGCCTTTAATCAGCTCCACCAATAATCCTCTATGTGGTCTAGGAGCTCCTTTAGTTCAAAGAGCCCAATCTTTACTGCTTTGTTGATTTTTGGGGAGTCGCATGCAGATTGTATTCTTTTTA
This sequence comes from Odontomyia ornata, assembly GCA_963969285.1. NCBI lineage: Eukaryota > Metazoa > Arthropoda > Insecta > Diptera > Stratiomyidae > Odontomyia > Odontomyia ornata. The sequence goes on from OZ017739.1 coordinate 195,009,573, forward strand.
GAACATTTCCCGCTTTTAGGAATATCCTTTCTACTTCATGTCGCTGGGCGGCAATTGTACTTTGCGACCATCCTTAGGAGAGGTTATTGCCTTCCGTTTTCAAATACATTACTTCCGCCACATTTACGACGTTGGCGATGCAGTCACACACTCGTTTGTTTTCCTGCCGTAATCTCCTCGTTGATTTCAGGATGGTTCTTTATTATGTCTGGATCTACGACTCTTGCATCGGTCACTTCGGTAACGATCAGGGTCGTTACCTTTCATCCTAGAAGAGAACCTCAAGACGCCCCCTATATCCTCGGGTCCGTGGGGGAAAAAACGCTAGCCTCTAAGCGTGCTCTTGTTGACCGGTATTCTCCTTGCGGGAGCTTCCTCGAGTACGCGGAGGCAGAACTCCCCAAACATAGCTAGCCTCCAAGAGTATTCCTGTCGGCCATCATCCCCCTGCATTCGCTCCCCTACACCTTAAAACAATTTTTTCGCACTGTAACTTCATCACTCCAGCTTGAGTGATTTGCTGGAAACCTTGTTGTGATGCAAGGATTGATGGACCGACAGGTCGTGATTCTTGAAGGGTATTGTAAAATTTGTTTATGATACCGTAAAAAGCGTTTGAGAATAGTAATACCATGGTCGCTGTTAATAACTTATGTCACCGTAAAATGTGACATATCGAGTGAAAAGAAAACAAGTCAAAGTAAAAGAGAGTAGGAAGAGCTCTGTAAACCAATTAGTAACTCAAGCAACGTCTTTTGAATATCAAAATTTGACTCATATAAATTCTATAAATTGTGTCCAAAATATTATAATATTGTTACTATGTGTTTCGATTTGCCGCCATTTTGTTTACAGTGTATTGGCCTCATCGTTTAAGTAGGCATGATAGCGTTTCTATATTACAAACCATTTTTTAAATTTTCATCAAAATGCCTAAGCATCTGCAGTACCTAGGTCCTTCGCAAACGTGTATCTCCTTTGATTTTATAGACAAAAGTGTAAAATTCATAAAATGTACTTACCATTATTTACCAAATTGATCGAATTTCACTGCTTGAGGTATTTACTGATCTTCCAATAATAAAGGCATGCTTCTATTATTATTTTTTATTTTTAGATTTTCCGGATCAAACGTGTCCAATTACGAATGAGACACACACATTTTTTTGTACATTTCCCCTCTTCCTGCACACCTTGATGCTGTTTTAATATCTGATATTGAAAGTTCTTATCAAGACCTTTCGTTTAAGGCCCGTTGCCCAGTTTAGCTGGCTGGCTGGGGTTGCTGGATGTTAAATATCAAGCTGTGCTTTTCCCGCTGCTCACTTTGGCTGGCTGGATGGATGCGAAAATTGACATGACATTACTATTTTGAATGTAACTTCGAAAGAGAAAGTGTGAAATTAAAAATTTAATTTTGAAATATTGTACGTGAAATTAGAAAACTTTTTTGAAGTTATAATTGAAGGAAACAATTGAAGGCATTATTGAATTCAAAGAATAAAAGTGAAATCAAAGTAATGAGTCAGTGACAGATTTTAGAAACAATGGAATTGGAATCCAATTCTTCTCGTGAAGAATTTGAAGAAATTTTTTCGGTATGGTATTCATCTATTAGATTTACTGGATGTTTTTGATTTTATTAAAATATTATATTTAAGTTTTATTTAAGATGAAACGAGCTAAACGATCTGTATGATATTTACACTTTATTTCAAATAGAAATTTATGTGGAGAATTTCACAAATTTTTACCAGATTTGACAGACAAATAACTTTTTCGTTACATAAGGGTAAATCGACAACAGTTTGAAGATATTCATAGTTTTATGGAAAGTGATATAAGGAAAGAAAATTTGTTTTTTTTTTGACCAACAGTTTCGACAAGATTAAGATTGGCAGTATGTTTGAGGCAAGTAAAACAATTCTTCTAGTTCAAATAAAACTATTCATACATTTATTTTTCAAATACGAAACATTCATTATTCAAATACATTTTAAAGTAAAAAAAAAATCATTTGATTCAAATACATGTTTTTGGTTTGGTAATTGTCTAGAAGTGCGGACAATGCAAAAGCAGGAAGGTAGGAAGTAATATTTTTATGTAAAAGGTGTGTGTTTTTAATGCAATTTAAGAATATGGTGGCGGAAACTGTGTATTTTACTTGTTATAAGTGCACAAAGTGGGTGGAAAATAGTTTAAGTAAAGAAATTAAAAGCTTATATTGTTTTGGTTTGATTTACGCCAAATAATTCTATCTGTGCAGCTAAAATGATATTATTTGTGAAACATGTTTCAGGTGAATGTGCTAAAGCTTTGTGGAAGAAATTGCGTAATTTACACCAAGAAGCGTGGAAAGACAAATAATCAAAAGCGAACAAGGTAGTTGTTATTAAAAAAAAATGGAATACCAAGACCAAATAGAATTTGAAGGAACTAACAACCCATTCACCAGCATCAACCAATATTAGTAAAACCGCAAATCCATCAAAGTAATCGAACCTTCATTCAGATTGTGTTGATAGTGGCGACAACAGGGTTTCATTTGCCTCATCCAAATAAGCAAAGAGTCACGAGAGCAATTAAATGCTCTACATTTTTAAACTAAATATCCTTCAAAGAAAAGAACGCAGTAATTTGAGAGCTGCTCTATTAGAGAAGGAGAAAAATTAGAAAAATCCAGCGTTAAACATTTTTTTGTAACGTAAGAAAATGGTAATACCAGTGCCAAATGGAATTTTAAAGCAATTTACAACATGTTTACCAACATCAAGCAATTTTATTGAAATGCAAAATGCAGTAAGGGAATCAAACTCTCATTCACAGCGTGAAAAAATAAATATTACGAGTGAAAATAACAAAATAACCATGCAACTTCACCAGTCAAATTCTGTCAGTTTTAAAATATGCAGGTAGCACTTTAATTTGTAAGCACTGGTAAATAAATATTAAGATACATGTACATTTGAGGGGGATTTGCTTCTTTAGGGGTTTCTTCTTTATAAATCTATAAAGAAGATTTATAAATCTATAAATCCCTCCAAAAATAAAATGCATCTTTGGTAATTTCTACAAATGACATAATCAATTCTCAAATGCTACTTCAGGCTGGAGCTGTGGCCCTGTTTGTGAGATTAATGTTTATAACATTATAAGAATATAAATTTACCGTTTCCGATTAATGATTAGATTAATGTTTATAACATTATAAGAATATAAATTTACCGTTTCCGATACCACAAGTTAAATTTTCATACGAGTCCCGAGAAACTTTGATCTGTTTTAAGCGGTATATAACGAAATAAATTCAAACCTTTTTTTAAAAAAGTCAACATTGCAAGTACGGAAGAGATTATAATGCTGAGTTTTTGAAAGAAAATTTAAATTTATTAACTTAATTCGTGGTTATATTGCCATAATATACGAATTCGATGAAGGTTGGGACGAGCATTGAAGGAGCACCCCCAAGTATGAGTGTTTGGAAACTTGTGCCAATCGCAAGGTGCCGCAGCACAGCCCCAGCCCAAAATGGCATTTGAGAATTGATAATAGGGTTCACTTCTTTATATATTTATAAATCTCTAAGGATGCAAATATCCCTCAAATGTAAATGTAACCTTATATTTACTAGTGTTTAGAAACTAAATTCCTACCTGCATATGGAAAAGCTGAGGTAGAGTTTGACAGATGAAGTTGCAGGATTATTGTGTTACTTTCACTCGTGAAATTTAGTTTTTCGCACATACTTACAAATAAAATCGTCACGGCGATAGCATTATTCTCCGTAAATTAAATCCGAACAGTATATTTTTTCACTTCTTTTCCAACAACTTTATGGCACATATATCCCGTCGCTTTAGGTATTAGTAACTAGTAAAAAAAAACTTTTAGAAAAACATGAAATCCGGCTTCAAAATACCCTAAAAAGGATGAAATAAATTTTATGAAAGCGATGCCATATCATATTTTCCCCATTCTTTTGTGATGGTGCAGATGTTGGAAGTATTTATATTGATATGGGCAATTTGATTTGGCACCGCTTTCATAAAATTTATTTCATCCTCTTTAGGGTATTTGAAGTCGGTTTGCTTTTTTTTCTAAAAGTTTTTTATTTCACCCTTTTTAGTGGCAAATTTTTTCATTTCAAACCTTTCAAAACTCAGTTTTTTACATTGTGTCATGTACTCGTATATTAAAATATAATTTTTTACTGCAATGCAAAAACCACTACGGCTTAAATCTGCAACGTTTATAGGAATGGAATTTAATTTTGGTACATTTAATACATGATCTCATCAACGTCTACCTTGATTTTAAGGTTTAATAAGAATCCAATATAGATTGTAGCTTTGAGAAATTTGCGAATTTCGAACTTTGCTTAGCCGCCATTTTTATATTCTGACCTGATTCTGAAGTGCTTCTTTTATCCTTCAAGCTTTTTCGACCTTTGAGTGGCCGCCATTTTGTTTCAATTTGTTCCACTTTGGATTTTTTATTGTGAGCTTTATCACACAAAAATAAATACCAAATCTATTGAAAATCTCCATATTTTGGCGCTGTAATTTAAACAAAAAAAAAAAAAACAAAAACAATGCTATTTATTTGTTTTCTGACAAATATATATATTTCGGGAGTAAATGTTCTCCCTTCTTCAATGTCTAATTTTTCTGAAGAGAAACCCTCAAGATGTACAATATATATGCTAAAGCTAATTAGTTATTTCCTCAAATCTCGTATTTCTTTGATGACTTCCAACTGCTCCCAGTTGACATTGTGTCCTTCGCAAATGTGACGGGCTACCGATGATCGAATAAATACCAGTTTTTAACCGACTTCCAAAAGAAAGAAGGTTATCAATTCATTGCGTATATTTTTTTTTTTTTTGCTTATTTTTTGTATGTTCACGCATAACTTTTAAACGGAGATAGATAGAAGAGTCCTATTTTTGGCAAATGATACGCCTTTCTTCCAGTTAGGTCCCGTTTATGGGATAAAAAATTCAAGTAACGGGAAAGGACTTTTACCGTTAAAACTAAAAAAATTCCGACTTTCATCCCGATTTTTCAGCATAACTGATCGACGCGTGTAAGGATTTTGATTGTAGAGGTTTCAAATGAAAGACAACATATTGAGCTGTATCGGAACAGAATTGAAATCCTTCAAAGGACTCTGTAGATATTAACAGTTAAATATGATACATTGATGTGAAGAAATTAAATTTAAATGATATTTCGTACGAAAAGTGCCAATTAGTTGGCACTCTGCAAGGATTTGTTGGAGATACCGAGTCCTTTGGTGACGGATAATAAAAATGATCAGTATCCTTAATTTCTAAGCATAAACGGTACATTTTATTCCATAATTTCTACCGGAAATAACCAATAAATTAATTCTAGGTGCGGCATAAATACAACAGTTAAAGGGAACATTTCAGGATGCTTTTCTCTTCCGCATTCATTCTTTGCTTACTAATGAGCTTGGTATAGGATCCTGCTTACATCCTTAGACGTAAACGTTACATATAGGATTATAAAATTTTCCGAAGAAATAATAAGGAGTGAGTGATTGCAAATTATAGAGTTGAATTGTTACCTTCCGGTTAATATTATATCTACATTACAACATATGCACAGAAATCTAAAATTAGTGATTTCCATACTAAAAACCGGCGCTAATCGCAACCTAAAAAGGGATACATTTCCTGCTATAATTGATCATAACTGTACAGCTGAAGATGAAAATGCATAGCCGAGTTTTCATTGGAATATATGGTATGATTTTCTTGAAACTTTCATAAAAATTAGGTGCCATATTTAACTGAAAACGAAGGCGATGAGTATCGAATAAACGTAAACGAGTGATACGCTTAAGAGGGATCTTTTTATGTTAATTTCTTGAGATTGATTGTGGAGAAAACTTATGTTTACATATATAAATACATATGTCTACACACACACACACACACACACACACACACACACATATATATATATATATATATATATATATATATATATATATATATATATATATATATATGTATATATATATATATATATATATATATATATATATATATATATATGTATATATATATATATATATATATATATATATATATGTATATATATATATATATATATATATATATATATATATATATATATATATATATATATATATATATATATATATATATATGAGCGTATGGTGTATATGTATATATATTTGTATATATATATATAATACATATATATATACATATATATATATATATATATATATATATATATATATATATATATATATATATATATATGGCTATGGCTATGTGTGTGTATGTGTGTGCTTTTGCTTCGATTATCTCCAAATTTTCAGCAATATTTCTGTTCTGGCCAAAGTATAGCTCCAGTTTGTATCAAAACTAGTATAAAGATTTATTCAATTGTGTGATATAAAAAAAATCCAAACTTGAACAATTTGAAACGAAATGGCGGTCGCTCAAAGGTCGAAAAAAGTTGAACGATAAAAAAGCACTTCAGGGTCAGGTCAAAATATAAAAATGGCGAGCTATGCAAAGTTCAAAATTCGAAAATTTCTCAAAGCTTCAATTCATATTGGATTATGATGAAATCTAAATTCAAGGTAGACTTTGATGAGATCATGGATTAAATGTACCAGAATTAAATTCGATTCCTGTGAACGCTGCAGATTCCAGCCGTAGTGGTTTTTGCATTGCAGTAAAAAATTATATTTTAATATACGAGAACATGATACAATGTATTCAAGAAACTGAGTTTTGAATGGTTTGAAATGAAAAAATTTGCCACTAAAAAGGGTGAAATAAAAAACTTTTAGAAAAAAAAGCAAACCGACTTCGGAATGCCCTAAAAAGGATGAAATAAATTTTTTGGAAGCTGTGCCAAATCAATTTCCCCATTTGTACATAGATACTTCCAAAATCTGCACCATCACAAAAGAATGGGGGAAAATGTGATATGGCACCGCTTCCAAAAAATTTATTTCATCCTTTTTAGGGCATTCCGAAGTCGGTTTGCTTTTTTTTCTAAAAGTTTTTTGGTACAATCCGGAGCTATACTATGGTCAGAACAGAAATATTTCTGAAAATTTGGCGAAAATCGAAGCAAGTGGCGCCCTTCAGGCACAAATTTTTTTATATCCTATCTACATATAACCAACCGCACACAGACACAACTATATATATATATATATATATATATATATATATATATATATATATATATATATATATATATATATATATATATATATATATATAAATCTATATATATATATACATATGTGTATATTATAATATATATATATATATATATATATATATATATATATATATATATATATATATATATATATATATATATCATCATCATCATCATCATCATTGTCAGCTTATCAACCATGTATACGGATCATGGTGTAGCCTCCCCTACGTATTGGCTTCTCATTTCCCTCCACTTTTGTCTGTTTTTAGCTATACGTGTCCAGGTAATGCCAGCTAGCTTTCTTATGTCATGGTCCCACCTAAGTTTCGGGTGCCGTCTTGGTCTTTTGACTCCCCTTGGGTACCAATTCATAACTTTTGTGGTCCATCTATTGTCTGATATTCTTGCCAAATGTCCAGCCCATCGCCATTTGAGACTTCTGATTCTATTGATCACATCCGTTACCTGTGTTTTTGCTCTTATCCAGGTGAGTCTTTTTCTGTCTCTTCTTGTGATACCCAACATGCATCTTTCCATTGCCCTTTGGGCAACCGGAAGTTTTCTTATGGTGTCTGTGGTCAGAGTCCATGTTTCACAACTATTGGTCATGACTTGCAGAATGCATTCATCAAAGGCTTTCTTTTTCAGGTGGACTTTCATTTTTGACTTGAAGATTATGGAGTTTTTTCCAAACGCACTCCACGCTAGTTTAATTCGTCTGTTTATTTCGGGTAATAGCGATCCTGAGTTGTTTATTGCTTGGCCTAGATACACATATTCGTCTACCACTTCTAAATCAGTGTTATTAATTGATATTTTATCCTGGCCTCTCGTTATGAATTCATTGTACATAACTTTCGTTGTTTGTATATGTATATATATATATATATATATATATATATATATATATATATATATATATATATATATATATATATATACATATACATACAGAAACACATATATATATATATATATATATATATATATATATATATATATATATATATATATATATATATATATATATATAGGTATATATCGACATTTCTGTTTATATATGTAAACATAAAGTTTGCTCCGGAATCAATCTCAAGAAATTTACTTAAAAAGATCCTTCTTAACCGTATCACTCGTTCACTATTATTCGATACCCATCGCCTTCCTTTTCAGTTAACCATGCCACCTAATTTTCATGGAAGTTTCGAGATAATTATACCCTATAGTTCAATGAAAACTCGGCTATGCACTTTCATCTGTAAAGTTAAGATCAGTTATAGAACGAAAAGTATCCCTTTTCAGGTTGGGTTTTGAGTATGGAAATAAATAATTTTAGATTTCTGGGCATACGAGGTGTGGCTATAAAATAACGGGACTGACGTTGTTAAAAAATTTTATTTTCATTGTATACATAATCACTTATTATCACCTTCAATATACTCGTACACCCCTTCTCTACCCCTGCAACGCTCCATGGGAATTTTCCACTGTTTGAAACAGTGCTAGAAGTCATCATCTGTCAACTCCTTCAGGACTCTTGCCGCTTTCTCCTTTACAGCTTCTACGGATTCAAACCTCGTGCCTTTCAAAGCAGATTTCCCCTTAGGGAAAAGATAGAAGTCACATGGTGCTAGGTCTGGTGAGTAAGGTGGATGTTCTAACACTGGGATTCTGTACTTGGCCAGGAACCGTTTAACAGATAACGCGGAATGAGCTGGCGCATTGTCTTGGTGCAAAACCCATGATTTGTCCTTCCACATTTCGGGTCGTTTTTTTCTTACTCTTTCACGTAGTTTACCAAGTACCCCAAGGTATTAATATTAATTAATTGTTTGACCTTCAGGAACCCAGTAAAGGTACACAATCCCATGAATATCGAAAAAAACAATCATCATTGCTTTAAATTTTGACTTGCTTATTCTTGCTTTTTTGGCTCTCGGTGAAGTTGGGGTCTTCCAATGCATAGATTGGCGCTTCGTTTCCGGATCATAAGGAAAAAACCACGATTCATCACAAGTTATTATCATTTTCAATAAATTTGGGTAATTTTCAATGGCATTCAAAGTGTCAGTACAAACATTTTTGCGAGCTGCTTGTTGTTCAATCGTGAGCATTTTTGGTACCATTTTTGCACACACTTTTTGCATGTTAAAATTGTCAAGTAAAATTTGCCGTACACATTCTTCATCAACGCCTACAGTTTCAGCAACTGCACGAATACTTAATCGACGGTCAGACCGAATCAAATTAGCAACTTTTTCAACATTGTCATCCGTTTTTGATGTTGAAGGACAACCTGGCCGCAAATCATCTTCAACGTCTTTTTGACCATCTTGAAAACGCTTAAGCCATTCAAAAACACGAGTCCCCGATAAACATTCACTGCCATACACTACTTTTAGTAAATTATAAGTTTCGGTAGCGATTTTCCAAGTTTGAATTGAAATTCGCTGCTCTATTATTACGCTAACTATTTTTCCGGCAAAACCAAATAACAACACTAACGTAAATGAAGGTTACGTCTCAACGATGTTGTTTACAGAAACGAGACTAACAGCATTCTGTAGAGGAAGACTCAAACTAAACAGCTGTTGTTCAATGCCGGTTGGCGCATGCGCAATCGTTCCACTGCAGCGTCAGTCCCGTTATTTAATAGCCACACCTCCTATATTATAATGTATAATATTAACTGGAAAGTAACGAATCAACTCTATAATTTTCAATCACCCAGTCCTTATTATTTCTTCCGGGAGTTTTATAAATCCTATGTATAAAGTTCACATCTAAGGATGTAAGAAGGATCCTTTACTAAGCTTATCGGTAAGCAAAGGATGAATTTGGAAGAGAAAGGCATCCTGAAATGTTCCCTCTAACTATTGTTAAATTGTATTTATTCCACATTTAGAAGAAATTTACTGGTTATTTCCGGTAGAAATGATTGACTAAAATGTACCGTTTATGCAGAAAATCAAGGATACTGATAATTTTTATCATTCGTCTACAAAGGACTCGGTATGCCCATCAAATGCGAAAGATTATTTAAACTCAATTTCTCGACATCAATGTATCATATTGAACTGTTAATATCTACAGAGTCCTTGGAAGGATTACAATTCTGTTCCGATACATTTTAGATCAATATGCTGTCCCTCATTTGAAACCTCTACAATCAAAATCCTTACATCCGTCGATCAGTTATGCTGAAAAATCCGGGTGAAAGTCGGAAAGTTTTTAGTTTTAACGGTAACAGTCCTTCACCGTTCCTTGAATTTCTTATCCTTTAAACGGGATTGGAATAAAGACGTATCATTTGTCAAAAACAGGAGTCTTCTACCTATCTCCGTTTAAAAGTTATGCGCGAACATACTAAAAAAAGCAAAAAAAAAAAATATACGCGATGAATTGATAACCTTTTTTCTTTTGGAAGTCAGTTAAAAATACAAAAAATCCACATTGTCTACCACCATATTCTGAAATAACATGAAAAAAACACAACATCTACAGACAAATATTTTTTCCTATCTTTCCGCTTTAACGTTTTCCGCACTTCTAGATACTTTCCATTGGTTTCATATTAAGAACAAGTTTCTTTGTTAAATTTCTAGAAAATCGACAAGAACGTTGAATTCACAGCTTCGTTGGAAACAATTGCTATTTGTGATTCTGGCTCTTTAACATTTGCTGGTATCAAATTACTGCGTTCTTTCCTTTGAAGGATATTCTGTTTCAAAATGTCGAGCATTTCATTACTGTCGTGCTTCTGCACTTTTTTTGTACGAGGTAGATGAAACCTTATTGCCGTCACTATCAACACTTTCTGAATGAGAGTTCGATTCCTTTACTGCATTTTACGTTTCACCGATATTGGTTGATGTAGGTCCTTCAAAAATTCCATTTAGTCCAGGTATTGCCATTTTGAGGGTTTTGTAAAATAATTTTACAAAACCCTACTAAAATCGCGACCTGTCTGTCCGTGTGTCACAGCACTTTTTCTTGCAAACTACTTAAGCTAGAAGCGTCAAATTTTATATATAGGTGTAAAGTGGTGCTCTCTTCAAAGTTTATTTACAATAATTTGTATAAAGTATTTAAGGGGGGCATCCCCATATAGGGAAGTGTCCACCGAAAAAAAAAATTTCATCTAAGGTAGCCGATATGGGTATCAAATAAAAGGTCTTGATGAGAGCTTATCAAAACAGGTCTTAATTTGATAATGTTTGCTTCGATGGAGGCGCAGGGAGGGGAAATACACGAAAAATTTGTGTCCCCCCCCCCCCCTCGCGATTGGACACCTGTGATCCGAAACACCTGGAAAAAAATTATGGTGGTAAGTGTTTATGAGTACAACAACAACAAATACCTTAGAAGTCGAAATTCGCTCAACTTTGTTAATAATAGTATGATGTTCGAATGTCACATTTCCCCCAATAAAATCGTATAGGTACCTTTAAATTGAACGAAATTCGATATTTACGTAGTCCTACTTAGGGTTCTTAAACATTATAAGTTTGATGAAAATCGAACGATATACCCGGAAGTTATAGCCGTTTGAAATTTCTCCAATTACAACAACAATAATACACGATTTTGGTATTTTATGGACTTTCCATCGATTCAGTCTCTGCAGTTTTGACTTAATCTTCTTGAAATTTTCCAATAAGGTCAATAACATTTTTTTGGGAATTCATGATTTGAGTGGTTTTTGTCGGTTTGCAACAAAATGGCAATCGTTGAAAGTAGAAAAACAATGGATTTTCTTTTGAATGTGCACATCTATTTGACATATTTCTTGATGTTACTCATTGCTGGTGACTGCATTTCTGAGAAGTTAGGTACAAAACCCTTCTGACATGAGCGAAGGTCTATTTACCCAACTTGTTTCACATTGCAACTAGCTTGTCCGCTTTTGGTTGTTTGTCCTTTTAATGCTTCTCGGTATGAATAGATTAAATATCATAAAATAACATTTTTTCTACAGATATTTTGTACCAGGCTGCTCTTTTCGTGATTTGTCTTTAAATTATCGAATAGGAGAGAGCACAATTGGTCGAATCATCGAGGAAGTGTGCGATGGCTGAAGATGCAGCCAACTGAACTGCCTGTACTAACTGAAATCTTTGGCTTGGAAGAAGCAAGGAATTTGAAGTGAAATGGGATTTTCCTCAATGCATTTTTGCAGTAGATGGAAAGCATGTAGTAATACAAAAGCCAATAAACTCCGGATCAGCATACTTCAATTATAAGAAAACATTTACAGTGGTATAGATGGCTGGAGAAGATGCTTCTTACAAGTTTACCTTTGTTGATGTTGGTGCCGAAGGAGAGTTTATTGATGGAAGCATTTTTGCTTAAAGTAATTTTTGGAAAATGGCTGCATTTGAATGCTTTAAATCTACCCAACAATACTTCATTACCAGGAAGGAACGTTTTTACCATACGTGTTTATTGGCGCCGAAGCATTCCCTCGAATGAAAAATTTTATACGGCCTTATGCGGGGCAATACACCACTGCACAACAAAAAGATGATTATATCAAGAACTCGTCAAGCAGTGGAATGTACATTTGGAATACTATCCGCAAGATTTAAAATATTCAAAAGGCCCTTTCCAAGTGAGCGTCTCAAAAATAAAAAAAAGTAATCAAAGCAACATGCGTTTAACATAATTATTTATGAGGAAAATCTACTTTGGAACAACAAATAGACGATTATGACAGTAATGACTTCGAAAATTCTAACAAACAATTGCTTGATAACAATGAAAATTGTGAATTAAGAAGTATGACACACTCTTTCCAGATACAAAAACAGTTTATAGCATACTTTTGTTCTTCAGCTGGTTCCTTGCAATGGCAAGATTCACTGTTTTATATAAAATAAATTCAATTTTCATGCAAAGAATTTATGTTTTCTACTTACCATTTTTCAAATCATAGTCCATGGCGATTTTGGCTAACATATTATCCTTGAATTTCGTCATTTTATATAGTTCATGTGAAGTATTATTTATTTGTTCGTACTTTCCAACACATTCTATTAACTTTTCTTTCTGGTCACTGCTCATTTTTAGGGTTTTGTAAAATAATTTTACAAAACCCTACTAGTTTCGCGACCAGTCTGTCCGTCTGTCCGTCCGTGTGTCACAGCAGTTTTTCTCTGTAACTACTTAAGCTAGAAACATCAAATTTTGTGTGTAGGTGTAAAGTGGTGATCTCTTCAAATTTCAACTACAAAAACATTTCATAAGGTATTTAAGGGGGGTCTCCCAATATAGGAGAGGGACCCTGCGAAAAAAAATTTCATTGAAGGTAGCCGATATGAGTATCAAATTAAAGGTCTTGATGAGAGCTTTTCAAAATAGGTCTTAGTTTGGCAAAATTTGCTTCCAGGGGCCCACAGGGAGGGGAAATACATGAAAAATGTGTGTCCCCCCCCCCTTGCGATTAGACACCTGTGATCCGAAAAATCTGAAAAAAATCAGAATTGTAGGCCTTGGTGAATACAACAACAACAAATGCGTTAGAAGTCGCAATTCACTCAACTTTGTCAGTATTAGTATGATTTATCGATTTTATGTTTTCATGAAGAAAATCTTAACGGTACCCTTAAATCACGTAGATGTCTATTTATAAGATTAATCCATCCTGAAAGTTTCATAATGATTGAATCCTATTTAGCGAAGTTATAGCGGTTTGAATTTTCCTGTATTACTATGGAACAATATGCGCTGCATTTATTACTATGGCAGCATATGGCTATGGAACAACATGCGCTTTTCACCGACTCAGACACTACAGTTTTGCTAGGATATGCATGAAAATTTCAGGAATGATAGGTGTCATGTATATCTTTGAGAATCGGTTCAGCTAGTGGTATCAGTAATCGTAAAACAAAATAGTGACTGTTTTAAATGCGAAGATTGAATAATTTTGAGTTATTTTTTCCCAACTTCAACGTTCAAGGTGCATGCTTTGAACACTTGATTCAATTTAATGAATGACTGAAGATGAGTACCTACAATTAATGCTCATAAGTAAAACAAGTCAAGGAGGTGGGAGAGAGCTCCTAGCAAAAGGGTTTTGTAACCATTCTAGGATTCGAAAAAATTGGCCATTAATCGATGATAACAGTACAGGAGAGTGGCCCCTGAAAAAAAAAATCATCAAACGTAGCCGATATGAGTATGAAATAAAAGTTTTTATGGGAGCGTTTCAAAACAGTTGTTAAACTGTCAGTTTTTGCTTCAGTGGGGGCACAGGGGGGGGTAATACATGAAAAATGTGTTTCCTCCGTCGCGGATGGACATCTGAAATAATTATCAAGGGAAATATTTATGAGTATAACAATAACAAAAACCTCAGAAGTCGAAATTTGTTCAACTTTGTTAATAATAGCATGATCTTCGTATTTCATATTTTCTGCAATGAAATTGTCTTTGACATGTTTCTGGATTTAATTCGATCTGGTGACTGCATTTTGTAAATTGAATACAAAACCCTTCTGACATGAGCGTAGGTCTATTTACCCAACTTGTTTAAATGTCCATAGCTTTTCAATTTGAATGTTTATAGCTTGTCACTTTAAATGTTTATAATTTCACTCTGAATTTGCTTCAATAAAAAGTCTGAAAAGTCATATTTTATATGTTTGTATTTGGTATTTGGGCATATTTTTCACTCATAAACAAGAAAAGATGAGGTAAACGGCATCAGTTAACTTTTCCGAACTAAATTTTACATACAGTGGCGGACAAAAGTCTACGGAAAATCCTTATATTGAGATTCTGGTTAATTGGAAGATATTCAGTAACGTAAATATATTAAAATAAAGATAGAGATAAAAACTTTTAGTACCAGAATTAAGGAGAAATTCATGAAAACGTGAAAAATGACAGGCATTGCTGACTCTGGTATACACAAAAAATTTTCAATTAAACGCATATTTGTTTATTTGCTCTTATTGTCATTCCATACAGTTGCTACTGCAATTCTGTTCTAGTTTTATCGCTAGTTTCTAACTGTAAGGACCGCAAAATGTCATCGCGAAAAAAAATTTCAAGTGATATCCGAAATTTGGTCGTACAGTATAAAAAAGACAATAAATCGTGCCCGGAAATCATAAAATTACTGAAACTTAAATAAACTTCTGTGTATACAATAATCAAAACCTGAAAACTGTGGTTCAAGCCGCGAACTGGCCGACCGAAAAATTTGCCGCGCAGAGACATTAGTTTCATTCTAAAAGATGTGAACCGTAATCCCAAATTATTTGCTTGAGATTTAGCGAAGCAAGGAGCTACGGAAAGAAAAAGGATGACCATACAAGAACCATCAGGAGAGCATTAAATTCTAATGGGTTTCAAAGCAGAACTCTACGTCAAAAGCCATTAATATCCGCCAAAAATCGACTCCTGTTTCTGTCTACAGTTCGCCCAGGGCCATAAGGACAGTGATTTTTGGAACCGCATCCTTTTCACTAATGAGTCCAAATTCAACATTTTCGGTAGTGATAGTCGCAGTAAAGCATGGAGGGAAAACAGCACGGCTTTAGAGACCAATAATTTGATTCCTACAGTCAAGCACAGTGGAGGTAATGCGACGCTTAGGGGAGCCATCACTGCATCCAGGGTTGGCAGATTGGCTTTTGTTGAAACTACGATGGACCGTTATGTTTACAAGAACCTGTTAGAACAACATTTGAAGCCATCAGTTGAGAAGTTGGGTCTTGGGGAGAGATGAATTTTCCAACAAGACAATAATCCAAAACACTCAGCACTTTTCGTCAAGAACTGGTTATTGTACGCTAGAACTGGTTGTTGTACGCTCCAAGGCAACCTAATACGCCTCCACAAAGTCTGGATTTAAACCCAATAGAGCATGTATAGGAGCTTTTGGAACGGAAAATTCGAAAATGCCGCATTGAAAACAAAAATTTGTTGAAGGAAGCGCTTATTTCAGGATGGGCGGAAATCACATTGTCAGAAACTGGTTATTTAGTCACCTCTATGTCCTGAAGACGACAAGCAGTAATTGATGTGAGAGGGGATCCAAACATAAGCAAAAAGTTTTAAAACTTCCAATACGTTTAGTTACAAATATTTTGTGCACAAGTCAGCCAGCACTGACTGTCGTAGACTTTTGTCCATTCATTTTTTTATGTTTTTACGAATTTCTCCTTAAGTTTGTTATGAAGTGTTTTTGTCTTTGTTTTTTATAAATATATTTACGTTACTGAAAAGTGCACACCGATGGATTTTTGATTAAAGCTTTCAATTAACCAGAATCTCAATATAAGGAGTTGTCGTAGACTTTTGTCCGCCACGGTATGTAAAAACAGTTCGAAAGTTCTTCATCCTTCCACAATACACTTTTGTGTTGAGAAAACACAATGTTTACATTTAACAACGGAAATATCATTAATTTATGGAAGGGGGCGTTTCAAACAGGATTTTGTGGCGTTTTTAAAATGTATGTATTTATATGCACGTAAACTCACTTTGAATTCATTGAATTGAGGTTAAAAAAGAAATTCTTGCGTTGAGAAAACGCGATCTTAACGTTAGGCAACCGAAAATATCATTAATTAATGGAAGGGTGCATTTACAAAAGGCATTTGTAGCTTTTTGAAGGTATGAACTTACATATATGCACCTAAACTAACTTTGAATTCATCGAATTGAAGTAAAAAATACATTCTGGCGTTGAAAAAACACTACGTTAACGTTAAACAACCAAAAATATCATTAATTTATAGAAGGGTGCATTTTAAACAGGCATTTGTGGCACTTTTCAAGGTGTGTATATGCACCTAGCTTCACTTTGAATTCGTTGAATTCAGGTAAAAAATAAATCTTTGATCCACTTTTTCCGCTCTTACGTTGTTTAGGATTCAAATATATCCACAAATATTAAATTTGAGCCCGATCAGTCGAAGCATAACAAAAGAATCGATTATAGAAGTGTAAAGAACTGTCAAACTGTGTTCACATTATTTAGATTAAATTTACATTCAATTCAAAACGAACACTTTTCCGATCCCGTTTTTCCTCAACGTGTCTTGTTTCCGATTAAACACTTTACCTAAATACCAATTTTGAGCCCAATCGGACGAAGAAAAAATTCGACATTATGTCAGCTCAATCAGCTGTTCTGAGCTGGGTTAGTTGGTACAGCTCTGCCACTGGATGTATGAGCTAAGCCATTCCGTATATCCCAATCAAAGACATATAAAGTAATGGATGCGAAATTAGCTTATTTTCATCCATACGTGAGTGAAGCACTTTTACTACATACATGCCTTCCTCTCGCATACGAATTGAAATCCCCCTGCCTTTCACACCGCTAGAGAATCCACACATTCAAGTGGCTCTCTAGTTGCTCTCACGAAAATCCCACTCCTCTAATAACTTAACCCCTGAACTGTCAACAAAATACCAACCATATGATTGGAAACATATGATTTGTGAAAATTCAACATTGATGGGAAACGTTTGATCAAGTTGAAATTGAAATTGTACACAAAAAATTTTTTTAAAGATAAACCGTGTTGAATGTAGCGCAAAAGCGTTGCAAAAGTGTTAATTAAGTTGAAAAGTTTGCCAGGGATCGTGAGGGTTTTTGTTTCGGGTAACGAAAAATGTAGTGATGTGTGTGGGATTGTAAAAACAGCTATAGGAAGCATGCCAAGGACGTATCCTTCGTAGGGTAAGTCAAGTTGAATCTTTTATATCGTTCAAGTTAGAATAGCGGCACGGAAAATTGATTTAGTTCAATATGCGAAAATTGATTGGAGACGTTACGTCAAGTTTATTTGAAATTCGAATCAACAGCTGATAACGCGCCAACTTCACGCCACATCATAAAGTGCTTCAATTCTCAGGACGTATATCGTATTCATTCTCTCTGACATCAATGAACCCAATGAACTCAGCATTCAGTACACAGCCTCGCTCAAGTATACTAATGAGCTTAAGCAAAAAAAATTAATTTTGTTAAAGTCACTTCCATAAACACTCTTAAAAAATTGTTATAGCTAGCTTTTCAAGGCAGTATTACTTTTGGCTTATTCACAAAATTTCATGTATGTGGCTGCCACAGTTTCCGCGAAAACTTGTTGAGGCACACGGATGCATAGACTAACAGATAAGTTGCAGTATTAGGACGGTTTTAAAAATATTTTGCAAATAATTATTGGAAAGGGTGGCTACATTATAGACAAAACAGGGTAAAATCAAAAGATCGAACAGCAACTATGAACATATCGGGCAGACAGAACTGCGCTCTTATCAGAAGGGTTTTGTACTCAACCAATGATACGCCTACTCGAAATATGAAGAAGCAAAAAAATTACTTGTATGGGATGTACTGTAGTAATTGAGCAGTTTGTTAAATTTACTATCTTTTTGTTCTTTAAATTATTTGATAAATTCACATAGAATTCAAATTTTATTTATGTCAATTTATAGATTTTTTTTCTCTTATTTTATTTTTTGTATTTTTTCCGCACAACTAAAACTGCTCGATTATTTGGCGCCGGCAAAAGGTTAAAAGAAATTCAGGCATAATATTTCCCAGATCTACTAATCAAACTAAAAACCAGCTGCTTTGTACAAATTGTATGGGACATCAATTTCCCTCCAATTTCATCACAACGAACGCAGCCCTTTAAGATTGAGCTGGTACAATTCGAGAATTGACGGGGCGGGCGCAGGTGGTCGGATCCGGGGGAGGATTGTCATGTTGGCTCGTCTAGACAACGACAATAAACAAATCTTGTGAAAGGTGATAAGTGCGGGTTTCCCGTGTATTATTTGTACGAACGCGATTTATCGATAAGCTACATGAGATTCGCCGCTAGCAGATTGTGCGGTTTAGCTCAGATTTTACGTAATCTTCGCGTAGGCGAATTGAACAAATCGGTGGCGGAAACTCGTTTCCTTACGAAACCGGTCAGTGAATCAAAAATCGCTCAGAAATCTGATCAATTGCCTAGAACTTTGTGATTTCGGGCCATTTCCACTTGTTTCGAACGTCTCGTCGTTCGACTTGTGAAGACATCGAAAAGAAAGAGGGAAGTGCACTTGCGGGGGACAGAGCCTTGGTAGTCGTTGTCGTCGGTGTGTTCACAAATCCGCCGAAAAAGAAATTTGCGTGCGTGCGAAATTCTTCCGCAACTCAGCAAAGAAAGGCAATTTCTTTATACGCAGTTAAATTGGGAGTCGATGGAATTCCCTCGTTAGGTAGTGAAGAATCTATCAAATCCACTTTCCCCGAACACACTTTTCTCGCGCACTTAAGGCGCAGCCCCCAGTGAAACTGAACATTTGGGTAAACTTTACAGCCGTCCACCTCAGAAACGTTACGAATATTTGCAAAAATTGTTTAGCAAAAAGTCGGAATGAACCTTTGGCTATCGAATCAACTCATAACATTTTGCAAAAAGTTTGTTGCAAAAGTTATTAAGTTCAAACAAAATAGCATGTTTTCGTTAAAAAATGTAGTAGATCTCGGAAACTACTTAACGTACCGAGTTGATTCAAGCTATGGTAGTTAGATCTAAATTATTTGCAGTGAATTAACTCATTAAAAATTTAAAAAAGTTTTTTGCAAAAAATTTCCTAGAACAAAATGTGGAAATTTGAGACAAATCAATGTGCATGCATGATATTTGTTCAGTGTGTGCAAATTACACATTTTGTTCTAGAAATTTTTTTTCAAAAAACTTTTTTAAATTTTTGATGAGTTAATTCACTGCGAATAATTTAGATCTAACAACCAAAGCTTAAATCAACTCGGTACGTTAAGTAATTTCCGAGATCTACTACATTTTTTAACGAAAACATGCTATTTTGTTTGAATTTAATAACTTTTACAACAAACTTTTTGCAAAATGTAATGAGTTGATTCGAAAGCCAAAGGTTCATTCCGACTTTATGCAAAAAAATTTTTGCAAATATTCGTAACGTTTCTGAGGTGGACGGCTGTAAAGTTTACCCAAATTTTCCGTTTCACTGGGGGCTGCGCCTTAAATAAAAAAACCCAAGGACTTTGGTGTATTTGATTGTCTGCTTGGCAATTTGTTGGTTTGGACTTCATCGCGTGACAACGGCCTGTGCTAAACGATGAACGCCAGTTGGGATTTGGTGCGTACGCTCAAGTCAAGGACGTGTTGAATTATGCGCTGGGGCTTTTCTTCTCGCACGACAACTGTGTACAAAATAAGACACATGAAGGAGGCGCCAAAGAATTGGATACTATCACGAAGGAATATTTCAAACGGGATTAACGTGTGAACGTGATTGAAATTTTAAGAAAGTGAACTATCTCAATTTTATGTAAAGCTACAAGTGATCGTGAAGAAACTCTCGCTCTAATTGTTAGATAAATTTCTAATGTTTTGATCTGAGAATTTAACTTAATGAAAGTTTCAGAGGACACCCGCATTCTTCATCGAGCGCTCGACGGACCATGTGGGGTAAGTACCCTTTTATTGCCGTACATTTTTGGCTTACATATACATTTTAAATTTTTGCCGTTAATTTTTTTCGTATTTATATTTCAAATTTTGCCTTTGGTTTTTTTTCTCAGATATATTTTAAATTTTTTTGCCTTTAATTCTTCTTAGTTATATTTCAAATTTCGCTTTGATTTTTCTTATTTCTATTCCAAATTTTGCTTTAATTTCTTCTTATTTCTATCTCAAATTTTGCCCTGGAAGCCACTAAAATCGTGTCGCGATATTTAAGTGATATAATGTTTGTAGTTGTATGGGAATAGAATGCGATAATATAATGGATTGCAAGAGTCTAACGCCGGTCTTTTCATTTTTGTCCTGTTTGACCGGGTATAGGATCCGGTACGGTGGCAGGCTCTCCTCATAAAACATGAGCCAGCCACCGGGTACAATGTAATTTTTTTGGTTTCAGGTGACGTCGAGGGTTGAGTGGCCCAAGCAGAGTGCCTCTTTATGGCATAGAGTTATGCAATCGAATTGCATAGTTCTATGGCATAAATTGGTCACCGGGGTACTCCTCTTCTGATGGAAAAGCTTATACAAGTCAAGTTGTATGAGTTTTCCCCTCAGAAGAGGAATACCTGGCCACTGCAACAAAATATGGATTTAAATCCGGTTGGGTGGGTGCGAAGGGGCTCCATCACCACCCGGTTGCTCTTCTCTCATTTGTGGGCCATGAGCTTTGTCGGGTAACGACGAAGTTGCCCTAATTCTGCCCCTTTTTACATGTTCCACTTGTTCTCGGAACAAGTCATTTTTCTCTCGGTGTAGTTACCTACACTTTTTGCGACTTCGGTCGCCCCGTGTTAGATTGATCACAAAAATTCGTGAGTGCGAAATTTTTTGTAGTGGGTCCTCGTGCTGGAGAAATGAACCCGCCCCACGACACCACAATGCTAGCCTGCCAGCGCATTCACGCATCCCCAGACGAGGGCATTCTCGGCAGATATCTCCATCTTCTTCTGCCGAGGCAGCAGAACATCGCTGCAGTCCTTTGCGGACTTTTGAAAGATATAATTCACTACAGTACATGTTCAAGTAGTTCACGTGGTGAAGTGGTTAGATTACTTACAATGTAGGCCAAAGGTCCCTGGTTTTAATTCCGTTGGTGACAACGAAATCTGTTTCGAGTGATTCTTCGGACGGACTATTAGTCCATTCAGTTATGATACTTATTGGATCAAATCAGAACGTATCTCAGCTGGGAAGACAAATCAACGGCCAAGGCATGGTACTGACATCAGCTTCTCAAATGCTGGTCCATCCGATCAAGATAATGAAAAACTCTAATCATTAAGCAAAGGCCCGAAAGGGGCTGAAGTACTAAATCAAAAAAGTGTTTGTTTTAATAGTGCAAAATTCAAAAGATCAAACAACAATTATAAACAAATTGTGCAGATAAAACGATGCTCCTGTCAAAAGAGTTTTGTACCCAACATGGGATCCGCAGATACGACCAATGAAGAAGCTGAACAAATACTTCAAGGAGATGCACGTGTTTCAAAGAAAAACCGGTGTTATTCCATTTTCAATGGCCCCCATTTTGTCGCAATGTAACAAGAATCATTCATATTGTCGCGTGTTATGGTTCGCGGCCAATAATTATAATGTTCCGGGAAAGTGAAAACGCAATGTCTTTTAATTTAAGTTAAAAGTGTTTATTTAATGCACAATAATCAGTTAACACTTTCACTAATTTTAATTATCACTATTAAAATAAATCTAACACTTGTCCATAAATTTATTATCGCAATTGTCTTCTAAATCACTTCACTATTACGAAACACACTCCATAAATTTACTATCGCAGTTCTTATCGCGGTCGAATGAATTATCATTCCCCCATTCATTCAGCTCACCTTTATATAGGGTCTCTACCTATTCACCCATTTCTCGTACGTTGGTGAATGTTCTACCGAGAGGTACCTGGTAGATTCGAGCAAATTTAATGAATGGAGTGACGTCACTTGCAGATGTTGATCATGCTTGTTGGGTTCTCGTGGTTTCGAGTGAATTCGTGTTCTTCATTGTTGTGAAAACAATTGCGACAGTAGCTCGCAGAATTATTTGTACATGTAATTATTTGTACATGTAACACTGCCCCCACCTCAGTTCTTTTCGCCCCGAAAAGATGTGTCGCTATTTGTTGTCAATTCTCCCTGGGTGTAATATGGGGCAAGACGGTCCAGATGCACGATTTTCATTTTAGCTCTCGGCTTACGATGTTCCTGTATTCGGTATACGACGTCGTTGATTCGCTTTGTAACTCGGTATGGTCCTTCCCAATTATGTTGCAACTTTGGAGACCTACCCTTTCGCCGTTGCGGGTTATAAAGCCACACCAAGTCATCTTGCTGGAAGCCAGTAGAATTAGCCTTTAGATCATACCTGGTCTTCATGCGATCAGTAGCCGATTCGAGGTGTTTTCGCACTGTCCGATGTATCTGGTTCAACCGTTGTCTTAGATCACTTGCGTACTCCGAGACCGTTTGTGGTTTCTCAGGGGGTGTTCCGAACTTTATATCGGCTGGCAGACGAATAGTCTTTCCAAAAATGACTTTGGCTGGGGCTTGGCCCGTCGATGCATGTTCGGCAGCTCTAAACGCCATCAAAAATAGTGGGATATGTCGGTCCCAGTCCCTTTGGTTCTCGTCAACCATCTTGGCAAGGTGTTTATTGAGCGTGCCGTTGAAACGTTCGACCATTCCATCGGATTGGGGATGCAGTGGTGTTGTCCTCGTTTTCCGTATTTCGAGCAGCTCGCACATTTCGCCAAAAACTAGTGACTCAAAGTTTCGGCCTTGATCCGAATGTAATTCGCAAGGTACGCCGTACCTACTGACCCAATTTAACACTAGCTGTTCAGCTACAATAGTTGCTTCCTGGTTGGGAATGGGGTAGACCTCGGGCCACTTGCTGAAATAATCGGCTACAACCAGCGTGTATCGATTTCCCCAATCGGTTTCAGGAAAGGGTCCTGCGATGTCAACAGCAATCCTTTCGAATGGCACGCCTACGTTATAGGCTTGCATTTGTCCTCTCAGTCGTTGCTTTGGGCCTTTGACGGAAGCGCAAATTGTGCATCTGCGACACTAGTCCTCTACGTCTTCTCGAGCGTGGAGCCAGTAGAACCGTTCCCGCAATTTCGCTAAGGTCTTGTTAACACCAAGGTGGCCTCCCGAGGATCCTTCATGCATTTCCTTAACCACATCGTGGATTCGGCTTTTGGGAAGTATAGTTTGCATCCTATAGGAGCTACCATCCGCCGTTTCCCATTTCCGCTTGAGTACGCCACCCTCCACCTGAAGGGAGCTCCATTGTGCCCAATAGCTTTTCAGGGTTGCGCCATGCATTGAAACGTCTTTCCACTCAGGTCGCCCAGTCGTCTCCTTCCATACGAGCAATGGTCCGATGTCTTCATCAGCTAACTGGGCATTTCGAATCTCCTCCGATGACCAACCTTCATCGAATTCGGCCGTTATCACTCGCAGACTAACGGGCAGCTCCTTTTCCTCAATCCGTTGGCAATGTTTGCAGTTAGCTGGACATGGATGACGAGATAGGGCGTCAGCAATTCCATGAACTCTGCCCTTGTGAAGCAGTTGGGGCCTCACTAGGTCTGGTCGGATCGTCGATCGGGTTGCACCAGTGTCGTTTGTTAGGGTGCATTGTTCTTCATCAACTTGACCAGGAAGGCATCTGTCTGCTTCTCTACGATGTTGCCTTGCCACGGTGCTGGGGATGTCGATACTCCTAGCCAACGTTCGCCCCACGAAGTTGGCCCTTGCAGTTTGATGGGCCTCCATTCTAGGTTCCTGACACGGTCTGGATCTCCACCACCCTGGACAATAGCTCGGTCTTCTTCCCTTCTTGCAGTCTCTTTGCAGGTGACCTTTTGCCCCGCAATTCCAGCATCTAGGCACACCATTCACCTGCAGCTCTCGCTCAATTCCCACGCGCTCACACCTGCAATTATCTGCCACTACCTCGCGAACCCGGCTGCCTCAAAATTTAAACTATAAGCCAATGCATCCTTGACTGTTTGCTTTTGAGCTAACCGCACGGCTTGTTGCAATTCCTTGTCCTTTAAGGCGCTGATGAATGCTTCTGCTGCTACGTCATCTCGATGTTCTGGGTCGTACGCTGGGTAAGCCAAGAGTGCCAGTCGCTCAATGTCTTGTGCTAGCTGCTGCAAGGTTTCGCCAGACTTCTGCATCCGATGCCGTAGCTGTGCCCGGTAAATCTGCTTCAGATGATCGTCTCCATAACGCATGTCCAGCGCATTCATTATAGCAGCCGGGTTTGAATGCAGCTCAACGGGGATAGTCTGCAAAAGCTCGGCAGCTGGGCCTCTTAGAGCAAGAATTAACGCAGTTGCTCGTTGCTGCTCATTCCAGTGATTTATCCTAGCGGCTGCTTCAAACTGGATTTTGTAAATACTCCAGACCGTTTGCCCATCGAATATTGGTGCTTGCACATTTCTAGATGGGCTTTGCGCTGCGGTTATAATTGGGGCTGGTGAGGTGGTTACTACTGCCTTTGTTGCTTCGAATTCCTTTTTCATATTTTCCATCTCATTGTTGATTCTCTCCTCGACCTGGCTGACCTTTTCCTCGACCTGGTAAACCTTTTCCTCGACCTGGTCAACCTTTTCCTCGACGCCTTTAATTTGTTTGTTGAGACTACCGAGCTCCGCTTTTATTTCGGTTGACTGTTTCTCCAGCTTCTGTGTGATGTCTGCCTTGATGTCTGCTTTGATTTCGATTGCTTGTTGGTCCAGCTTCGCTGATTGTTCGTTCAGCTTCGTTGATTGTTCATCTAGCTTCGCAGTCAGACTCGATGACATCAGCATTAACATTTGCATTAGCGCATTTTCTGGCTCCTTCGATTTTGGTGTTTCTACTTCTCCACCTTCTGCGCCTTTTTCCGCATCTGAGAACTCACTCGAATCCAGATTCACGCCTTCCGACTCGATCGCGTCGCGCAAGCGTGCAATCAGTGTGGCCTTTGTACCTTGCGTAGCCAGATTTCGCTGTTCTAACTCTTCCTTGAGGTCCGACATGGTCAATTCATTGATTCTTAGATGCAAGTTTCGTGGCATTTTTAATGTTTCTTTAAATTTAACTATTGTGCACTATAAAAATGTTCAAATTTTCACTTTCAAAATTTTTCTTTCGCACTTCTTGACACCATTGTCGCGTGTTATGGTTCGCGGCCAATAATTATAATGTTCCGGGAAAGTGAAAACGCAATGTCTTTTAATTTAAGTTAAAAGTGTTTATTTAATGCACAATAATCAGTTAACACTTTCACTAATTTTAATTATCACTATTAAAATAAATCTAACACTTGTCCATAAATTTATTATCGCAATTGTCTTCTAAATCACTTCACTATTACGAAACACCCTCCATAAATTTACTATCGCAGTTCTTATCGCGGTCGAATGAATTATCATTCCCGCATTCATTCAGCTCGCCTTTATATAGGGTCTCTACCTATTCATCCATTTCTCGTACGTTGGTGAATGATCTACCGAGAGGTACCTGGTAGATTCGAGCAAATTTAATGAATGGAGTGACGTCACTTGCAGATGTTGATCATGCTTGTTGGGTTCTCGTGGTTTCGAGTGAATTCGTGTTCTTCATTGTTGTGAAAACAATTGCGACAGTAGCTCGCAGAATTATTTGTACATGTAATTATTTGTACATGTAACAATATCATGAATTCTCAAAGATTTCTACGTTGTTTATCTTCTTTAAAAATTTTAAACAAAAGCAACATTCTGTGCAGTCGTTGTAATCAGAGAAAATTTAAATGGCCTTAAACTCTGAATATATAACTCAATCTTCACGCATGCAATTTTTTTCGAAAAATTTGAAATTTTCGTATCGATTACTCAGAAACTAGTAATCTTTGGGGAAGGCATCTTTGCGCATCTAAGGTATGGTTACCTACTTGCTTGAAATATCCACTAGGCAGGTGAAGATCATGTAATGCTACTATTGCTCTCTAAATGAGGAAGTGTCTAACAGTAGGAGCGTGATGACCGTGATTTTAAAATGGACCAGAAAGTAGTTTTAAGGAGTATACTAGTTCTGTTGCACTCACTCTACTCAAGGGTAAAATGGGACCTGTCCGATTTAGTACTAAGCATTAATTGGCGTATCATGTCAATCTCCTTCATTGGTGAACATGGAGTTAGGTCTTATTCCTACGGGAACCCACAAATATGGTGTCTGCTCTATTTGTCCATTTGTCTGAGCATTTATTCATTGAAGTCGATGAATATCTGCATACTTTTGTCAAGGAAAGCAGGCATCCAGAACATAACACATAAATTTATTTGAACTTTTTGCATGCCTTGTTCGTTTACAAAGAGTCTTCAATATCATTTTGCTGTTCTATTATCCGATGTAGCTTAACAGTTCTCACCAAAAGTAATGAAATGCGGGTAATGATAAAAAACAACTCACCTGTTTTAGAGCATGTCCCTTCTGGGATAACTTCCCGAGATTCTTGAGATATTTCTTCACTAGGCTTCTCTTGAGGCTTAAGCATACGTGCGTTGATTCAAATGTTCTAGACCTTGGCAAATTTTTACGAAAGGCCAAAAATTGATGGGCTTGCTTGATAGTGGAGCCAGTGTCAGTATTCTCAGTGCCAGACCCTTGGACTGGGTTTGCATATACGGACCATTCATGTTCATGTCCAGACTGCATCAGGGCACAAGAATCCAGTTCTCGGATACGTCACAAAATTGGTGCGATTAAAGAACATTACAAAATTGATGAGGTTCCTGGGGGTCCCTTTCTTGAGGCACGCAGCGTATCTTGGGATTGGCTTCTGAGACCTCTTCAAAGTTGCACACACCCAGATTGACGCTATCAAAGTAGCTGCAGAGCCTCTAAGCCCTGGATTTTGCCTGTTGACTCTAGAGAATCAGCAATGACTGGGTTTCATCATACACCAGTTTCCGTCGTATAATGAGAAAGGCTTAGGTAGGACCAGTCTCATATCTCACTACATTGACACTTTTTCTGTTTGATCAATTAAGTAGTGTCATTATACTGTCTCGCCAGTTATACAAAAACTGTTGCATGAAGAACTCGACCGAATGCTGTCTTTGGGGATTATAGAAGAAAGTCAGAGGTCACTAAGCCCTTGTCAGCAAAATGGGCAAGATAAGTTTATTTCTTGATGCTAGTTGCCTAAACTAGGTGACAATAAAGGATATCTATCCATTGCCGCTGATTGAAAGCCTGTTGGAGTGGTAGCAGAGTGCAAGCTTCATTACCAAATTAGACCTGCAGGTTGCATTTTGGCAAATTCCGTTGGATGCAATCAGCAAGAGAAAGTGGCTTTTAATGTTGAAATGTAACATTCAAGGTCATGCCCTTCGGTTTATGCAATGCTCACCAAACGCTGTAGTTGTTGGTGCATAAAACCATACCGCATACGCTGCAGGACAAGGTATTTCTTTAGCTAGATGACCTGCTTGATACGAGTTTAACCTTTGATGAGCACTTGGAGCTCCTCAGTACTGTTACAAAACTACTCAGGGACGCCAACTTAACCATTAATGTTGAAAAGAGTTGTTCGTCAAGAAGGAAATCAAATGTCTTGGCTTTGTGGTAAGTGATGGTATCCTGCGCGCCGACTCGGAGTTGGAACCTATCCTGTCCACCGAACGACCAAAGATATTCTATTCCAAAATTTTCGTCAGTTATCACCCCACAAATAGATTTGCTAAAGGGTAAACACTCCTTTAATTGGTCTGCTATTGCCAACATTGCCTTCAATAAAGAGGCCAATTTTGATTTCATAAGGCGCTTCTATATTTAATGGGATGCAATTACAGTGGATATTGGAAGTGTTTTGTTCCAGAAAGACGATAAGATGGAGAGCATCCAATTGCATATATGTCGGTGAACCTCAACACAACTCTAGCATTGCCGAACAAGAATACTTAGCTACGATTTAGAGCATATATTCAAGGGTTGCCTTTCACCATCATTACCGACCATACTAGCCTAAAATCACTGATGCAGCAGTCGGACCTTTCTGGTCGATTGGCTCGATGGAGCCTGAAATTGCATGGGTTCAATTTCTCAGGCTTGTACTGGACGCGTTGTCGAGATCTTGCTCGCAGGATGAGTAGGTGGCCCCACTCATTACTTGTCTCTTGGCCGTATATACACCAGTAGTGGTTCTTCTGTAACGCTGACTTCGGATATTTCCCGAACAAAATTATGGGTTCCTGGGGCTCACCATCAGGCTCTAATAATACGAGTTTGTGATGACCCCCGGGGCTTGCCTTGTGGAGCTTGTAAGACAGACAACACTTATGAAGATATTACTTCTTCGTTTGCGGCAAGATATGATGTGGCACATCTAAAGCTGCTCTACATGCAACCAGGTCGAGTCTTCGAATTCCATTTTGTGATACCCTATGGGCGCATCATGAGACTTTTTTTTTGTGGTAGGGAGGTGAAAGCATTTACGCCCGCCGAGTCTGACAGTGTGGGACTCCCATGGAGGATACCCTTGGACTACCCACTAAACACCTCCCCTGTCAATCTGAGAACCTAGCCTGGAGCCGTTTGACACATTACTTCGGGCCAGGTCTCGTTTTGTTACGCCGTGGGGCGCCTTCAAGCTGGGGAATCCCTTTCCTAGTGGGAGGGGAGAGGGGAAGAGGAAATGCCAGAAGAGCGATCCCCCACTCCCAACGCCTCCGGCTGCTGTGAGTCCCTTTTATATTTCAGGACTGCCCGAGCATAATGTGCCACCTGGTTCCATTTGTCAACCGATTCGAGCATCACCGCAACTATATTATCCGGGGTGAGCTCTCCCGTCTCCCTGTAGAGTTCCCTTCGCAGCCTGACCCATTTTGTACACGCAAAAAATGTGTGACAGGCATTGTCCTCCTCTCCTGGGCAAAACTGACAATCGGGAGACCGTGACTTGCCGATCTTGTGCAGGTAAGACTGAAAACACCCGTGCCCGCTCAAAAGCTGGGTCAGATAGTCTCACCATGCCTTCAATTTTGCCACGGTCTCACATCCGGGATGAGGCGCGCAGTCCACCTTCCCTTCGTGCAATTCCCCCAAGACTGTTGCCAATCGTTGAGGAAGCGTTGTCTCTCCCCGCGGACAACCATCTCCCTCGCATCCTCGTTTCGGCGCAGGTAGATAGCGCGGCGCACTCTAGCAAGGAGGGTGACAGGTATCACGCCTGCAATCACTCTCACCGCCGAGTCGGAGACTGTTGGATACGAAGATGCAATTCTCAGTGCTCCTCTTCTCTGTACCTGTGCCAATCGTTTTCGGTATACCTCCTTGCTGAGAGCGTCGCCCCATACCTCTGCTCCGTACAGTAGCACTGACCCTACAGCACTCATCAAGAGGCGTCTTCTTGATGGGCTGGGTCCCCCTACGTTGGCCATAAGTCGACTCAGGGCCGATATTCCCGAAGCAGCCTTCTCAGCCGTTGCCCTGATTTGCTCGGAGAAACTCATCTTCAAGTCGATCAGTAGCCCCAGGTACTTCACCGCTGGCTTCGATTCGATTTGTATACCTCCAATACTGATCATCTTTACTCTAGGGATTCTCTTTTTTGTCAAGATGACCACTTCGGTTTTCTCCAGTGCTAAACTCAGCCCGCGAGCAGTCATCCAGTCCCTCACTCGGCGCATAAGCATACCTAGCCTAAGTTGCGCTTGTTCAACGGTGCGTCCGGCGACTAGAGCCGCAACATCATCCGCATAGCCGACAAAGCGCGACTCATCTGGCATCTCAAGTCTCAGTAGCCTGTCGTAAGACACGTTCCACAGGTCCGGACCAAGGATAGATCCCTGGGCAACACCCGATGTAATTTCCATTCTTCGTTGGCCCTGTGTCGTGTCGTAGAGCAGGCTTCGGTCCTTTAGGTAGTTCCTCAAAAGCCGCATTAGATATTCTGGAACTTGAAAAGAGTTTTCCAGCGTGTCCAGAATATCCACCTATCTAGCGGAGTTAAGGCATTCCTGACGTCGAGTGTCACCAACAGGACGATCCGTCGCTTGGTGCGACTATATACCTCTGCCTTTTGGACGTCCTGCTCTAAAGCCGTACTGCCGAGGAGATAGGTCTCCAGCAGCACGAATCGCGTCAGTGAGTCTTCCCTTGATGAGTTTCTCTAGCACTTTCCCAGCCATGTCTAGCATGCATAACGGGCGTTATGCAGACGGCGATTCGGGACTTCCCTTCCCCTTGCTGATCAGTACGAGCCTCGCCACCTTCCATCGTACCGGGAAAACCCCGTCCCGTAGGCAAGCGTTGAATGTGCTGAGCAGCAAGTCAGGACAATTGTGATAGACGAGCCGCAACACCTCAGCTGGAACACCATCTGGACCTGGAGCCTTCCTCGCTTTCAGGGAGAGGACTGCCTCCTCCAGTTCCAGCTGTGTGAAGAGTGGGCACTCGACTGCTGTTTCACCATGGACAGCGTCAACACGGACGGGATGGGCGGGGAAGAGTCCCCGCACTATCGCGTCCATCTTTTCCGCGTCATGTATACAAGGCTCCCATAGGGCACCAAGTTCCCCCACGACCAGCTTGTAGCCAAGGCCCCACGGATCCTTGTTCACATTGTCCACTAGGTCTTGCCAGCAGCGAGCCTTGCTACTGTTGATCGATTTGTGAAGGCATTTCCTGGCTGACTTATATGCTGCCACCTGTTTGCATGCCTCGTCACGGTTCCGCGCCCGTTGAGCCTCACGCCGAAGCTTGTGACACTCCCTCCACTTTTCAGCGATTTCAGTAGACCACTAGTACACTGGGGGCTTGCCGTGCCGGGGTCTTCGGCGGGGCATAGAAGTGCAGCAAGCAGCCGTGATTATGCTCATGGTAGAGTTCACCACGTCTTGAGCTGCCAGTTCTTCCGTCCCCTCCGGAGCTCCCTGCAGCGGCTCACCTGCTGTGAGAACCTTGACGAACCTCTCGACGTCCATTCTTCCAATGTTCCATCCAGTTGTAGAAGGCCGAGAGCACGGACGTCGGGAGATAGCATCACTTATCTCAAGCAGAATGCACTGGTGATCACTGGCTGAGTAGTCCTCTAATACTTTCCAGTTGTGTATCCTCCGTACTAAGGACTCCGAGGCGAATGTCACGTCCGGTATGGTTCCTTCACAGCCAATACGGCGGAAAGTCGGCGTATTTCCGGAGTTTAGTACGACGAAGGCCGTCCTGGCCACCATTTCCAGGATTCGTTTTCCCCGCGGATCCGTCCAAGGCATGCTCCATTCGATTGCTTTAGCAATGAAGTCGCCCCCAACGAGCACTTTGCCCTCTGCTTTCGAGACAGTGCCCTCCAGAGCATTAAACTTGGCTTGGAAAGATGATACGACTCGTTAGGCGTTAGGTAGACACTAAAGAAGGTGATCCCTGAGCACCGAACCCACACGAAACCATCGCCCCGTCCACAACTCTCCGCTTGAAAGTCTCTGTTCCGAACCCAGATAGTGGCAGTACCAGTTTCATCAGAATACCATAATGCAGGACTTTTATTATGGTGTTGCTCACTCAGCAGCAAGAAGTCGGCTTTCCTGTCCCTCGCAAAATGCTCAAGCAGATTTTGGGTGGTTGAACTGCGGTGTAGGTTTCGCTGCAGGATGCGGGTCATCAAAGTTCTGATTTTGCCTTGGCAAGGGCTTCCTGGAACAACCAGCATTTTCCTGATCCCAAGACGTATCCAAAATCAGGTTTTGGATCAGCATCTTTGCAAAGAATACAGTGTGCCTCCTTCGTACACTCTTTTCTTTTATGTCCTATTTCACCGCATTTGTAAGATAGGGAACTCCTATCGGGTCCTTTGCATACTTATGTGGTGTGACCATAACCAAGGCATTTGAAACATTGAAGAGGCCTTGCTCTTCGCCGTATCCTACAGACAACCCACCCTATTCGTACTTTGCCCTTGTTCAGGAAGTGTTCGGCGTCCTTTTCGGTCAAGTCAACTATGGCCATGCGTTGTCCCCTGTTGTTTTCTGGTGTCAGTCTCGCTTTGATCCTTCCCACGCTAGGGAACTCCCTTTTGATGGCCTCTTCTACCTCGGCCAGATCCGTCACGCAGTCAATGTCCCGTATTTCGATCGCTGCCATCGGCTCGAGCGGGGCTATAGTTGCACTTTTGCCGAGGACTTTTCTTTACTTTAATGGTAGTATTGGTGTCTTCGGGCCTTACGTTTCCCCGTGATGTCCCGCAGCACCTCCGCGTAGGATCGGCCATCTTGGGGCTTTACAAGCAGTGCCTGCTGCCGGGGTCTTCGTCGGGGCTTCTGCCTCTCCTGTTTTGCATCAGGTCCTTTTTCTAATTGAGCGTCCGTGCGAATTTTATTTTCTGGCTTTTTTTGAAGGAGTTTCTTTGCGGCTTTCTTCTCTCCTTTTGTAAGTACTGTCTGGAACCCCCGATCTGGTGCTCCATGCCCGTCAAGTGCCTCTTCCTTCCTTCTTTTATCCCGATCTCCTTCGATTGGGCTAGACGCCACTCTTTTATTGACTTTTAATGATGGAGCTATCTGCATGTCACCTTTAGATTTCGCCCCAAGCGCCTCTTTAGCCTTCTGTTCATCTTCGGCCCTTAACCAGCTCCGCCGATAGTTCCCTATGCGATCTAGGAGCTCCTCTAGTTCAAGGAGCCCTTCCTTTGCTACTTTGCTAATTTTTGGGGAGTCGCATGCAGCTTCTATTCTTTTCAGAACATTTCCCGCTTTTCGAAAAAGTCTTTCCTCTTCGTATCGCTGGGCCGCAATTGTACCTTGCAACCATCCTTGGGAGAGGTTTTCGCGATCCGTTTCCGAGTGCAGTACTTCCGCCACATTTTCAACGGTGGCGGTACAATCACGCGGTGTCTGGTCACTCTTTGCTTTTAGTACCGTGATCTCCTCGTTTGCTTCTGGATTTTTCGTTGCAATATAGGGATTTGTGACCCTTGCATCGGTCGCTTTAGTAACGATCGCAGCCGTGACAATCGAATTTTCGGTGCTCTTTACGTTATCTTCCACTGCTCGAACACATGAAGCATCTTGCTGAGTCTCCCGCTTCTCCTTAACAGGACGCTCGGGCGTTCGCATCATCATGAGACTTGGTGAAACGTATGCAGCATCTGTGTGTGAACTTCATTGGTCCGTACTGATTGTTCGTGGTTCACACCAAGTTTAAATGGCTCAAGCCCATGGTTAAAGCCACTGAGGAACCAGTCGTGTGATATTTTGAGCGCGAAATCTTTTTGACCGCGAACAACGGTGTGTAGTTTGTCTCCAAGTTATTCGCCAATATCATGAATGACTGCAGGGTGCAGTATTGCATCTCTGCATACTATTCACCACCAAATGCCTCTGAGAGGTCGAACCAGTCGACATTGAACGCTACCAGGGCCTATATAACGTTCAATCTTTGCAGGCGGGACGAAAATCTTTCGGATTCATGTTTTGCCTTCCGCAAGGTAATTCATGAGTCTGCATCCTACTTCTTCTTGTTTGGGTACTACCCTATCTAGCATGGCTCTGAGTATGCCCCTCTTAGAAGTTTAAATGCTTTTAAGGATGAAGAAGTATAGTTAAGCATGGACAGTGATCCTCTGCAAGTAGTACAAGATTTTATGAGAGCTAAGTTTGAAGAGGCTTACCAAGAGGAAGCTCAACATTACCGTCTTCAGGCTCATCCCCATGAGCTACTCCAGGGTCAGAAGAGTTTCATGTAGAATTTCATTGTGAGTAATGCAGTCAATCGATTTGAGGCTAAATTTTCTCCAGGAATTATTCCTGCAGTGGCTCATCGTCAGATTGGGCAAGTGTGATTTGAGTTTGAGGATGAGTCCAGTAAGCTGCTCGGGACTCTCAATGCTTAGGACATTCGATTTAACTTCTAACTATCCCTGGTGACGTTCTTTCTTTGTACAACTGAATGAGATATTCAAAGTCTGAGTCGTCTCCAAAATTATTGAAAATTCTGACTGTGCTTGCAGTCTCCCATTCAGAAACTCATGGTTCATAGGCATCATCTTCAACTTTCTTTCGAGCATACATATTTCTTTATTTTTCTAATAAAAATATTTAATCATTTTTCTTTTCCTTTATCCTCGATCATCAGAAATATTACATGTCCTGCTTTATTTTTAAGTACAACAAAATTAATAATATAATCTTTCCCACGAACGAAATTTCACTCTTTCCTTTCCACCAACAAATTTTCGTTCTTTACTTCCTACTAACAAAATTTTATTCTTTCTCTCCTGCTTACAAAAATTTTATTCTTTCCTAAAATATTTGTTGTTCTCGTGCGTTGTGACATGAGGCAATAATCATTAAACCAAATTATTAATTAACTACGCCATGATGCTTCTCTTCGTTAAGAGTACAATCGCCCATTATAATGATATCCAAGCAGGCATGTGAAATTAGATTGCCGTTTGATGAGTGGAGAAATGTTGGAAGCTAGTATTGATAACAAAGTATCGGACTCTCAATCTGGGGTTTCTTGGATTTGAGATCCCCTGGGCGCAAAGAAATCTTTTTAGTTTCGCCTAATGTAATTAACTCTCTGTGTATGACGATTTGCATATAGCATAGCATTATCATGGTTGTCTACAGATCGCCATACATGCAAATAGAAATTATTGCATTTGGCAAAAGTCAAACGATGAATAGAGGGAATGGGATTGAAATGCAATTATCTTCAATCACGTTACCTCTGTACGGCAGCGGATGGTTGAAAGAAAAAAATAGTTACGAGATTAGAGAGACCGTCAGGTGATAGCGACAGTTAGTGGTGGAAGTTTGCTGAAGACGACGCATTGTAAAGGCGAATAAAGAAAAACCCTGGTGAATTTTTGCTTGTGGCATCCCTGAATAAAAGTTGAGTTTGGATTTTCGACAAAAAGGAAAAGCGAATAGCCTGACTAAGTTTCAATTTTTCATATATTCGTTGCTTATAGTCTTTGCTTGGTTTTGTTATTCATCTTTGGTGGAAGTGTTTCTCGGGTCTTAAACGCTCCTAGCGGTAGATAGTTTTTTTTATCAATGGTCATTTTAATGTATAGTAGATTCGTGTATAGGATTGAAAGCTTGAAGTATTACAGTTGCTGATGTATTAGGGGAGCTCTGTGGATAGGTCGTAGGACTTGAGATCCTTTAGCGTGTGTCACTTATTGAAGGCGTTTGGGTCGAGCGATTTGCTTGATCACGCTAGGCGTGCAGGACTTTTTTATGCTGCGAGTGGCTGCGTGGTGACGAAGGGCGCTTCTATAGATGGGTGACTACGTTATTGATGGATGATGGTCTTGCATGGCAGCGGGTATTCTAAGGCATAGGAATTTGCTTCATGGGCGCTTGGATAAGGAACGTGTTGCTCAGTGATTGGTGTCTTTGGCTAAGGATAGACGGCCGCGTGTGGAAATGATCGATTTGCTTGATCATGCTAGGCGTGCTGGCAGTTTTTATGACGCGAGTAGTTGCGTGGTGATGGAGGGCGCTGCTATAGACGGGTAGTTCTGCATTATGGATGGACGACGGGCTTGCATTTCGATGGATGCTCTAAGGCATGAGAATTCACTTAGTGGGTGCATGCTTAAGGTACGTTTTGCTCCTCGTTTGATGTCTGTGGTTAAAGATGGACGGTATTGTAGATGTGATGCGCGTCGCTTGTTGAAGGAAGTAATTTGAGGTGTACGTTTCCACCAAGGCGAATGTTATGAGCCGTAGAAATTTGTCTCGTGACCGTTTGGTTAAGTTTCCGCGTTGCTCATCAAAGGGTGCCTGTCTTTAAGTATCGACGGCCTTGTCGGCGATTCGGAATAATTTGCGTCACTTTTTGGAGGATCGTGATTGGGGTGTAGATTTGTTTGGCGGTGAATTCTGTAAGGCATGGAAATTGACCTCGGGGATGCGTGGCATGTGCAAGTGAGTTTGCTTATTAAGAGTAGTGTTTCGCACGCATAGACTTCCCTGTCGGCGGAAGTTTTAGGGCATCGGAATCTAGAGCACGGAA
This sequence comes from Odontomyia ornata, assembly GCA_963969285.1. Taxonomy (NCBI): domain Eukaryota; kingdom Metazoa; phylum Arthropoda; class Insecta; order Diptera; family Stratiomyidae; genus Odontomyia; species Odontomyia ornata. The sequence continues at coordinate 195,046,359 of OZ017739.1, forward strand.
GAGAAGTGGCATGGCATACATTGGATTGCAATATAGTTTTGCTTGATGGAGGCGGTTTTTTGTTGTGTTGTCCGTGGGTAGCGGGTAACGTGATGCACGGCATTGCGACGTGTTTTCATAAATGTCCATTCAAAGATCCGCCTGATCTAGTTTGCTGATTATTATTTACATTGATCGTTTTCAGTTTCTTTTTGCGTGGATACGTCGTTTCTTTGTTCTCATTGCTATTGTATGTTATTGCTTTTATCGGTTTCATGTCAATAGTACTTTAAGAATCGTCTACAATGTATTTTGTTCTGTTAGACTACTATGTTGATTGCTCAAATCTATGGATGCAGTGAAAGAGATCTTAATGTTTGTTGTAATGCGTTCTTAATATTTAGTATAGTATTGAATTTTAGTTTGCTTGTAGCAGCATTTTGTTTGTCTTCATCATCATCACTTATATCTTAAGACAGTTTCTATTCTTCATTCTCTGATTTTACTTTTATGTAGAAGTATGGCACTATATTCATTGATGTTTTCTTCACTATAGGATGCTCATTGTTTTTTGTTCAAAAATTCTAATAATTTCTTCAAAGCCGAGTTATATTTTCAAATTAATGATCTTGTAGTGCATGAGATGGTGATAATTTTGTTCGTACAATATATGATTTGTCCCTTTTGATAAGCGCATGGTAAAGATGCGTTATTTTTTTAGGTCACTATGTCGACATCATAGAGGTATATACAGGAGACGGCGAAAGATCAAATTCATGAAGCCACGAGCTTTTGCCTTTGCTTTTGTGATAACTCGCATAGGCTCGAAGCTAATTTCGAAATTGGGGTCGAAATTTCGTTCATCATATGATAAGGTGTATCATACTCTTGACGATAAACTTTATGAGAATGCACCGGTTGAAAATTAATTGTTTACTACAAAAAGAAAGCCAAAAAATTATCATTTGTCCTGATATTATTATTCTGGTGGAATTTTCTTGCAAACGCTTGAGAGGGTACCACTTTTGACCTACGAAGAAAATTTCATCATTCAAGTATGTGGTTTGCGAGAAAACTTGCTGTGACGCACGGACGGATGGACAGGCGGACGAAAAGACAGATCGCGATTTTAATAGGGGATTGTAAAAATATTTTACAATCCCCTAAAATGATCTGTTTTATAAATACTTGCAAGTTACGCCATTAAAAATGTTTCCATGATAAACATTCATTACTACAGTTGCTACTAAAATAGCGAATTGCGCTTACCTTCTGACCTTTGTGGGCCGCCATTTTGAATGCATGCATTTGATTTTTGATTTTTAAAAATATTTCAATCTTAGAGTCTCATCAGTCAATTTGTCCAATCTCAGTCAAATCAGTTTCCCTCTAGACATGGCAAAAGTATTAAATTTTTAATGAAAATGGCAGTGAAAAATATTAGGTTTTATATTTTCGACTTCTTTATTTTTCATCCGATTTTGATGATTTTTTGTTTAGTTCAAGGACTTTGTACAATTATCCATAGTCTCAAGTTTCATTAAAATCCATTGGAAAATTCGGCCACTAGAGGGCCACAAAAATCTGAAAAAATCGCATATTTGAATCGCCGCGATTTTGAAACTTGAGCATGTCTATGCACCGAAATAGCAAAATGTTTAGATCTAATTGTTTTCTATCTTGAAAAAAAAATTTCATTCACATCGAATCAAAATTGGGTCTTTCAGAAGCCTTTGAAATTTCTAGCTTCAACTAGCCGCCATTTTTTTTTTTGGAGACCTGATCTCTAGTTTTTTAACATGATTCCTTAGGCATTTACAGTAATTACCAAAGAACCGAATTTCATTAACATCGGTTGAAAAGTTTGGTCACAACTACAACATCCAATGCTTACACGCTTTTCGACGTCTGAGCGGCCACCACTTTGTTTCAAACGTTTCGACTTTGGATTTTTTATTGTGAAATTCATCGCACACCTCAATAAACCTCTGTACCAAATTTCATCCCAATAGGAGCCACGGTTTGGTCAGAAATGAAATCACGAATGTTTGTCTAAAATGGCCGCCATTTTGTTTTCCCTCGACCGATTTGGCTGGTTAAACAACTTAACTGAGATATTCACCCAATACGCCTTTCCTAAAAATTTTGTGAAAATTGGAGCGAAATTGTGACCTCTAGCATAGTCACGATTTTCGTTATATTATATATAAATCATATGTATACATGTATATATACATATATATATATATATATATATATATATATATATATATATATATATATATATATATATATACGCAATAGGTAAATATCTCTTGAGAAATTCAGCTAAAAAAAAAAACCGACTCCAAAGTAAGAAAGATGAATAAAATTTTTTAAAAGCAGTGCTATATTGCATGGTGCTTTAATATCACTTTCATAAAACTTATTTCATCCTTTGTAGGGCACTTTGAAGTCGGTTTTCTTCGTTTTCCGGTAAAGAAACAAATATTTTCAAATTAAACCACCATGCATGCATTTCGGCATTAATTGGCTCGATTTTCAACAACAATTTCAGTCCCATCACCACAACTCCAGAAACCTAGAAAAACATTTTTAAATTCAACAGACCAGTTTTCGAAATTAATAAAACAGCTCCCATACTGTAGGTGCACTGCACTGGTACGAGATCACGTATTTTAGAAAACATTCAAAGTTTTTCAATTAAAATGTTTACTCCGATACATGAAACTTTCACAAGGACCTTCGCAATAACAAAACGAATTATTTTCAACAATTTAACCTTAACACCATTATGGACGGAGCCAACAAAACTTCAACATTTGCGCGCAACATCTATTTCACATGCAATTAGCTCTTTGATATTGACGAACTTTTACTTAAAAACACAATTAATTACTTCAACACGAAGCTTTAAGGATAACTTAGGCCCATTTAAATCCGTAGGAATAAAAATCAGAATAAAAAGCGCGTAAATTCTTAAAATGCAAGCGAGTTTCAGTTGCATGTTATCGGAATTTTATGACCGGCGTCAAATCTGTTTCAACCGAGAAAATTTTTAAACTCGCGTCTCCCATATACCGTTTCTAGCAGGCACGATTCACACAACATTCGAAATTATGTTCTCATTCACGAATCGCACCGAAGTCCTGGACGGACACAGAAAACATCACGTAAATTATACCCGGACACATAATTGTTTCCTTGACTGCACTTTACTTACCTAAATAATGAAAAATACTCGATAACGCGCTCACATTTTTGCTCACGTTTACACATTGAACACTTTATTTTCGAAACCTCTTATAGAATCCACCCGAAACAAGCGTTTTCATTGAAAATTTTTAAAAATTACGATATTTGATGGAGTTTTCGCGGGAATTGTCAACTTCCTGTTTTCTATCAGCTGAAACATCATTTCCGAAATCAGGGGTGTCACAATTGTTGATTTCGATCGAAAACGATTTGAATGTGGCGCACTTCGTAGTTTGTTTGTATATTTTATGGAAAGGAAAGAAGTTTGTTGAACAATATTTGGAGGCATTGTTTACAATTGTAAATGCTGTATGATCATTAAAGAGAAAACTAAAAATAATGAACTTTTCTAGCTATTTCGAAATTAATTTCGAACAATGATAGAATTTGGACAATCATACGTAAGCTCATTCGTGAAAGTTCAAAAGCTTTCGAAAATTAGAGTATACGGACATGAAATGTTTGTTCGTATTGAGCATGTATTAAGAGACTTCAATATTTTATATGGGCAATGAAAGCTCGCCGTCTCCAGTGTATACCTCTATGGTCGACATGTACGAGTATGTCTTGTGTATCTGTTCCCAATTTCAGATTATTTATGGATGTTGTCTAGGAAAGAATTTACGATTTAAGGTTTTTGGGATGCTACTTTTTTATGGAGTTTATGTATGATGGATGTAGAAATCATCGTGGTGGTCCTAATGAGTGGAAATCTTTACGAATTTTCATTGATAAAGTTTGGTTACGTACTGAAAGGAAGAAGCTAATATAGAAAAAATGAATGCGGTAGGTCATTGAAATTAGGGGTTTGTTGGTATTATGTTATTATTTTTTGGTTTTTTCCGTAATGCATGAAAAAATATTTTTAGTCCTATATGGTGGCATTATATGCATGCACTAGATTGAATGAATTTTTATATTTACTTTGAATTAGGTGTTGTTATTGTGGGCCTGTATTATTTATTTTAGGTAGTTTCATGATTGTCAGTATAATATAGAGTAAAACTTTTATTTTATGCTTGTCTCATATTCTTGACAGTATGTATGATTTTTTGACATTTCCGGATCTCTTTAGCCATATCTGCATTAGGAACTTAATGTTTTGAGTATGAGAATTTTTAATTGGTTATCTCCTTTGGAATGCTTGCATGCATGAATGATGTCATTTAGTTGATACTTTTCGGATGCATATTATCGCTTTTAGTGGCTATATGATTGCATGAGAATTTACAAACCTCATACTTTGTGTGCTTGTGTTAAGCGTAAAGTCACTTCGGCTACATTCATATACATTTTCAATATTTGAGCATTTAGTGAATTACGTATTTACTACATTTTAAATATGCTAGATTTATCATCATAGGGATTTTCGAGTATGCTCATTGACATATTCAAGTATTGTTTTCACATAAGTAAAATATGTTCTTGTTGAGTTTTTCCTTATCAGAATTTTTTTTTGCTGGATGCTTGGTTGACTTTTAATAGGTTTGAAGAAGATCTAATTAGTTTTCAACACATAGGGTATGTCTTGGGTTGGCACACTGCTACTATAGATCACTTAGGCTAATGTTTATGTAAGATAGTTCGGTATAGATAACGATGTGTGGTAGCGTATGAGTTTATGGTAGGCTTTTTCCAGATCGATCTCATCGTATCATGTATAGACAAGTAGCATCTGTGATGAAGTGTTTTCGATAAGGATGGTCGCGAGTCATTGTAGGATGTTAAGAGATGATCAGGAGGTCTTTATCTGCTGGTAATTTGATGAAGCGATGTACACTTGAGTTGAATGAACTCATGCGGGTTTTTTTCCATCGCTAGATATTTATGAATGGTAGAGTTAAGTGTTTGATATTTGGGAGTCTCGGATATGCTAGGAATGTTTCGTTCATTTTGTTTTGTTGTTTGAGTTATTTGTTAACTTGAGCAGTGTTAGATTAATTGTTAAAATAAAAAGACTGTGTTCATTTTCATAGAAATAATTTATTGAGTAATGCAATTTTATTGCTATAAATAAATAAATTTTGATACAATTTACAGCCCATCTGGTAATGGCTTGATATATTTATGAATTTTATAGCATATTGAACAGTTTTCAAGTTAACTTAACCTAGGTTTATTCAGCTGCACTATTTCACATCTTATTTAATGTTTATTGTACAATTTATCTAGCAATCCAATATCCTCAGCATATCATTGTAGCTTATGTCTCCCTAACTCTAGTGCAAACTGTTGATGTTTCAATTGAGAATAGTATGTTCCTTGATTAATTACTGACGATACAAAGTGAATATCGATTAGAAACTTTTTCCTTCTAATAGCACCGACCACTTGTTGGTTCTGGTTTTGTTTAGACTGTTTATACTATCCGGTGCTATGAATTATTGCTTTGTCGTATCTACGCGAGACTGCAGGAGTATGTACTGTTTTATTAGTGTAAAAATGTTTCTTGTCTCTTGATCATATGGATGACAAATGCATATATCAGTGCCTAATGTCGTATTAGAGTTGGACCATTCATATATTTGGTAGTGTATTCCATGTTTATTAGATACTTTCTCATCTATTTTACCATATTTAAGCACATAATTCTCGATACGTATTCGGTGTTCAGGAAAAATATCACGGTACTCTTCCATGAAGTATAGGATGACCATTGTAATAGATATTATCGGGTTGAAAGTGTATTGACATCTGTTTTATTCGTTTTCTTGACGTTGTTCACCAGAATTTGGTTTTTTTTTTTTGAATGGGTGTACTTAGGACCACTGTTTTGCTGAATTTTAAAAACCTCAAATAATCTGTAGAATAATATGTAGTATAGTGATAAAAAAACGACGTGCTGCGTTCAAGTTAACATACATTCATGTTCTAGTTTGTACATTGCAGCTAAGATGAGGATCTGTTTCTCAATATTAAACTTCAGTATTTTATAGACTAAAGATATTATACTTGGTTACCACGCCTTTCACAATATATGTTGTTTTTAACCAAGTCTTAATATACAATTTTCTAATGAATAATTCCTATTAGTGAAATAAAACATTGTTTATAGCATTTGTAGTATTTTATTTCATCACATTGGGAAATTAGATCATTACAAACTACTGGTATTTCATAAAAAAGTCTAGAGTAGTTTGTGTTTACAAATGATGTTTGAGTTGGAGTGAAGAAGTCGTTGATATCCAGTTTAAGTACGTTTTTTCCTCTGTATCTTGCACAATATTGGTCAAAGTATTCCTTCACACAATCGGTAAGCAAATTGTTGTATTGCATGACAATGTTGAAAAAATCCATCAAGATGAAAAGCGTGAAGAGCTCGGGATGTTTAAGTATAAGTCTCTCGCCTCCAATAGGTATGTAGAAGAGCTCAAGAAGTCCAAGCTGATTTGCAGGGAATTCATCTACTCTATCCTTGAGATCAATGAGGTATTGGCGAAGTGAAGTCCATTGACTGTTATCTAACTCCAACTGATTTTGTCCACTGCATCGGAAGATTATTTTTGCTTGAAATGTCAGCGGGTCAAATCCAAGTATTACTTTGCTTTTGTGGAAGCCTTCATCAAGATAGTATGTATAGTTCAGCAAGAGGTTTTTCTCATAGATTCGCTGTTTCTATCGATTCTTTTTAGGGTTTTGTAAAATAATTTTACAAAACCTTACTAGTTTCGCGACCAGTCTGTCCGTCTGTTCGTCCGTGTGCAACAGCAGTTTTTCTCGGAAACTACTTAAGCTAGAAACATCAAATTTTATGGGTAGGTGTAAAGTGGTGATTTCTTTAAAGTTCAACTACAAAAAAAATTTATAAGGTATTTAAGGGGGGTCTCCCATATAGGAGAGTGACCCCCCGAAAAAAAAATTTCATTGAAGGTAGCCGATATGGGTATCAAATGAAAGGTCTTGATGAGAACTTTTCAACACAGGTCTTAGTTTGGCAAAATTTGCTTCGAGGGTGCACAGGGAGGGGAAATATACGAAAAATTTGTGTCCCCCCCTCCCCCTCGCGATTGGACACCTGTGATCCGAAAAATCTGAAAAAAATTAGAAACGTAGGCCTTGGTGAGTACAACAACAACAAATACGTGAGAAGTCGCAATTCACTCAACTTTGTTAGTAATAGTATGATTTATTGATTTTATGTTTTCTTGAATAAAATCTTAACGGTACCCTTAAATTCAATGAATTTACGGATGGAGGGGGAGTCAAATTCAATATGTGTTGATGATTCTATTGCATAAGTGAACACGTTTATCCCATATTTAGTTTTACTACTAGAAGCAGTCATTTGAAATGACCGGAGCAGATCCAGTAACTTCGTCAGTTAGTCAGAAGTATGGAAAGGCCAGCCAGACTGATAAGGCTACTTCAGCCAGAAAAGTGAACAAGAAAGAGAAAAAACTATAAAAGAATCGAGAGAAACAGCGAATCTATGAGAAAAACCTCTTGCAGAACTATACATACTATCTTGATGAAGGCTTCCACAAAAGCAAAGTAATACTTGGATTTGACCCGCTGACATTTCAAGCAAAAATAATCTTCCGATGCAGTGGACAAAATCAGTTGGAGTTAGATAACAGTCAATGGACTTCACTTCGCCAATACCTCATTGATCTCAAGGATAGAGTAGATGAATTCCCTGCAAATCAGCTTGGACTTCTTGAGCTCTTCTACATACCTATTGGAGGCGAGAGACTTATACTTAAACATCCCGAGCTCTTCACGCTTTTCATCTTGATGGATTTTTTCAACATTGTCATGCAATACAACAATTTGCTTACCGATTGTGTGAAGGAATACTTTGACCAATATTGTGCAAGATACAGAGGAAAAAACGTACTTAAACTGGATATCAACGACTTCTTCACTCCAACTCAAACATCATTTGTAAACACAAACTACTCTAGACTTTTTTATGAAATACCAGTAGTTTGTAATGATCTAATTTCCCAATGTGATGAAATAAAATACTACAAATGCTATAAACAATGTTTTATTTCACTAATAGGAATTATTCATTAGAAAATTGTATATTAAGACTTGGTTAAAAACAACATATATTGTGAAAGGCGTGGTAACCAAGTATAATATCTTTAGTCTATAAAATACTGAAGTTTAATATTGAGAAACAGATCCTCATCTTAGCTGCAATGTACAAACTAGAACATGAATGTATGTTAACTTGAACGCAGCACGTCGTTTTTTTATCACTATACTACATATTATTCTACAGATTATTTGAGGTTTTTAAAATTCAGCAAAACAGTGGTCCTAAGTACACCCATTCAAAAAAAAAAAACCAAATTCTGGTGAACAACGTCAAGAAAACGAATAAAACAGATGTCAATACACTTTCAACCCGATAATATCTATTACAATGGTCATCCTATACTTCATGGAAGAGTACCGTGATATTTTTCCTGAACACCGAATACGTATCGAGAATTATGTGCTTAAATATGGTAAAATAGATGAGAAAGTATCTAATAAACATGGAATACACTACCAAATATATGAATGGTCCAACTCTAATACGACATTAGGCACTGATATATGCATTTGTCATCCATATGATCAAGAGACAAGAAACATTTTTACACTAATAAAACAGTACATACTCCTGCAGTCTCGCGTAGATACGACAAAGCAATAATTCATAGCACCGGATAGTATAAACAGTCTAAACAAAACCAGAACCAACAAGTGGTTGGTGCTATTAGAAGGAAAAAGTTTATAATCGATATTCACTTTGTATCGTCAGTAATCAATCAAGGAACATACTATTCTCAATTGAAACATCAACAGTTTGCACTAGAGTTAAGGAGACATAAGCTACAATGATATGCTGAGGATATTGGATTGCTAGATAAATTGTACAATAAACATTAAATAAGATGTGAAATAGTGCAGCTGAATAAACCTAGGTTAAGTTAACTTGAAAACTGTTCAATATGCTATAAAATTCATAAATATATCAAGCCATTACCAGATGGGCTGTAAATTGTATCAAAATTTATTTATTTATAGCAATAAAATTGCATTACTCAATAAATTATTTCTATGAAAATGAACACAGTCTTTTTATTTTAACAATTAATCTAACACTGCTCAAGTTAACAAATAACTCAAACAACAAAACAAAATGAACGAAACATTCCTAGCATATCCGAGACTCCCAAATATCAAACACTTAACTCTACCATTCAAAAATATCTGGCGATGGAAAAAAAACCCGCATGAGTTCATTCAACTCAAATGTACATCGGTTCATCAAATTACCAGCAGATAAAGACCTCCTGATCATCTCTTAACATCCTACAATGACTGGCGACCATCCTTATCGAAAACACTTCATAACAGATGCTACTTGTCTATACATGATACGATGAGATCGATCTGGAAATAGCCTACCATAAACTCATACGCTACCACACATCGTTATCTATACCGAACTATCTTACATAAACATTAGCCTAAGTGATCTATAGTAGCAGTGTGCCAACCCAAGACATACCCTATGTGTTGAAAACTAATTAGATCTTCTTCAAACCTATTAAAAGTCAACCAAGCATCCAGCAAAAAAAAATTCTGATAAGGAAAAACTCAACAAGAACATATTTTACTTATGTGAAAACAATACTTGAATATGTCAATGAGCATACTCGAAAATCCCTATGATGATAAATCTAGCATATTTAAAATGTAGTAAATACGTAATTTACTAAATGCTCAAATATTGAAAATGTATATGAATATAGCCGAAGTGACTTTACGCTTAACACAAGCACACAAAGTATGAGGTTTGTAAATTCTCATGCAATCACATAGCCACTAAAAGCGATAATATGCATCCGAAAAGTATCAACTAAATGACATCATCCATGCATGCAAGCATTCCAAAGGAGATAACCAATTAAAAATTCTCATACTCAAAACATTAAGTTCCTAATGCAGATATGGCTAAAGAGATCCGGAAATGTCAAATAAATCATACATACTGTCAAGAATATGAGACAAGCATAAAATAAAAGTTTTACTCTATATTATACTGACAATCATGAAACTACCTAAAATAAATAATACAGGCCCACAATAACAACACCTAATTCAAAGTAAATATAAAAATTCATTCAATCTAGTGCATGCATATAATGCCACCATATAGGACTAAAAATATTTTTTCATGCATTACGGAAAAAACCAAAAAATAATAACATAATACCAACAAACCCCTAATTTCAATGACCTACCGCATTCACTTTTTAGGGTTTTGTAAAATAATTTTACAAAACCCTACTAGTTTCGCGACCAGTCTGTCCGTCTGTCCGTCTCTCCGTCCGTCCGTCCGTCCGTCCGTGTGTCACAGCAGTTTTTCTCGGAAACTGCTTAAGCTAGAAACATCAAATTTTGTGTGTAGGTGTAAAATGGTGATCTCTTCAAAGTTCACTTACAAAAAATTTTTTTGAGGTATTTAAGGGGGGTCTCCCCATATAGGAGAGTGACCCCCCGAAAAAAAAATTTCATTGAAGGTAGCCGATATGGGTATCAAATGAAAGGTCTTGATGAGAACTTTTCAAAACAGGTCTTAGTTTGGCAAAGTTTGCTTCGAGGGGCGCACAGGGAGGGGAAATACACGAAAAATTTGTGTCCCCCCCCCCCCCTCGCGATTGGACACCTGTGATCCGAAAAATCTGAAAAAAATCAGGAATGTAGGCCTTGGTGCGTACAACAACAACAAATACGTGAGAAGTCGCATTTCGCTCAACTTTGTTAGTAATAGTATGATTTATCGATTTTATGTTTTCTTGAATAAAATCTTAACGGTACCCTTAAATTCAATGAAATTCAGGGCGTAGATGTCTATTTATAAGATTGATCTATCCTGAAAGTTTCATAAAGATTGAATCATAGTTAGCGAAGTTATAGCGGTTTGAATTTTCCTGTATTACTATGGAACAATATGCGCTGCATGTATTACTATGGCAACATATGGCTATGGAACAACATGCGCTTCTTACCGACTCAGACACTACAGTTTTGCTAGGATTTGCATGAAAATTTCAGGAATGATAGGTGTCATGTATATCTTTGAGAATCGGTTCAGCTAGTAGTATCAGTAATCGTAAAACAAGATAGTGGCTGTTTTAAATGCGAAGATTGAACAATTTGGAGTTATTTTTTCCCAACTTCAACGTTCAAGGTGCATGCTTTGAACACTTGATTCAATTTAATGAATGACTGAAGATGAGTACCTACAATTAATGCTCATAAGTGAAACAAGTCAAGGAGGTGGGAGAGAGCTCCTAGCAAAAGGGTTTTGTAACCATTCTAGGATTCGAAAAAAATGGCCATGAATCGATGATTTCAGCACAGGAGAGTGGCCCCTGAAAAAAAAATTAATCAAACGTAGCCGGTATGAGTTTGAAATGAAAGTTTTCATGGGAGCTTTTCAAAACAGTTGTTGAACTGTCAGTTTTTGCTTCAGTGGGGGCACAGGGGGGAAATACGTGAAAAATGTGTTTCCTCCGTCGCGGATGGACATCTGAAATAATTATCAAGGGAGATATTTATGAATATAACAATACCAAAAACCTCAAAAGTCGAAATTCATTGAACTTTGTTAAAAATAGTATGATCTTCGCATTTCATATTTACTCCAATAAAATCGTCTTTGACATGTTTCTTGATTTGATTCGATCTGGTGACTGCATTTTGTAAATTGAATGCAAAACCCTTCTGACATGAGCGTAGGTTTGTTTACCCAACTTGTTTCTATATTAGCTTCTTCTTTTCAGTACGTAACCAAACTTTATCAATGAAAATTCGTAAAGATTCCCACTCATTAGGACCAGCACGATGATTTCTACATCCATCATACATAAACTCCATAAAAAAGTAGCATCCCTAAAACCTTAAATCGTAAAATCTTTCCTAGACAACATCCATAAATAATCTGAAATTGGGAACAGATACACAAGACATACTCGTACATGTCGATAAAGTGAGCTAAAAAAATAACGCATCTTTACCATGCGCTTATCAAAAGGGACAAATCATATATTGTACGAACAAAATTATCACCATCTCATGCACTACAAGATCATTAATTTGAAAATATAACTCGGCTTTGAAGAAATTATTAGAATTTTTGAACAAAAACAATGAGCATCCTATAGTAAAGAAAACATCAATGAATATAGTGCCATACTTCTACATAAAAGTAAAATCAGAGAATGAAGAATAGAAACTGTCTTAAGATATAAGTGATGATGATGAAGACAAACAAAATGCTGCTACAAGCAAACTAAAATTTAATACTATACTAAATATCAAGAACGCATTACAACAAACATTAAGATCTCTTTCACTGCATCCATAGATTTGAGCAATCAACATAGTAGTCTAACAGAACAAAATACATTGTAGACGATTCTTAAAGTACTATTGACATGAAACCGATAAAAGCAATAACATACAATAGCAATGAGAACAAAGAAACGACGTATCCACGCAAAAAGAAACTGAAAACGATCAATGTAAATAATAATCAGCAAACTAGATCAGGCGCATCTTTGAATGGACATTTATGAAAACACGTCTCAATGCCGCGCATCACGTTACCCGCTACCCACGGACAACACAACAAAAAACCGCCTCCATCAAGCAAAACTATATTGCAATCCAATGTATGCCATGCCACTTCTCTTCCGCGCTGTAGATTCCGATGCCCTAATACTTCCGCCGACAGGGAAGTCTATGCGTGCGAAACACTACTCTTAATAAGCAAACTCACTTGCACATGCCACGCATCCCCGAGGTCAATTTCCATGCCTTACAGAATTCACCGCCAAACAAATCTACACCCCAATCACGATCCTCCAAAAAGTGACGCAAATCATTCCGAGTCGCCGACAAGGCCGTCGATACTTAAAGACAGGCACCCTTTGATGAGCAACGCGGAAACTTAACCAAACGGTCACGAGACAAATTTCTAAGGCTCATAACATTCGCCTTGTTGGAAACGTACACCTCAAATTACTTCCTTCAACAAGCGACGTGCATCACATCTACAATACCGTCCATCTTTAACCACAGACATCAAACGAGGAGCAAAACGTACCTTAAGCATGCACCCACTAAGTAAATTCTCATGCCTTAGAGCATCCATCGAAATGCAAGCCCGTCGTCCATCCAAAATGCAGAGCCACCCGTCTATAGCAGCGCCCTCCATCACCACGCAACTACTCGCGTCATAAAAACTGCCAGCACGCCTAGCATGATCAAGCAAATCGATCATTTCCACACGCGGCCGTCTATCCTTAGCCAAAGACACCAATCGCTGAGCAACACGTTCCTTATCCAAGCGCCCATGAAGCAAATTCCTATGCCTTAGAATACCCGCTGCCATGCAAGACCATCATCCATCAATAACGTAGTCACCCATCTATAGAAGCGCCCTTCGTCACCACGCAGCAACTCGCAGCATAAAAAAGTCCTGCACGCCTAGCGTGATCAAGCAAATCGCTCGACCCAAACGCCTTCAATAAGTGACACACGCTAAAGGATCTCAAGTCCTACGACCATCAAACCGACCGCTCGAAGCGCCACCTATCCACAGAGCTCCCCTAATACATCAGCAACTGTAATACTTCAAGCTTTCAATCCTATACACGAATCTACTATACATTAAAATGACCATTGAATAAAAAAACTATCTACCGCTAGGAGCGTTTAAGACCCGAGAAACACTTCCACCAAAGATGAATAACAAAACCAAGCAAAGACTATAAGCAACGAATATATGAAAAATGCTTTCACTATAGAGAAATAACACCCATGAATAATATAATTATCTATCGCTAAAAGCGTCAAATGTTCCCTATTCATCCTAAAAATATCTATGAGTCCTATACGAGTATACACACAGACAAATCTAGAGCTCTAATGTGTTGACTGAAAATATGGGGCTATCCTAGACATGAATCAATTTTTTACTTTGCATGGGAGACTAGGAACTAAACACACCCTATCGGGAAATGGATCTTTTAATTATCTAAGGCCCATACATACTCATCCCAGGCACTCACCTATACCAAACTGATACACATACCCATATACCTAAGATCCACACCCTCTCCCGGCAATTATCCAAGAGACCCATACCTATCCCCGATTCGCAACAACTATCCCAGGCACCCACTTATGCCACCCTAAATAGGAACGAAATGAAACGGAACAAACGGACATCCAAGACACACGCCCTCGACAACATTTGAAGTTTGTATGGAAAAAGTGGTCCAGAACCGGCAAACTACCCCTACTGCAATCATAAACTATAAAAACGTGAAAAAATAGTGCGTTAAAACGAGTAGCTTGTTGAATTATTTCAAAAGTAAAATACCAGACTTTGAATTTTTTATTTAACTAAGTAGAAGAAAAGAAAGATAAATTACATGCAAATTTCAATCCTCAGAAACGAGCTGGCAGGCATTTTTATTGGTGATGTAAGTCGCGTTCCATGTTCTCCCGATTTTTTTTTCTGATTTCTTACATTAAATTGAAATTTAATTTCCAGCGGCCCCGCAACTCTTTTACTTGTTGTCCTTTGCCAAGCGCTCAGAGATCATCATAAAAAGGAGGGAGTAAAATAGTTGCTTTTTTTCTAAACTTTTCCGTTTGTGTTATAAAATTAGGCTCTTTTTCGAAGATTAAAAAGCATATTTAGTTTTGGCAAAGTAATTTTTAAGAGTATGTTGTGAATTTAATTTTCCTTGATTTTTCGCCAGAAAATAACAGCAATTATTATAATAAATTTTTCGTTGAATAAAAACTATATTTCATTTGTCAGAATGGCTTCCTGTATCTTTCTCTTCCCAATTATGTGTTAGGTTTCATTTGTCTTTGAAAGGTGGTTCAACATGGGCAAAGGATTTTCCGGAAAACCCTCAACATGACTGAGCACTAGCCAGCCTCAGTATTCCGCCGTAAGTTAAAAATCTTCTGTCAAAAAAAAATTTATGTCTGCAACTGCGGTGAGTTTCATGGTTGTAACAGTAATTGTAACTTCAGAAACTTTTTCTAACACTTTAATCTGTTAGATATGAACACTTTGAGGTCATTTTAGGTTAAATAAATAATGTTACAATTCTCTTATGGACTACAAATATTGATTTAGAATAAAAATCAAAAGTTTGATGGTAAAAACGATTTTTTATTCTACAACACACACGGATGCATTTTGGTCGGTATTGTCGACCATCTTCAGCGCTATGCAAGAAATTTCTAATGAAACTACTGACTAAAATCGAGGTACATTAACAATTAACGGCTTATATGTAATTTAGTCGGATCAAATAAAAATGAAAAATTCTGTTGTCAGACTACCGTCAATATAAAATTACTGTCTTGTAATGTGTTAACCCTATATAATATATAATAATCTATGCAAAATAAAAGTAACCGTTAACACATTATTTGTCCAATTGAAATAAACTTGAATTTATTGGGTCATCATCGATATTAGTTAGATTATCCGTTATATGTATGAATAACGATTCATACGTGTTTTCGAGGTTTAGTTACGGTTTTTAGTGATTTAAAATTATTTATAACCGATCCTGTGTAGTGTCTTCCTGTATTGTTTAAATCCAATGCATGTGCAGCAATCCCTTTGTTAATGTTTTTGTTTTTGATGTATCATTCATGTTCTCTCAGGCGAATTTCAACAGCACGTTTGGTTTGTCCAATATATTTTTTATCACATTCTGTGCAATTGACTTGGTAGATTCCACTTTTTTGTTTTGGCGGAAAAGGATCTTTCATAGAACCAAGTAATGAGCAAAGATTGCGGGTGTTGTTATGTACAATCTTCAGATTCGCTTTGCTGAATTCCTTTTTTAGAGGGTTGGAAATTATAGGGACATATGCCAAGGTTCCACGCGATTCGTTATGGTTTGCTGTACGGCTTTGGTTGAAAAGGGTTCAAGCTCCTCCTCTTTTCATTTTTTGCATGCATTTGGCAATCATTTTGGCCATTAGCGCTTTGTCGTATCCAATCATTTTAGCTAAATGTAAGATATTCTAATCAAATTCAATCAAAAAACCTTACCTTATACTTAAAAAAGTTGGGTAAACAGACCTACGGTCATATCAGAGGGGTTTTGCATCCAACATGCGAAACGCAGTCACCAGCAACGAATAAAGACGAGAAACATATCAAAGAGATGTGCATTTTTATAAGAAAATCCCTTGCTTCTGTATTTTCAACGGTCGTCACTTTATTGCAAACCAACAAAAATCACGCAAATCATGAATTGCCAAAAAAATTGTAGTATTGTCTTATTTGAAAATTTCAAGAAGAACAATTTCTGCTGTGTCTGATTCAATGGAAAGTCCGTCAAATCCCAAATTCACGTGTTGTTGTTGTTGTATTTGGAGAAATTTCAGATGGCTATAACTTCCCAGAATATGATTGGATTTTCATCAAACCTGCAAAGTATCAGAACCTTTTGTGAATTTAAGGGTATCCATATGATTTTATTGTGGAAACTTTGGAATTCGAACATGATACTAATATTAACAAAGTTTAGCGAATTTTGACTTCCAAGGTGTTTGGTGTTGTTGTACCTATAAACACCTATCTCTGCAATTTTTTCCAAACTTTTCGGATCACAGGTGTCCAATCGCGAGAAGAGGGGACACAAATTTTTCGTGTATTTCCCCTTCCTGTACGCTCCCTGAAGCCAAAAATACCAGTTCAAGCCCTATGTTGAAAAGTTATCATCAAGACCTTTCATTTGATACCCATATTGGCTACCTTTGATGCAATTTTTTTCAGCACCTTGCAAAAATTTTTGGTAGTGAAACTTTGAAGAGGGCATCACTTTACACCTGTATACAAAATTTTATGTGTGTAGGTTATACGGTTCGCGAGAAAAAGTGCTGTGACACACGGCCAGACAGACAGATATGCGCAATTTTAGTAGGGTTTTGTAAATTTGTTTTACAAAACCCTAACAATGCTTTCTCATATTTCTAACCTAAACGTTAATCTTATCTCTAAACCTAATATGATAAACATAACATACACCTATCCTAATTACTAAAGGTAGCAATAATGAGCTGAAACTAAAAAATTTCCAACGGAAAACGCAAAACAAAAAATTAAACACAAATAATTTAGACGTTGTCATTCAGCCACTAATACCTAGATCACTTCGTCCCAGCTCGACCAGCCTCAAAAAATCTAGGGAATGAGTATCTCCGTTGGAATTGTTAGTCTTGTGAACTCAAATTCGGGAGATATTTTATCATCTTATCTGTGGCCTGTCCATATATGTGATATATGATTGGGACGCCATCAGAATCAAAAACATATCGATTCATGTCCAAATACACGAACGTTTCGGGAGGAATGAAGCCAGTAGTGAGAAGGTTAGCAATATACCTTTCTGAAGGGTGAAACGGCAGAGAAGTCTAGGGTTTTCACTCACAGTTACAGATCTTGCGATATGATTCCGAAGCAATCTCAATATGCCTTGCCACTTTAGCAGTTCGATAAATTCTTCTATTCGATATATAATATTTCTAATCCATCTCAGGTTTTCTGTACATAACAGTACATGCACGAGGACATTTTCTTTCGAAATCTCTTAACCTTTCTATAGTACTAGAACTCTGGTTGTACCAAATCTGACATCCATATATTGAAACTGGTCTAATGAGGGCCTTGCAACAGATAATTTTGACATTTTGATCAATGTACCTGGAATAAAAGAGTCAGTGAACAGCCATGACGACTTTTTATGTTTTGCTGAGAATTATTTTGACATGTTCAGTATAGAACAGATACTGATCGAGATTAGCACCGAGTTATCGAAAACACAATTTATGTGGAACGTGTTCTGGACTACCCTCACCAGCCATAATGTGGGAATCCTTCCAATTATATTTGAGGTCTTGATTGACCCCCTGTAGCGTTGTTCGAAACAGAATTGTTTCGCACTTCTGCGCATTGATTTTCATTCGCCAATTGTAGATGTAGAGCAGCACATCATTAAACATGTTTTCAAGATTGCTCTGAACTATTGTAGCTTTTCGGTCTGCCGTATAGATTATCAGATCATCAGCAAACGCTACCATTGATCGCTTTGGTGAGACGTTAAAATCAAAGCCGTTCAATAGCTTGCGAATGGATATTAAGAAGAGTAGAGGCGCAGTAACTTTTCGTTAGATTTTCATCAGTTACAACAAATGATTTTTTATGTATCATATTGCACATCATGGCCACAAGGTGCCTGAATGAGTTTAAAAGCAAGTCCATCTAACCACATCGTATCGGGGGCTTACTCCATGTCAATGAGATACGCTCCAACATATTCTCTGTTGTTTGGTTTCCAGCAGATGTCTGAGGTTACTTTCATTATTGCGTGTATGGTCGAATGCTTGGGCGTTTAACGCTTTGTTCAGTATCACTTCAAATAACTTGCTGATGTTAGGCAGCAAGGTTTTTGGGCGATAGCTTTTAGGGCACGAAGGTTCTTTTCCTTTCTTTAAGGTTGGAAATATCTTGACCTTTTTTCACTCATTAAGAGAATATGTAATGCTCAATATATTGTTGAACAATATGCAATAATACCTAATAGCAACCTCAGGCAAATGCCGGAGAACTATATTTGGAACACCGTTGATATCACATGATTTCTTGTTGTTTATCCTGCCAAATGTGAAACAAAAGTCTTTACAGCTGACCAAATTATCAATGAGATTCAAGCTCAGTATGAGTTCAGATGTTAATTTTTCATTGAAATGAAGAGTTGATTCACCGCCAAGGCTTGATTTGAAGTCGGAAACTTTTGCTTCAACGAACTCTGAAAATATTCGATACCCTCTCTCAGCACTTGGTAGATCAACCAACTTAAAATGAGTTCCAACCGGTTCAAGTTTATGCAATCCCTCACATAAAATCCTGTTTCCATTTCTATCCGGAATCGTACTATCAAGTTCGATACCAGCCCTATCGAGAAGAATTATCTCATCACTAGCGACTTCAACATTCGATACCTTCACTCGAGACTTCTTGCGGAATGAACTATTCACTTTCATGAAAACGCTATCTGGCTCTTGTGGGGTAATATCCCTCAATTTTTCCGCCAATTGATTGCTGACCTCTCCCCGGGAGTATGACCGGATTAAGTTCCGGACATTCTTCAGGTGTAATTTCAACAAAGCCAACGACGGATGGTTGTAGTCCAAAAATCGTCGACAAATATTGTTGACCCGTGTGAAAAAAAAAGGCTTTTCAATATTTTTAACCTTGCAATGGTTGTTGTTTTATATCTTTCCATATTGTTTCAATGTTGAATCTTGGGAACTTCTTTCTCAATAATTTGCAACGTCAGCTTCTCTAACTTCCACAAATAGAGATCTATTTCATCGTTAGTTAGATTCCTGTCGTTAGGAACCACAGAGCAAGTGTTGCCATCATCAAAATGAGGACATTGCTTCTAGTACGTTCAATTAAATTTCTTTTGAAACTTTTCACAATCCTTTTTTAGGGTTTTGTACTAAAATACAAAACCCTATTGCAATCACCACCTGTGTCCGTCTGTCCGTCCGTCCGTCCGTCCGTCCGTCCGTCCGTCTGTATGTCACAGCACTTTTTCTTCGAAACTATAAAGGCTACAGCCATAAAACTTTGTAGAAAGGTCAGAAGTGGTGACCTCTTGAAAGTTCAAGGGTGGAAAATTTTTTCAAAGGCGTTTAAGGGGGGTCTCCCCATATAGGGAGGTGACCCCTCAAAAAAAATGTTCACCATTGGTAGTCGAGTAGGGTGTCGTTGGAAAGGTCTTAATGAGATATTTTCCAAACAAGTTTTAAAATTGCCTTATCAGTACCGAGGGGAGCAGAGGAAGGGGAAATGTACGAACTTTTCGCGTACCCCCCCCCCCCTCGCGATTGGACAGCTTCCATCCGAAAAATCTGAAAAAAATCATGAATGTAGGCCATCATGAGTACAACAACAAAAAATACATGAGAAGTCGGTATTCACTCAACTTTGTTAGTAATAGTATGATTTATCGATTTGGTGTTTTCTTGAATAAAATCTAAACAGTACCTTTAAACTCAATAAAATAGCATAGATATGATTATTTATAAGATAGCATAGATATGATTATTTATAAGATTAATCTTTTCTGAAAGTTTCATAAAGATCGAATGGTATTTACCGAAGTTATAGCGATTTGAATTTTCCTGTATTACTATGGAGCAATATGCCCTGTATTACTATGGAAACATATGGCTATGGAGCCATATGCGCTTTTTACTGACTTAGACACTACAGCTTTGCTAGAATTTGCATGAAAATTTCAGGAGAGATAGACATCATGAAGATGAGTACATACAATTGAAACAAGTCGAAGAGGCAGGAGAGAGCTCCTAGCTAAAGGGCTTTGTAACCATTCTAGGATTCGAAAAAACAGGCCATGAATCAATGATTACAGTACAGAAGAGTGGCCCCTGAAAAAAAATTTCATGAAAGGTAGCCGATATGAGTATCAATTGAAAGCTCTCTATGAGAGCTTTTCAAAACAGTTCTTAAACTGACAGTTTTTGCTTCAGTGGGGGCACAGGGGGGAAAATACATGAAAAATGTGTTTCCTCCCTCGTGAATGGACACCCGTGATCTAAAAAATCTGAAAAAATTATCAAAGGAGATATTTATGGGTATAACTATAAAAAATACCTCAGAAGTCAAAATTCGTTCAACTTTGTTAATAATAGTATGATCCTCGAATTTCACATTTTCTCCAATGAAATCGTCTTTGACATGTTTCATGATTTTATTCGTTGCTGGTTACTACATTTTGTAAGTTAAGTACAAAACCCTTCTGACATGAGCATAGGTCTGTCTACCCAACTTGTTTTAAATTCAAACGGTGGTTTTCATTTTGAACTAGAATGAGGAAATTCCCATTACGATTGCGTTATTATTGCTATCGTATAAAAGCACCTGCAATTTCCGTTGAGGAGTTTTAAAGCTGAATTCAAGTCTTGCGTCAGCAATGCAGAGGTCCAAAATTGAATTTGCCCTAGGGTATCTTGGGAACTCCGACTCCTATAGATTGCACCTGTATTAAATTTGGCTGTCTGTTATCCACAGTTTCAGGAATTATCATTATTATGTCACCGGCAAGAATATAATAACTATGCGGCCTGTTCAATTCGAGTATTTCAAACAAGGAATTGAGCTCCTCCTTGAGCTTGAGAACATTTCAACCAGTTGCATAGGCAGATGTAGCGAAGAGGTTATCCCCACCTGAAAGTTAAATTTCGATAACGGATACTTCAAGAAGTTCAACATTTTTGAATGCAAATTTTACAACATTTGGAAACAAAAGTGTCTTCGAACCCTTATTATGAATTCAAAATCGTTGAATGTCATAGAGTACCATGAATTGAGGTGGGTTTCAGTAAGGTGCACGATGTCAGGATTTTGTTTAACAATGAATTCAAGGAAATTGTCACGTTGATGTACAGCAACAATGAAGTTGACGTTGATCCAGATGAGAGGAAACTTATCCATGGGAATGCGACTGAATCAAAAACTATTATGAACCATATTGGCCTAAGCGGTGAAAAACGGAAATGATTTTTTGATATTAATTATTTATTCTTTCTGAAAGAGATTCAAGCCAATGGTAAATTTTAAGAAGCACCTCATTGTTACCAATTACATTATTTCTTTTTTTTACATTGTTGTTTGCTGGTCCTCAAGCAGCAAGTTCAAATGATACTCCGGGTTAGACGAAGTTGGAAGGTACCATATTACAATGTACTTGAGTTTGTTTTGGAGAAAATTTAACTTTTGCATCTGGATACCGAGGGCACCCTCGATATGATGCTGGATGACCAAACATACCGCAGTTCACACGGTATAATTTTTCTTTTGGTTCCATCTGAGCCAATTTGCCTTCACCCGGGCATCAATTTCTTTACATTTAACGCTGCAATATTGCATGGCACAATTGACAGCCAAATGACCGAATCTTTTGCACCTGTAACATCGGTTGACCTAAGTTTTTGGAGACGCTCCCGCTTCACAACTCTAAATTTCAATTACCTTTCCGGTCGGACGGCACTTGGACTGCTATCGTCTCAAATTTGTACGAAATAAAATGTTAATGTTTTGCCTTCAATAGTTGATCTCTTTGTAGCAAAATTTTTCACACTACAGAATTCGATAACTGGTGCTGCTTTCTGTAACAACGGTATTCTCCCCACAGTCTAAGCCCTTCAACAGGAAGGTCTGATTTTTTTCCACCTTTGGCGTGTATGTGAACTAGGGAGCTTATACGCTATTAAGAGCATCTTTTGCTAGCTTGAACTCAGCCAGTGTTTTTGTTTTAATTGTAAGTTTATCAGGGGTCACTCTCTTAATTTCAAAATTATTGATCTTATAATCAGCTGCCAATAGTAGAACAGTGTCCCCTACGTGCTGCCCAAAGACATTAATTGGAGGTACTTTATAAGTTATCTTATTATTTTTAATAGAAGAACCAGTAGATCCACTGGTTGGCTTCTTCTCCTTCCCCTTATTTTCAAATTCAAGTATTTAATAAAATTATCACTAGAATCATTAATGTTCCCTATTATTTCTTGGCACTCCATCTCGATGTCCATATCGTCATTCATCGCAGCATGTACCGCATAGTAGTTTGCACTATCGTTTGTTGCTCTCGCGCTTAGTTTAATATCAGCATCATGGGTTGTTGACTTTTTCTTATCTTCTTATGTTGCTTTATTTGTTTTTTGAGGCTTCTGCGTGGCTAATTTTTTTTTTCGTTCGTCTTGCTTGTTGTCACTTCTTTTTTTCGTTCGTTTTGTTTGTTATCGCTTCTCCGTTTTCGGACGTACTTTGTGACTTCATCGCTTTTGTTTTGTTGACGTTTGTTGATTTCTGTATCATTTCTTTCAATTTTCGAATTCGGAGTTGCATATCCTCATTTCTTCTATAAACCCATGCGTTTTCTCTGGTTACTCTTTTCAATTCTTTGCTTGGAAGCGTAACCCGCTTCTCATGCTCAAAGCTTTATTAATCATTTTTAGGGTTTTGTAAAATAATTTTACAAAACCTTCTAAAATCGCGTCCTGTCTGTCCGTCTAGCCGTCTGTCTGTCTGTCCGTCCGTCCGTCCGTCCGTCCGTGTGTCACAGCAGTTTTTCTCGGGAACTACTTAAGCTAGACGCATCAAATTTAGTATGTAGGTGTAAAGTGGTGATCTCTTCAAAGTTCAACTACAAAAAAATTTTATGAGGTATTTAAGGGGGGTCTCCCCATGTAGGGGAGTGACCCCCCGAAAAAAAAAATTTCATTGAAGGTAGCCGATATGGGTATCAAATGAAAGGTCTTGATAAGAACTTTTCAAAACAGGTCTTAGTTTGGCATAGTTTGCTTCGAGGGGCGCACAGGGAGGGTAAATACACGAAAAATTTGTGTCCCCCCCCCCTCGCGATTGGACACCTGTGATCCGAAAAATCTGAAAAAAATCAGGAATGTAGGCCTTGGTGAGTACAACAACAACAAATACGTGAGAAGTCGCATTTCGCTCAACTTTGTTAGTAATAGTATGATTTATCAATTTTCTGTTTTCTTGAATAAAATCTTAACGGTGCCCTTAAATTCAATGAAATTCAGTACACAGATGACTATTAACAAGATTAATTTACCCTGCAAGTTTCATAAAGATTGAATCATAGTTAGCGAAGTTATAGCGGTTTGAATTTTCCTGTATTACTATGGAACAATACGCGCTGCATGTATTACTATGGCAACATATGGCTATGGAACAACATGCACTTTTTACCGACTCAGACACTACAGTTTTGCTAGGATTTGCATGAAAATTTCAGGAATGATAGGTGTCATGACTATCTTCGAGAATCGGTTCAGCTAGTAGTATCAGTAATCGTAAAACAAAAAAAGTGGCTGTTTTAAATGCGAAGATTGAATAATTTTGAGATATTTTTTCCCAACTTCAACGTTTAAGGTGCATGCTTTGAACACTTGATTCAATTGAATGAATGCCTGAAGATGAGTACCTACAATTAATACTCATAAGTGAAACAAGTCAAGGAGGCGGGAGAGAGCTCCTAGCAAAAGGGCTTTGTAACAACACTAGGATTCGAAAAAATTGGCCATTAATCGATGATAACAGTACAGGAGAGTGGCCCCTGAAAAAAAAATTCATCAAACGTAGCCGATATGAGTATGAAATGGAAGTTTTCATGGGAGCTTTTCAAAACAGTTCTTAAACTGCCAGTTTTTGCTTCAGTAGGCCACAGGGGGAAATACATGAAAAATGTGGTTTCCTCCCTCACGAATGGACATCTGAAATAATTATCAAGGGAGATATTTATGAGTAAAACAATACTAAAAACCTCAGAAGTCGAAATTCGTTCAACTTTTGTTAATAATAGTATGATCCTCGAATGTCATATTTTCTCCAATAAAATCGTAATTGACATGCTTCTTGACTTTATTCAATCTGGTGACTGCATTTTGAAAATTGAATACAAAACCCTTCTGACATGAGCGTAGGTCTGTTTACCCAACTTGTTTCATTTCATGAGTTTTTCATTATTAGCATTTGGAATGCCTGGCCCCGGGTCCCCTAGCTGTGGGAAGTCGTCGGGCTCCCCCATGCCCCCGGTGAGAAAAAAGTTTCTTTTGTTTTGAAGTTTTTGAGACTTCCTTGGCAGTAAAATTCAGGTACTTGGTAAATTGCTCAAATAATTTGACGCCTTAATAAGTTTTTTTAAAAGATGAACTTCAAATTGAAGTTTTAAAAAATTATTTTATTTTTTGAAATTATTGACAGGAGTGATCAAAACTATGTCCATACGCAACAACTGCTAGATGTAGTTTCCTTCTTCTTCGTTCCTTGCATTAAGGACCTTTAACTGTCTCAGTCCATTTTCCACATTCTGAGATTTCAAAATCTGAGCAGCAATGAACTGTCTTCACCAACCAAGTCAGACCAGCGTTTCATCGGTTTTCTCACTAACCTCCACCCTTAAGTTCTCCCGACAAATACCTTTTTGGGCATTCGTTGTTCGTCCATACAATTCACGTAGCCAGCCCGTGCAGCTTACACAGTTTCAAAACCGTTAAGACTTTCATTCACCTCATGGTGTTATTGAATTCATCATTGGTCCCCGTCTCCAGTTTTTTTGGCTCAGAGACCGTCGCTCGAAGGCATTCAATATGACTGCGGATGCTTTGTTCAGGGTCCATTTTACACATCAATAGCATAGCACTGGTCTTATCACAGATTTGAATGCTTTGAGCTTTGCTTTCCTACATATACTGGTCGCCAAGACGATCAAAATTAAATAAACAATTTTATTTGTGAGCTCTTTTCGTTGGTTCTCGTAATTTTATTGCCTGGATACATAAATCCACCCACATTTTTGATGTGGTACGTGCACAGACTTGTCTGTACTACACACACTAGTCTGACGCTATAACAAACTCTATGACATTGTTACACAAGCAAAGCAAGGGACTGAGACTTGCGATCCTAGAACGATTTGAAATATATAAGCATTGAAAGACATATGGTAGCATTATTAACAAACAATTTGATACCAATTCGGACATAGATTTCCCAGTACTAGACCATACAGACCGGCGAACCGACATAAACCAGAATAAACGGAAATTTAACAACATAAAAGACGAAAACTTAATATCCCTCTACCTGACCTAATTTAGTACCTACCCGCTTAGCCCATCCTACACCTAGATAAAATCATGCCATTATATACATCATTTAGACACTGAAGACGGCTCACAGGATCAGGAACGCGTCTGCTCACACAACAACACCAGGCCCGACGGTTTATCATGAAAAAAAATCCGAGTGATAATTGGCTCCTCACCATGTACGGACGTCAAAGTTGCTCAAAGTTGTTGGATCAGAACATGGTTGATCTGGCTTTGTGTATTACCATCTGGCGCTACTCAGGTCATTTTATTTATGCATTGATGTGGTCAGCAAGTTGAACGTATGACTAGATTTCTGATACATGCAAAGTCAACCAGGTGCTGGCCGTTGTCATTTGTTTCATAGTAGAAACTATATCCTTCAGTCATTCCCCAGTGTGATGGGTCATTGTCAACCTTAGCGTTGGAATCACCCAGAATTATTTTTTATTGTTTACAGGCATTGAGTTGACTAGCCTTTCCAGATGATTTTAGAATATTTCCTTCATTATCTCGTCATTTTTTGGTCAGAGAGTGTACGTTTATCAGCCAGATTTTGAAGAAATTCACTTTTATATGGAACACAGACATTCGTTCGTTGAATGCCTTAATATCAATAAGGCGTGGTTTGATCTCCTTATCTACAGTAAATGCCACGCAAAATGCTTGCTTTCCAGCAGAATTCCCGCTTTGAATATTGCGTGCGATCTCATATCATGAATATCACTTTCAGTTCAGTCCATTTCCTGGATTGCCAGTCCAGCTCATTTCCTGGATGCCCAGTATATTCAATTTATATTGACAGACCTGTTGTAGAAGATCGTTAACAGCGCTAGGGTTGTTCAAGGATCTGACATTCCAGAATAAAATGCCATAGTCAGTCCATTTCCTGGATTGCCAGTCCAGCTCATTTGCTGGATGCCCAGTATGTTCAAATTATATTGACAGACCTATTGTAGAAGATCGTTAGCAGCGCTAGGGTTGTTCAGTGATCTCACATTTCAGAATAAAATGACATAGTCCATTTTTTGGTTGCATGGTCGTTGCCGTAGGTCCAATCTATTCCAAGTTTTGAAACAATGTCAGGTTTTCCAGGGACGGGGAGTTAGTTCTTTGACCAAATTCAATTCTGGCGGCATGGTTATTTATTTTGATTCTGTTACCAGGCTCAAAAGACTCGCCATCACACTCTTACGTCACCACGAGGCAGGTATAAGTAGGGGATCGTAGCAGAGATGCAGGTACATTTGCAGTTATTGGCATTTAGCATCCCAGCACTTGGGAATGGATAAACCCAATATATGGCTCCGAGTCCATTTAATATTATTCGATCATGGCATTTAGGATGAGTAATGTGTGTTGGGGAAACAAGAAGATCGCTCTTTCTTTTCGAACGGGCTTGGGATCGTCTAGAGTGGAGTTACTCATTAATTTATAATAAGTCAAAACAATTTTCTTAATTTTCAATTTGGCTTTTAAAGATGTCAATAAACTGGTTTACAACTCTATTCGAAATCAAATGATATTAAAAGAGCTCCAGGAAAAATAACCATAGACATTGAAAAAGTTTTCAACACAATGTGGCATCGAGGTCTTATCTACAAATTAATTAAATTTGAGTTTCCTCAATACTGAATCAATGTAATACGGTTCTTCTTTTGTGAAAGAGGTTTTAGCATCAAGGATCGTGAATTCTGTTCTAATATTCACAACACACCCGCTGGGTTTCCACAAGGCTCATGTCTCAGTCACACAACTTTTCAACATATTCACATTAGACCTGCCAGTGTAGAGCAACTGCACGTGATTGCACACAAGACTTGTTTTTACACTGTATTATAAGTTCCCTGCAACTTCGAAAATATACTGAAGAGTACCTGAGTAGGTATAGAATACCAGTTCTGGAGCACTTTTTTCATACAAATTTCAAATGTTGTCGAGGGTGTGTGTCTCGGGTGTATGGGTGTGTATATTAGGGTGGAATGGGTAGGTGCCTGAGATAAGAAGGTATGAGTCTGGAATAGGTGTGGATGTCAGGGATGGTTGTGGTGAGGATATGTGTCTAGGGTATGTAGGTGTATGTATCAGATTAGTGTAGGTATAGGCGGATACTAGGGATGAGAAGGTGCGGGTTTAAGGTAAGTAAGAGATCAGTGTCTTGGTTGAGTAGGTAAGCGTTCCGAATTAAAGTAGCCTCTAGCGGTTAGTGGAAGTAGACATATGTCTTTAGATTACGGGTGCGCTTTCTTAGCCTAAGTAGCCTCTAATGGTAAATGGTGAAACTAGGCATATTGATTATAGTCTAGGATAGTCCCATATTATCAATCAATAGATTAGAGCTCAAGATTTCTCAGCGGGCATTTATATTGGGTTAATATTTATGTTTGAAGTTAATAGGAGCTAGCCTTTGACGCTTTTAGCAGTAGATAATTATACTATTCATGGTTGTTATTCATCTATAGTGGAAAGATTTTTTATATACTCATTGCTTCTAGTCTTCGAGTAGTTTTGTTATTGATCTTTGGTGGAAGTGCTTCTCGGGTCTTTTACGCTTCTAGCGGTAGATAGTTTTTTACCCATGACTACTTTAATGTATATGTTAGGAGATCCACGTCTAGAGTTGTTAGCTTGAAGTATTAGGGTTGCTAATTCATTAGGGAAGTTCTATTGATAGGCGGCGCTCTGGGCAATAGGTTTATTGCTTATAGGGCTTGAGAATTTCTAGCGTATCTCACTACTGAGGGGCTTCCGGGTCGAGCGATTTACTTTATCACATTAGGCGTGCTGAACGTTTTTTTTTTTTATGGTGCGATTGGCTTCGCGGTGACGGCGGGCGTTTGTATAGATGGATGACTGCGATATTGATGGGTGATGGACTTGTCTGTCAGCGCGTATTCTAAGTCATGGGAATTTACTTCATGGGCGCTTGGATAAGGAACGCGTTACTCAGCGATTGGTGTCTTCGGCTAAGGATAGACGGCCGCGTGTGGAAATGGCCGATTCGCTTGATCATGCTTGTCGTGCCGGAAGTTTTTATGATGGGAGTAGTTTCGTGGTGATGGAGGGCGCTGCTATAGGCGGGTGACTTTGCATTATGGATGGGCGACGGGCTTGCCTTTTGATGGGTGCTCTAAGGCATGAGAACTTACTTAGTGGGTGCTTGCTTAAGGTACGTTTTAGCTCGTCGATTGGTGTCTGTGGTTAAAGATGGACGGTATTGTAGATGTGATGCGCGTCGCTTGTTGGAAGAAGTTATTTGAGGTATACGTTTCCACCGAGGCGGATGTTATGAGCCGTAGAAATTTGTCTCTTGACAGTTTGGTTAAGTTTCCGCGTTGCTCATCATAGGGTGCCTGTCTTTAAGTATGGACGGCCTTGTCGGTGATTCGGAATGATTTGCGTCACTTTTTGGAGGATCGTGATTGGAGTGTAGATTTGTTTAGCGGTGAATGCTGTAAGGCATGGAAATTGACGTCGGGGATGCGTGACATGTGCAAGTGAGTTTGCTTTTCAAGAGTAGTGTTTCATACGCATAAACTTCCCTGTCGGCGGGAGTCTTAGGGCATCGGAATTTACAGCGTGGAAGAGAAGTGGCATGGCATACATTGCATTGCAATATGGTTTTGCTTGATGGAGGCGGTTTTTTGTTGTGTTGGCCGCGAGCAGCGGGTAACATGATGCGCGGCATTGAGACGTGTTTTCATAAATGTCCATTCAAAGATGCGCCTGTTCTAGTTTGCTGATTATTATTTACAATGATCGTTTTCAGTTTCTTTTTGCTTGGATAGGTCGTTTCTTTGTTTTGTGACTCATTGCTATTGTATATTATTGCTTTTATCGGTTACATGTTAATAGTACTTTAAGAATTGTCTACAATTTATTTTGTTCGGTTAGACTACTATTTTGATTGCTCAAATCTATGGATGCAGTGAAAGAGATCTTAATGTTTGTTGTAATGCGTTCTTGATATTAAGTATCGTATTAAATTTTAGTTTGCTTGTAGCAGCATTTTGTTTGTCTTCATCATCATCACTTATTTCTTAAAGCAGTTTCTATACTTCATTCTCTGATTTTACTATTATGTAGAAGTATGGCACTATATTCGTTCGTTTTTTTTCTTTACTATAGGATGCCCATTGGTTTTGTTCAAAAGTTCTACTAATTTCTTCCAAGATGAGTTATTATCTTGTAGTGCATGAGATGGTGATAATTTTGTTCGTATATCATATGATTTGTCCCTTTTGATAAGTGCTTGGGTCTATTTTTTAGATCACTATGTTGAGATGTATGTTTTGGGTATCTATTCTAAATTTGAGATTATTTATGGATGTTGTATAGGAAAGATATTACGGTTTATGGCTTCTGGAAGGCTACTTTTTATGGAGCTTATGTATGATGGATGTGGAAATCATCGTGGTGGTCCTAATGAGTAGGAATATAGACGCATTTTCATTGATAAATTTATGGTACGTACTGAAAGGAAGAAGCTAATATAGAAAAAAGAGAATGCGGTAGGTCATTGACATTAGGGGTTTGTTGTATTATTCGTTGGTTATGTCCATAATGCATGGACAAACATTTTTTTGGTCCTATATGATGGCATTCTAGGCATGCGCTAGATTGAATAAATTTTTATATTTACTCTGAATTAGATGCTGTTATTATGGATCTGTATTATTTAGTTTAAGTAGTTTCATGAGTGTCAGTGTAATATAGAGTAAAACTGTTGTTTTAGGCTTGTCTCATATTCTTCACAGTATGTATGATTTTTCAACATTTCTGAATTTCTCTAGGCATATTTTCATTTAGAACTTGTTGATGTTTTGAGTATAATAATTTTTTATTTGTTATCTTCTTAGGAAAATGATGCATGCATGAATGATGCCATTTAGTTGACTTTTCGGATGCATATTATCGCTTTTAGTGTCTATATGATTGCATGAGAATTTGCAAACCCCATACTTTGTGTGCTTGTATTAAGCGTAAAGTCACTTCAGCTATATTCATATACATTTTCAATATTTGTGCATTAAGTAAAATACGTATTTACTACATTTTAAATATACTAGATTTATCATCTTAGGGATTTTCGGGTATATACAAGTATTATTTTCACATAAGTAAAATATGCTCTTATTGAGTTTTTTTCTTATCAGAATTTTTTTCTGCTGGATGCTTTGTTGATTTTTTATAGGTTTAAAGAAGATCTAATTAGTTTTCAACATAGAGGGTATATTTTGGGTTGGCACACTGCTACTATAGACCACTTAGGCTAATGTTTATGTAAGATAGTTCGGTATAGATAACGATGTGTGGTAGCATATGAGTTTATGGTAGGCTATTTTTAGATCGATCTCATCGTATCTTGTATAGACAAGTAGCATATGTCATGTAGTGTTCTTGATAAGGATGGTCGCGAGTCATTGTAGGATGTTAAGAGATTATCATTACTTTCAGGAGGTGTTTATCTGCTGGTAATTTGATGAACAGATGTACACTTGAGTTGAATGAACTCATGCGGGTTTTTTTGTCCATCGCTAGATATTTATGAATGGTAGAGTTAAGTGTTTGATATTTGAGAGTTTCGGATATGCTAAGAATGTTTAGGTTTTTTTGGTTTGTTGTTTGAGGCATTTGTTTACTTGAGCAGTGTTAGATTAGTTGTTAAAATAAAAAGATTGTGTTTCTTTCTAATAGAAATAATTTATTGAGTAATGCTATTTTTTGTTATATATAAATAAATTTTCATACAATTTACTGGACATCTAATATATGGGTTGATATATTTATGAATTCTATAGCATATTAAAGGTTTATTCAGCTGCACTATTTAAGCATTAGGACCAGACAAATGTATAATAAGTCCTCTCACGTCTTTTTTAATGTTTATTGTACAATTTATAGAGCAATTCAATATCATCAGCATATCATTGTAGCTTATGTCTCCTTTACTTTAGTGCAAACTGTTGATGTTTCAATTCCAATATTGTTTTGGTTGTATTTTATGAGAATAGTATGTTCCTTGATGAATTACTGGTGAGGATTTCCCAATACAAAGTGAATATCAATTATAAACTTTTTCATTCTAATAGCGCTGGCCACCAGTTGGCTCTAATTTTGTTTGGACTGTTTATACTACCCGGTGCTATGAATTATTACTTTGTCGTAATGTATGCGAGACTGCAGGAGTATGTACTGTTTTATTAGTTTAAAAATATTTCTTGTCTCTTGATCGTATGAATGACAAATGCATGTATCAGTGCTTGATGTCGTATTAGAGTTGGACCATTCACATATTTGGTAGTGTATTCCATGTTTCTTAGATACTTTTTCACCCATATTACTATATATAAGCGTAAAATTCTCGATGCGTATTCGAATATCAGGGTACTCTTCCATGAAGCAGATTTTATTGCATTGAAAGTGTATTGACCTCTGTCTAATTAGTTTTCTGGACGTTTTTGAATGGATGTACTTAGGACTAGCGGTTTGATGAATTTTGAATACCTCATAATAATCCATAGAATAATATGTAGTCTAGTGATAGACAAAACGACGTGCTGCCTTCAAGTTAACATACATTCATGTTCTAGTTTACACAGTAGAGCTAAGATGAGGGTCTGTTTCTCAATATTAAACTTCAGTATTTTATAGACTAAAGAGATTATACTTGGCTACCATGCCTTTCACAATAGTATGTTGTTTTTACCAAGTCTTAATATACAATTTTTTAATGAATAATTCCTTTTAGTGAAGTAAAACATTTTTTATGGCGTTTGTAGTATTTTATTTCATCACATGGAAAATCAGATCGTTACATAGTACTGGTATTTCATAAACAAGTCTAGAGTAGTTTATATTTACATATGATGTTTGAGCTGGAGTGAAGAAGTCGTTGATATCCAGTTTAAGTACGCCTTTTTCTCTGCATCTTGCACAATATTGGTCATAGTATTCCTTCACACAATCGGTAAGCAAATTGTTGTATTGCATGACAATGTTGAAAAAATCCATCAAGATGAAAAGCGTGAAGAGCTCGGGATGTTTAAGTATTAGTCTCTCGCCTCCAATAGGTATGTAGAAGAGTTCAAGAAGTCCAAGCTGATTTGCAGGGAATTCATCTACTCTATCTTTGAGATCAATGAGATATTGGCGAAGTGAAGTCCATTAACTGTTATCTAACTCCAACTGATTTTGTCCACTGCATCGGAAAATTATTTTCGCTTGAAAGGTCAGCGGGTCAAATCCAAGTATAACTTTACTTTTGTGGAAACTTTCATCAAGATAGTATGTATAGTTCAGCAAGAGGTTTTTCTCATAGATTCGCTGTTTTTCTCGATTCTTTCTTAGTTTCTTCTCTTTCTTGTTCACTTTTCTGGCTGAAGTAGCCTTATCAGTATGGCTGGCCTTTTCATGCTTCTGACTAGCTGACGAATTTACTGGACTTGCTCCGATCATTTTTAATGACTGCTTCTAGTAGTAAAACTAAAGATTTATATTTATTACACCAGCATATATATTCACTTCTCTGAATTTATGGATGGAGGGGGAGTCAAGTTCAATATGTGTTGATAATTCTATTGCATAAGTGAACATGTTTAGCCCTTGGATGCTGTAATGCTGCTTACTCTCATGATTTAAATTCATAGATAAGAAAGTGCTATGGAGTTAAGACTTGAACCACCAAGCTAACAGGAGTAGGAGTCAGTAACAGGAAATGACACTTTGCTCCGTATTTTCTTTAGAATTTTTAGGAGTACTGCTGGGCTACAATAGATTGCTTCTAGGCTAATCAGCTGTCTTTTTTATCTGTTAAACTATCTATTTAGCTGTCACTTTTGCTGATGAGCGGCCTATGTTATGTGTAATGCTGTCTATGTAGCTGTCTTTTAAGCCGATTCCCTGTCTGTTTAGCTGATATGCTATCTATTGTGCTGTCTGTGTAGCTGTCGATTTTGCTGATGAGCTGTCTATTTTATGTATAATGCTGTCTATGCGCTTGTCTATTTAGCTGATGTCCTGTCTGTTTAGTTGTTATGCTGTCTGCTGAGCTAACCGTTTAGCTGATAAACCCGTCTGTTTAGCTGGTAAGTGGTCTATGTAGCTATCTTTTTAGCTGATGCCCTGTCTGCTTAGTTGATATGCTATCTCTTGAGCTGTCTGTATAGCTGTCTTTAGTTGATAAGCTGAGCGTTTGACCTAACGGGCTATCTTCCATTCGGTAAATTTATTTGTTTGTTGGTAATTATTTACCCATAAGAAAATTCTTATTACTTTCCATACAGTTGCAGTCAGCTTTTATTTACGCATTACTTTAAATGTCATATGCTCATCACGATTTACGTTAGGCCTATTGGTTACCAAGACTGCATGTTGATCATCTCCCAAGTTATTCGTAGGCATACATGGGTCAGACAAGAATATTCACGTCTAGGTTGCTGTTCTGCTAAACAAATCTTGATTAGGAGGAAGCCATTGCTAGTTGCTCGAGAGTTAATTGATCGTATTTCATGCTGATATATTTTTCATAAAATTGAGTCAATATATCCTTCTTTTTTCACGTGCATTGGGTTTTCTCTTGATTCCTGTCCATCTAACATATAGGAATCTCTTTCTACAGTAATTCGAGCTCATTTTTCCAGGTTTTCATGTCTTCATAGGATTTGCCACCTATGGGACTCTTATTGCCTACTTTAATGTCCAATTGCATTGAAATTATGCTGCTACACTTATAAACTCATCCAAAATGCTCAAAAACCATATGATCCCATGGATCAGCCATTTGAATCATTTTTTAAAGCACAAACTTGTTGAATAGATCTCTACTTCATGCAAACCATCGCTAGGGCCTTAACATGAATTAATTCAGCCTGTTTTTTAGTCGACATATTAAGGGCTTATAGTGGAAATTGTTAAGTATATTGAATCATCTTGGTGTTCTCGTGTATGATCAACCCTTTTGGATTATCCGGGATATGCTATGACCGGAACGATTTCTCCCCTATCAATTGAACAATTGAGTAAAATTTTGGTACCTCTAACTGACTCAAAATCTGTCATTGTTCCATTTTCAGAAGAGGTTTGAATGGTTTTGATGACTTGAGGCTGCATCATTACTCACAACCTGTGAAATGATTAAACCTCACGGACAAATGTCTCTAGATATGAACATCATAATAGCCATCAAATGTCGATGCATTAGTATCATATGATCGACTGGTCTCTTTATCATGCAAAGAGGGTTATCCGCAATCACCGATCAGTTGAGCCGTCTGATAGGGTCATCAGTAGTCTGTTCAGCAGCTGAACTATGATCAACTTCACACCAATATTCTTGCTCTTTCGCACCTACTATCCCAATTGCCTGACGAATTCAAGGTAGCTTTCTCTTTCACACCTACTACCCAAGTTAATTGGTGGGCAGAAGGTGGTGAGCGGCCTCGCAGAGGCTTCTACCCAGCCTGCACCATGCCACGCAGGCGTGATGACAGGTCATCATGCGTTATGACGCGTCATAATGCATGATGATGGGTCATCATGCATGCATGGCATAGTGCAGGCTGGGTAGAAGCCTCTGCGAGGCCGCTCACCACCTTCTGCCCACCAATTAACTTGGGTAGTAGGTGTGAAAGAGAAAGCTACCTTGAATTCGTCAGGCAATTGGGATAGTAGGTGCGAAAGAGCAAGAATATTGGTGTGAAGTTGATCATAGTTCAGCTGCTGAACAGACTACTGATGACCCTATCAGACGGCTCAACTGATCGGTGATTGCGGATAACCCTCTTTGCATGATAAAGAGACCAGTCGATCATATGATACTAATGCATCGACATTTGATGGCTATTATGATGTTCATATCTAGAGACATTTGTCCGTGAGGTTTAATCATTTCACAGGTTGTGAGTAATGATGCAGCCTCAAGTCATCAAAACCATTCAAACCTCTTCTGAAAATGGAACAATGACAGATTTTGAGTCAGTTAGAGGTACCAAAATTTTACTCAATTGTTCAATTGATAGGGGAGAAATCGTTCCGGTCATAGCATATCCCGGATAATCCAAAAGGGTTGATCATACACGAGAACACCAAGATGATTCAATATACTTAACAATTTCCACTATAAGCCCTTAATATGTCGACTAAAAAACAGGCTGAATTAATTCATGTTAAGGCCCTAGCGATGGTTTGCATGAAGTAGAGATCTATTCAACAAGTTTGTGCTTTAAAAAATGATTCAAATGGCTGATCCATGGGATCATATGGTTTTTGAGCATTTAGGATGAGTTTATAAGTGTAGCAGCATAATTTCAATGCAATTGGACATTAAAGTAGGCAATAAGAGTCCCATAGGTGGCAAATCCTATGAAGACATGAAAACCTGGAAAAATGAGCTCGAATTACTGTAGAAAGAGATTCCTATATGTTAGATGGACAGGAATCAAGAGAAAACCCAATGCACGTGAAAAAAGAAGGATATATTGACTCAATTTTATGAAAAATATATCAGCATGAAATACGATCAATTAACTCTCGAGCAACTAGCAATGGCTTCCTCCTAATCAAGATTTGTTTAGCAGAACAGCAACCTAGACGTGAATATTCTTGTCTGACCCATGTATGCCTACGAATAACGTGGGAGATGATCAACATGCAGTCTTGGTAACCAATAGGCCTAACGTAAATCGTGATGAGCATATGACATTTAAAGTAATGCGTAAATAAAAGCTGACTGCAACTGTATGGAAAGTAATAAGAATTTTCTTATGGGTAAATAATTACCAACAAACAAATAAATTTACCGAATGGAAGATAGCCCGTTAGGTCAAACGCTCAGCTTATCAACTAAAGACAGCTATACAGACAGCTCAAGAGATAGCATATCAACTAAGCAGACAGGGCATCAGCTAAAAAGATAGCTACATAGACCACTTACCAGCTAAACAGACGGGTTTATCAGCTAAACGGTTAGCTCAGCAGACAGCATAACAACTAAACAGACAGGACATCAGCTAAATAGACAAGCGCATAGACAGCATTATACATAAAATAGACAGCTCATCAGCAAAATCGACAGCTACACAGACAGCTCAATAGATAGCATATCAGCTAAACAGACAGGGAATCGGCTTAAAAGACAGCTACATAGACAGCATTACACATAACATAGGCCGCTCATCAGCAAAAGTGACAGCTAAATAGATAGTTTAACAGATAAAAAAGACAGCTGATTAGCCTAGAAGCAATCTATTGTAGCCCAGCAGTACTCCTAAAAATTCTGAAGAAAATACGGAGCAAAGTGTCATTTCCTGTTACTGACTCCTACTCCTGTTAGCTTGGTGGTTCAAGTCTTAACTCCATAGCACTTTCTTATCTATGAATTTAAATCATGAGAGTAAGCAACATTACAGCATCCAAGGGCTAAACATGTTCACTTATGCAATAGAATTATCAACACATATTGAACTTGACTCCCCCTCCATCCATAAATTCAGAGAAGTGAATATATATGCTGGTGTAATAAATATAAATCTTTAGTTTTACTACTAGAAGCAGTCATTAAAAATGATCGGAGCAAGTCCAGTAAATTCGTCAGCTAGTCAGAAGCATGAAAAGGCCAGCCATACTGATAAGGCTACTTCAGCCAGAAAAGTGAACAAGAAAGAGAAGAAACTAAGAAAGAATCGAGAAAAACAGCGAATCTATGAGAAAAACCTCTTGCTGAACTATACATACTATCTTGATGAAAGTTTCCACAAAAGTAAAGTTATACTTGGATTTGACCCGCTGACCTTTCAAGCGAAAATAATTTTCCGATGCAGTGGACAAAATCAGTTGGAGTTAGATAACAGTTAATGGACTTCACTTCGCCAATATCTCATTGATCTCAAAGATAGAGTAGATGAATTCCCTGCAAATCAGCTTGGACTTCTTGAACTCTTCTACATACCTATTGGAGGCGAGAGACTAATACTTAAACATCCCGAGCTCTTCACGCTTTTCATCTTGATGGATTTTTTCAACATTGTCATGCAATACAACAATTTGCTTACCGATTGTGTGAAGGAATACTATGACCAATATTGTGCAAGATGCAGAGAAAAAGGCGTACTTAAACTGGATATCAACGACTTCTTCACTCCAGCTCAAACATCATATGTAAATATAAACTACTCTAGACTTGTTTATGAAATACCAGTACTATGTAACGATCTGATTTTCCATGTGATGAAATAAAATACTACAAACGCCATAAAAAATGTTTTACTTCACTAAAAGGAATTATTCATTAAAAAATTGTATATTAAGACTTGGTAAAAACAACATACTATTGTGAAAGGCATGGTAGCCAAGTATAATCTCTTTAGTCTATAAAATACTGAAGTTTAATATTGAGAAACAGACCCTCATCTTAGCTCTACTGTGTAAACTAGAACATGAATGTATGTTAACTTGAAGGCAGCACGTCGTTTTGTCTATCACTAGACTACATATTATTCTATGGATTATTATGAGGTATTCAAAATTCATCAAACCGCTAGTCCTAAGTACATCCATTCAAAAACGTCCAGAAAACTAATTAGACAGAGGTCAATACACTTTCAATGCAATAAAATCTGCTTCATGGTAGAGTACCCTGATATTCGAATACGCATCGAGAATTTTACGCTTATATATAGTAATATGGGTGAAAAAGTATCTAAGAAACATGGAATACACTACCAAATATGTGAATGGTCCAACTCTAATACGACATCAAGCACTGATACATGCATTTGTCATTCATACGATCAAGAGACAAGAAATATTTTTAAACTAATAAAACAGTACATACTCCTGCAGTCTCGCATACATTACGACAAAGTAATAATTCATAGCACCGGGTAGTATAAACAGTCCAAACAAAATTAGAGCCAACTGGTGGCCAGCGCTATTAGAATGAAAAAGTTTATAATTGATATTCACTTTGTATTGGGAAATCCTCACCAGTAATTCATCAAGGAACATACTATTCTCATAAAATACAACCAAAACAATATTGGAATTGAATCATCAACAGTTTGCACTAAAGTAAAGGAGACATAAGCTACAATGATATGCTGATGATATTGAATTGCTCTATAAATTGTACAATAAACATTAAAAAAGACGTGAGAGGACTTATTATACATTTGTCTGGTCCTAATGCTTAAATAGTGCAGCTGAATAAACCTTTAATATGCTATAGAATTCATAAATATATCAACCCATATATTAGATGTCCAGTAAATTGTATGAAAATTTATTTATTTATAACAAAAAATAGCATTACTCAATAAATTATTTCTATTAGAAAGAAACACAATCTTTTTATTTTAACAACTAATCTAACACTGCTCAAGTAAACAAATGCCTCAAACAACAAACCAAAAAAACTTAAACATTCTTAGCATATCCGAAACTCTCAAATATCAAACACTTAACTCTACCATTCATAAATATCTAGCGATGGACAAAAAAACCCGCATGAGTTCATTCAACTCAAGTGTACATCTGTTCATCAAATTACCAGCAGATAAACACCTCCTGAAAGTAATGATAATCTCTTAACATCCTACAATGACTCGCGACCATCCTTATCAAGAACACTACATGACATATGCTACTTGTCTATACAAGATACGATGAGATCGATCTAAAAATAGCCTACCATAAACTCATATGCTACCACACATCGTTATCTATACCGAACTATCTTACATAAACATTAGCCTAAGTGGTCTATAGTAGCAGTGTGCCAACCCAAAATATACCCTCTATGTTGAAAACTAATTAGATCTTCTTTAAACCTATAAAAAATCAACAAAGCATCCAGCAGAAAAAAATTCTGATAAGAAAAAAACTCAATAAAAGCATATTTTACTTATGTGAAAATAATACTTGTATATACCCGAAAATCCCTAAGATGATAAATCTAGTATATTTAAAATGTAGTAAATACGTATTTTACTTAATGCACAAATATTGAAAATGTATATGAATATAGCTGAAGTGACTTTACGCTTAATACAAGCACACAAAGTATGGGGTTTGCAAATTCTCATGCAATCATATAGACACTAAAAGCGATAATATGCATCCGAAAAGTCAACTAAATGGCATCATTCATGCATGCATCATTTTCCTAAGAAGATAACAAATAAAAAATTATTATACTCAAAACATCAACAAGTTCTAAATGAAAATATGCCTAGAGAAATTCAGAAATGTTGAAAAATCATACATACTGTGAAGAATATGAGACAAGCCTAAAACAACAGTTTTACTCTATATTACACTGACACTCATGAAACTACTTAAACTAAATAATACAGATCCATAATAACAGCATCTAATTCAGAGTAAATATAAAAATTTATTCAATCTAGCGCATGCCTAGAATGCCATCATATAGGACCAAAAAAATGTTTGTCCATGCATTATGGACATAACCAACGAATAATACAACAAACCCCTAATGTCAATGACCTACCGCATTCTCTTTTTTCTATATTAGCTTCTTCCTTTCAGTACGTACCATAAATTTATCAATGAAAATGCGTCTATATTCCTACTCATTAGGACCACCACGATGATTTCCACATCCATCATACATAAGCTCCATAAAAAGTAGCCTTCCAGAAGCCATAAACCGTAATATCTTTCCTATACAACATCCATAAATAATCTCAAATTTAGAATAGATACCCAAAACATACATCTCAACATAGTGATCTAAAAAATAGACCCAAGCACTTATCAAAAGGGACAAATCATATGATATACGAACAAAATTATCACCATCTCATGCACTACAAGATAATAACTCATCTTGGAAGAAATTAGTAGAACTTTTGAACAAAACCAATGGGCATCCTATAGTAAAGAAAAAAAACGAACGAATATAGTGCCATACTTCTACATAATAGTAAAATCAGAGAATGAAGTATAGAAACTGCTTTAAGAAATAAGTGATGATGATGAAGACAAACAAAATGCTGCTACAAGCAAACTAAAATTTAATACGATACTTAATATCAAGAACGCATTACAACAAACATTAAGATCTCTTTCACTGCATCCATAGATTTGAGCAATCAAAATAGTAGTCTAACCGAACAAAATAAATTGTAGACAATTCTTAAAGTACTATTAACATGTAACCGATAAAAGCAATAATATACAATAGCAATGAGTCACAAAACAAAGAAACGACCTATCCAAGCAAAAAGAAACTGAAAACGATCATTGTAAATAATAATCAGCAAACTAGAACAGGCGCATCTTTGAATGGACATTTATGAAAACACGTCTCAATGCCGCGCATCATGTTACCCGCTGCTCGCGGCCAACACAACAAAAAACCGCCTCCATCAAGCAAAACCATATTGCAATGCAATGTATGCCATGCCACTTCTCTTCCACGCTGTAAATTCCGATGCCCTAAGACTCCCGCCGACAGGGAAGTTTATGCGTATGAAACACTACTCTTGAAAAGCAAACTCACTTGCACATGTCACGCATCCCCGACGTCAATTTCCATGCCTTACAGCATTCACCGCTAAACAAATCTACACTCCAATCACGATCCTCCAAAAAGTGACGCAAATCATTCCGAATCACCGACAAGGCCGTCCATACTTAAAGACAGGCACCCTATGATGAGCAACGCGGAAACTTAACCAAACTGTCAAGAGACAAATTTCTACGGCTCATAACATCCGCCTCGGTGGAAACGTATACCTCAAATAACTTCTTCCAACAAGCGACGCGCATCACATCTACAATACCGTCCATCTTTAACCACAGACACCAATCGACGAGCTAAAACGTACCTTAAGCAAGCACCCACTAAGTAAGTTCTCATGCCTTAGAGCACCCATCAAAAGGCAAGCCCGTCGCCCATCCATAATGCAAAGTCACCCGCCTATAGCAGCGCCCTCCATCACCACGAAACTACTCCCATCATAAAAACTTCCGGCACGACAAGCATGATCAAGCGAATCGGCCATTTCCACACGCGGCCGTCTATCCTTAGCCGAAGACACCAATCGCTGAGTAACGCGTTCCTTATCCAAGCGCCCATGAAGTAAATTCCCATGACTTAGAATACGCGCTGACAGACAAGTCCATCACCCATCAATATCGCAGTCATCCATCTATACAAACGCCCGCCGTCACCGCGAAGCCAATCGCACCATAAAAAAAAAAAACGTTCAGCACGCCTAATGTGATAAAGTAAATCGCTCGACCCGGAAGCCCCTCAGTAGTGAGATACGCTAGAAATTCTCAAGCCCTATAAGCAATAAACCTATTGCCCAGAGCGCCGCCTATCAATAGAACTTCCCTAATGAATTAGCAACCCTAATACTTCAAGCTAACAACTCTAGACGTGGATCTCCTAACATATACATTAAAGTAGTCATGGGTAAAAAACTATCTACCGCTAGAAGCGTAAAAGACCCGAGAAGCACTTCCACCAAAGATCAATAACAAAACTACTCGAAGACTAGAAGCAATGAGTATATAAAAAATCTTTCCACTATAGATGAATAACAACCATGAATAGTATAATTATCTACTGCTAAAAGCGTCAAAGGCTAGCTCCTATTAACTTCAAACATAAATATTAACCCAATATAAATGCCCGCTGAGAAATCTTGAGCTCTAATCTATTGATTGATAATATGGGACTATCCTAGACTATAATCAATATGCCTAGTTTCACCATTTACCATTAGAGGCTACTTAGGCTAAGAAAGCGCACCCGTAATCTAAAGACATATGTCTACTTCCACTAACCGCTAGAGGCTACTTTAATTCGGAACGCTTACCTACTCAACCAAGACACTGATCTCTTACTTACCTTAAACCCGCACCTTTTCATCCCTAGTATCCGCCTATACCTACACTAATCTGATACATACACCTACATACCCTAGACACATATCCTCACCACAACCATCCCTGACATCCACACCTATTCCAGACTCATACCTTCTTATCTCAGGCACCTACC
Organism: Odontomyia ornata; assembly: GCA_963969285.1. Taxonomy (NCBI): domain Eukaryota; kingdom Metazoa; phylum Arthropoda; class Insecta; order Diptera; family Stratiomyidae; genus Odontomyia; species Odontomyia ornata. The sequence continues at coordinate 195,089,392 of OZ017739.1, forward strand.
CATTCCACCCTAATATACACACCCATACACCCGAGACACACACCCTCGACAACATTTGAAATTTGTATGAAAAAAGTGCTCCAGAACTGGTATTCTATACCTACTTACCTGGCAATATTTTCATAAATGGAAAATAAAGATAAATTTTGACAAAACTAAACGTACCTAGCTAGTGTCTTAACTTCCTTGGTGAGGAAACTAAATGGCATGAAAAACTGAATTGTTCAATAATTTTCCATTTTATATTCTTTATTTAAAAACATATACCTTGTATTCAAACAAGCGTTTATGTTTGAGTACTATGTATTTTTTTCATAGTAATTTCAGAAGTGTAAAGTTAATGGCTCTCCCTGGAATTTCTATACACACCCTATACTTTCCTGTATGTTCCTCAAAAGTATTGTGCTTTATTGCCCAAATGTCAACATCCCTACTCAAGGAAGTTTACTTGCATTTTAAATGTTATTAATTATCATCTATGGCATGACAGCCCAAGCAAGGCCTTGGCCTCTAGGATTATTCTCCTCCAATCTTGATGGTTCCGCGATGTCGTTTGCCAATTGATAACTCCCAGCAATGATCAGCTGTCAGCTTCTATAGTTTCCTTCCATCGTGTCCTCGTTCTTCGTGCTGAATGTCTACCATGTGCTCTACCCTTTAGGTGGACCGGTTTATTCCATTCTTCTACATGGCCCTCCTATTACGATTTGCGTAACTTGACGTAGATGGATATAGGCAGTTCACCAGAAATTTCATACAACTGATTTTAGAAACATATTCTCCACTCTGTTATTTGTTTCACTGGGCCATCTATTTTCCAGAGCAATTTGCATTCAAATAGGTTCAATGCCTTTTTTGATTCATTCATCAGAGTTCATGTTTTACTTCCATATAACAGCACAGGTTTGACTAGTGATTTGTAAATATAAAGCTTATTTTGCGTATGCACATCTCTGGACTTTAAAATAGAAGTATGGAATAGTATGCTTTGCATGCAGCGCATTTAAGCGCATCTTTTTTAGCATCTCTTCCATTGAGGTTGGCTCTAAGATACGCAACATTATTTCAAGATTATATTCTCCTAGGATTAAATTTTGTCGAACTGGAGTGTTCTTCCACGTTTCAGTCACGAACTTTGTTTTCATTTCATTCGCTTGTAGGCTGATTTGGTTTACCTCGCATTTTAGGCTTAGAAATGCTCCTTTGACATCTAAGATGAAAAGTGCCATAATATTGACGTCATCAGCATACGATACCAATGGTGTGGTGCTGAACGTTAATGTACGAGGGATTTTTGCTGCTATCTTCTTGATGACATGTACCAGCGCACTATTGAAGAGGATTAGGGAAAGCCCATCTCCTTGCTTTAAGCCTGATTTCATTTTGCAGCTGTAGGTGAGTTCACCATCTACCTTGACGTGGAATTCTATGTTAAGCTTCATAGCTTCGGCCAAGCTGATTAGATTTGTTGGGACACCAAATTGAAGCATTATTTTATATGTATATATACAGGTGTATATATATATATATATATATATATATATATATATATATATATGTATATATATATATATACATATATATATATATATATATATATATATATATATATATATATATATATATATATATATATATATATATATATATATATATATATATATATATATATATATATATATATATATATATATATATATATATATATATATATATATATATATATATGTATTTGTTGTATAAGCAGATGCGCCTCAACTCGAGTTGAAACGCGTCTGCTCTCACACAACAAAGCAAGGCCCAGTAGCTTTTTAAGAGAAAAGGAGATTTGTCCTCCGGATATCAAATAAACAAAATTATTTTATATTTTAAATATTAACAAATTCACATTATTGTTTTTGTTATTTTCACAATTTTCAATTGCATTTCATATTATAACTGAAGTCTAAGCACCCCTAACATCTATGAATAACCGTTCTCTGTATCTCTCATGAGTCTTGGGTTCTCCGTTTGTCAAATAATCCAAAGATTCCCGTAAACGTCAAATTTTCTGGTGTCTCTTTCTTTTTGTACTATGTTTAGGTCCTCCGAATCGATTGCATCACACATTCTATTATATGTTCGGTGACAACTGACTTAGCGGTATCACTGAATGCCTTCTTTGATTTCAATTTTTCTGTCACCTTAACTTGCGCACTGTATCTAGTTTTCACGGGTTGTTCCGTTTCGTGTATTTAACCCCACCAAGCGAATGTGCTTCGGTACATGCGTGACAACTGCTCCAAACCAGTGCAAAGAGAAGGAAGAGTGGAAACGAAGTGGAACCGGACGTGAAGCATTCTTGCAGTCGTAAGGGTACGGATCTGAAAAAGAAAGAAGCGGAAGCTGGAGCAGTAGGAGATCTCGTTGAAAAAGTAAAACAAGCAGAACACACGCACCGGAGGAACGGAAGTACCGAGTGTACTCTCGTATGGAAGGACTGAAGGATTAGATGGCCGAAGGAGAGAAGTCAAACCAAACGAAAGGAGCGATGAACGTAGTAGCGAGGGGAAGTGGATGCCTGAAGGCAAGGCAACTGATGAGAGAAGTGGAACCCGACGAATGGCATAGTCAAGTAGGAAGAAGAAACAATGTGCCTTGAGGCATACTGAGTAGTGGTGCATGGTAGTTGAAGGGAGAAGTGGAACATAGCGAAAGAAGCCAAAGCCAAGTAACGAGGGGAAGCGGAGATCTGGAGGCGAAATGGCTGAAGGGAGAAGTGGAGCTGAATAAATGGCGCAAGCTTAGTAGGGAGGCCAAACCACGGACCTTTTCGGTTTTTTCTTTGTGGTAGGGAAATGAATGCCCATTTATGCACAGAGTGTGGGGCTCCTATATTCGCAAAAATGCGGCCGGACCACCCACTAAACACTTCCCCTGTCAACATGAGAACCTAGCCTGGAACCGAAACCAAGGACCTTGAGGCATATAGATGTTTGACTGAGCTTGCAGTCAGTGGCTCACATTTCATCAGGAGTTGAATAACATCGATGTCAAAGGGTCGAGAGTCTGCAACTACTTTATTCGACCCTAAACTATATGAGATTCTTTTCTATTGAAACATGGTGGTCATTAGCGCATGGAGATTCCCTAAAATTTGAAAAAAATTCACAGTAACTAGTAGTCTTTGGGGAAGACTGCCTCTTTGCACCTGAGGCGAGGCAACCTACTTCAGTATGGGAGCCACATACGCAGTTTCACGAAAAACTAAGCAAAGCTGTAATCTGTAATACAGGTTAAGGGAGCCTAGGACAGGTTTCTGTCATCCCCTACATGCTTGAGGGGCCTATCTTTAGCTGAAACGTGGTCGTCGTGGCTTGAATAGTATAGAAAGTAGTTTCGAGCAGACACCACGTCCATTTCTATCCAATGTATTTCTTATGGCATGTTTGGCAGGTGATTTTGAATATGCTACATTTTTCTTCATTCTGCTTTCTTTTCGAGGTATCCTTAGTCCGGATACTATTTTGAACTTCTGGCTCATTGGTTAAGCTATTACGCCTCCATAAAGGCCTTTAAATATGTCAACGCTGCTCTTCAATTTTGCTCCCAGATCTTGTTTTGGTCATAGAAAATGGTTAAGGATTATGCTTCTAATCTTTTTGTCACCTTTCTTAATGTTGATCGTATCTTCTCTTCTCTATATTGAAGACAGCGAAAGTCTGCTTAGTTTTGCTGACTCTAATATAAAGCTCTTGTATTGCTTCTAACGTTGCTTCGTTAGTGGGGTGGTCAGCATTCTGCGCATCCAACTCTTGACTTTCACCAACTTTGTTTGATGCGAGTGGTGGGATGAATCCGGTAGTCATCCGTCTGTTTGTGAGTTTCCTCAAAATATCAAACTCCATAAATTATTAATATATTCAAAGGTAAGGTAAGGTATTTTGCTGTTACTCTTCGCTTTTTTCAAGAAAGTGATATTTTTTTTATTATTGATTTTCTTAGGAGCTTTTTTAACTCGGTCCCATTTCATAATTGCAAAAATATCATCGACAAGCCATATCCACAGCTTTGGAAGAATGTCCTCCTCTGCAATTCTTTGTTCCATCCCATAAAAATTTCACTCACCAAAGCTGCACCAGATTTTTGTTTAGAGCACTTGCCTCTGAAGTATGTCTCAGCTATTATCGACTTGCGACAAAAAGTGATATTAATGAGTTTACTACTAAACCATTTAGAGATTGATTACTGATAAACATGAAATCAAAACAAGTGGCAACATTGCACAAATCTCATCAAAGTGGAAATCCATCAGATTTTACGCATCAAAAACAAGTAAACAGTGGTAACACTTACTTACTTCTTGTATATTTTGGGGAAGAACATTAACTTTTGGTGACAAATTTGTGCTGTTCGCGTGCTTTACTTCACCAAAAGTCGTTTTAAGTGCATTTGTTCTAATCAATCTTAAAAATAAAGACGTAAAAAAAATAGTTTCACTATGGGAAAGCAAACATTGCCTGATACTCGGACAATTATAATAGACTTAAAAGAAAAAGGTAAATCCTTGCATGAAATTGGCGAAATCGTAGGAAGAAACCACTACACAGTAAAAAAAATTATTGATTAGTATGCCAAACATCATCTCGTTGAATATTCACCGAGATCTGGACGCCCAAAGCAGCTTAGTGGTACTGAAGTTAGAGCTGTGGCAAGAAAAGTAAGGGCATATCTAGCCTCAAGTGCAGTTAAATTGTCAGAAGACATAGCGCAAGCATCAAGCAAACTAGTAAGTGCGAGTACAGTCAGGAGAGCGCTTCATAAAAATGGTCTACATGGAAGAATACCAGGGAAAAAGCCATACATATCCAAGACGAATCAGATCAAGCGTATGGACTTCGCTAAAAAATACAAAAACGAGGCTCCATCTTTTTGGGAAAATGTATTATAAACAGATGAGAGCAAATTCGAAATTTTTGGCGCGAAAAGGCCCCCAAAAATATGGCGAACCAAAAATGAAGCCTTCGAAGAAAAGCGTGTTACCAACACTGTATGGCGGCAACTGGTGTTGGGAATCTTGCTTTTATTGACTCCACAATGGACAAAATGGATTATTTAGCCATTTTGAGGGACAGTGTTGCCCCTAGCGGCGAAAAATTAGGCTTGTCTGGAAATCGGATCTTTCAACAGGACAACGATCCAAGGCATTGTAGTGAATATAGAGTTCCATAAATGTCCGTGAAGGACCGCAGCGATGTTCTGCTGCCTTGGCAGAGGAAGGTGTTGATTCCTGCCGAGAATGCCCTCGTCCGGAGACGCGTGAATGCGCTGGCAGGATAGCATTGCGGTGTCGTGGGGCGGGTTCGTTTCCCCGGCACGAGGACTCACTACAAAACATTTCGCATTCACGAATTGCTTGCAGAGTTCGAGAGGACGACCGAAGTCGCAAATCAGCAGATAACCTCCACGAAGGAATTACGACTTGTTGCGAGAACAAGTGCAACCTGACAAGAAAGACTAATTTGGGGTTGACCTCGTCTTTACCCAAATACATTCAGGGCCCACAAATGAAAGAGGGGCAACCGGGTGGTGGTGGAGCCCCTTCATGCCCACCCCACCGGAATAAATCCAATGTTAAATCGTTGAAGTGGCCAGGTATTCCTCTTCTGAGTGGAAAACTCATACAACTTGAATTGTATGAACTTTCCCATCAGAAGGGGAGTACCCCGGTGACCAATTTATGTCATAGAATTATACAATGGAATTGCATAACTTTATGCAATAAAAAGGCACTTGGCTTGGGCCACTCAACCCATTAAGTCTCCTGAAACAGAAAAATTTTTAAGTACCCGGTGGCTGGCTCATAGTTTGGGGTGGAAGCCTGCCACCGTACCGGGTCCTATACCCGATTGGAAAAGACCGGAAGGGAAAGACCGATTTTTACCGTTTAATAATTCATTTTTTTTTTATTTCAACTACTGTAACAATTGTTTATTTTATAATTAATCGCATGGATGTTATAATGCACATGTGTTGTGTGTAACATTTACTTTAATTCAAGACACCTCCCTCAATATATCTACAAATGTTCATTGATTTAAATTACTTTACTCTAGTAAGCCATCATTTTTCTTTCGTTTCGTTTTGTAATAAACATATTTTTAATAATATATACAAAGAAATTAAAATGGTACTTACATAGCCTTTTCCGACGACGAGCGCTCGTTGACGAAGCCGGGGTGTAAGTCCTAGAAATGTTCTGTTTAAAAACAAAATTTACAAGTTCATGCAGCGAAAGTAAAGGAGGTTCGAATACAGATCCCATGCAATTGTCTCGAGTTACACGACATTAAAGTTGACCAATACTCTAAATGACTGTTCTCTTCTGACTTATGGTTTTGCTCCTTCACGTCCGATGATACGCGATACGTGCCCTGTGTGGGAATTACTTTCTTTTCCGATTTCTCGACACTTGCAGAATATAATTTGCGATCCAACTTTTCCGTCACTTGAGATTTCAGAGTTCTATTGTATCTTCGAACTGTGACTTTGTCAGTACTACGAATTTCACTGGTTTCGATGTAAACTACGCTCGGAAACACTGATCGCGACAAAAAAAAAACGACAGACTCTGCATGAAATCGGGCCCATTACTAGCGGACGAAATTCAAATTGTAAATAATACCGATATTTCCGATTACTAGTTTCAATCAATTCATGTACTTTCGTCTTTCGAATCAGATTTTAAAATAATATATGACTCTCAACAAAACTAATTCACGGAAACAACCATTTGTATTTTTTTCTCGCTACACTTCTCATAAAATGAACTTCTTTCATTCCCTATCCGACACTTCGTGTTAATTAATTGAATTTAAAGTGTCGTGCTAAACATTCTACTTTAAAAATAGAAGCTCCTAGCTTGCTTCGAACCTTCTCCTTCATTCGGTCTGTTTACGTATTCTCTTTCTTCCACCCTTCACACGTCCACTTTCTGATTCCCTATATACTAAACGGTAAACAAAACTGAATTTTCCCACACAACGTGTTTCGTTCACTGTGTGTATGGAGGACCACTAACACACGCGCGGTCGACGTACATAGCCCATCTACACAATCTCTTTAGGGGAAACACTCCTTTTACTCGATTTTCACACCACCTTATTCAGCGCTTCAATTACCACGACGAATGTGGGCCCGTAAACACAAATTATCACTTGAAAGATCTATTGGGGTACTGATAATAAAGCTGTATCGGAATCCACAATTTCGGGAAGATTCATACGAACTACGCGGACAATTTCTCACAACAGTCCCACACCCACACACCACTTTGCGTTGCGGAGTCCCGTTTCTTTCCTCTTGTGCACCATAACTCGCTAAAATAACGATAAGGACACGACCACGATCTTCCCGTTACGCTAACTCTCATCCTTCCCATTACATCGTTTCATTGCGTTCACCAAAAAGCACAAATTCACCAAGTAGCGCGCCCAAAAATTACGTTTCAGCAGAGCAAAACGGCACAGGTCACTCCGCGTTTCGCAAATTAAAACTCAGGCTCGCAAATATCCACATTAAGAAACACTTGGTGTAAATATTATGAATGCAACCCAAACAAAACGCGCAAAATCAGTGAAGTCAACACAAAAAAGCAACAAACAAAATAGTTTTAGTAGGCAGAGAAAACTATTGTCTCCGTAAATTACAAGATGACACCCGCGCGTTCCACCGAGAACGTATCAACTCCCCCCAAATGACTTGCAATACGCTCCGCCGGCAACTGTCTTCTTCCGAGGAGCTTGCTTCAGCATCCACCCACTGAAATTTTGCCGAAACAACATGTATTTGAGGTGGAAGTTGATTGTTTCGGTACGAATTCAGTTGTCTGAACATGATGCTGTTGTTGCTGTAAATGCTGCTGTTGTTGATGTGGTTGTTGGAAGAGTGGCTGTTGAGTTAAAATTTGCCGCGTTTAGTTGATAATGTTGGGATCGTTGATTTATTGGCGCATAATTGTCTTCGTGCAGGGTTGAATTAGGCGTAATTAAGTGGAAGAAAAATCGGAAGAATTAGACAGGCACACGTTAATCACCGACAACCAAAAATTTTTAATTAATATAATGGTGGGAATGGGTAAAATTTGACTAATTTTAAGGGGTTTAAATGATACAATGATTTTATCGTTCATATAATTTAAGGGGTTAACCGTTTCGTTCTACGCATTTGTAGACCGCGTTACACCGCAATTCGTTAAATTATATTCAAAAGATATTGTAATAAAATCACTACACATTAAAATTTTTAAACAGTTTTAGAATTTTGTTTCCCGGGAGTTAAGTACAAAAGAAATTTTCTTGCTTTATTTTTCACGCGAAAAGAAAAAGAGTGAGGGTTGCGATGGGGAAGGTGACTGAATCGTCCCTCCTTGTTAAATTGAGTTTGTGCTGTGTGCCTGTGGCAGCGCTGGCTTTTAGAGCCATACTCCTCAAGTACTACAGGGCAGCTAATTTTCTCGCAATCCCAAGGCGATGCGGATTGCGAAAAAGGAGCTGAAGGATCTTTCTGTGTATCATGGGTTGGCTTCGGCGTCGGGACTAGAAATGACGGACAATGAAAGAAAAACACAATTGACAGACGGACGGACTGACTCATGTCTATGTTTGCCCGGAAGTATACAAACTTTGCGCGTTTTTGAAAATATATGCGGACGGACAAACAGACGTGACTAACTATCTATCGGCGCAGGTCTTTCGCGTGGTATATCCCCACTTCTTTTCCCGATGTATCCGTTATCAGGTAACGGTTAGGTCCCATTACCTTCTTTATGCGGCTTTTCAAGAATCGCCTGTCCAGCTTGGCGTTGTAATGCCCCGCGGCGTCACTTTGGCGGAAATTTCGCCGGAAAACTTCATCTCCTTCTTTGAAATTAGCGGATCGTGACCGGAGATTGTACTGCGCTTCATTTGCACTACCTGCGGCCTTAATTTTCCGTCCGATCTGTTGGCGGAGGTCTCCTAAACGTTCGTGGGGCTCCAGCGCAACGACGGGGTCTCCCAAACACTTTAACTGCCGTAACAGTCGATATGATTTACCGTGGCAAATCATGTGCTGTCCAAAGGCGGCAAAGTAAGGGGCGACACCGGTGACGGAATGATACGAGGATCGCAGGGCGCAGGTGATGGCAGACAATCGCCGATCCCAATCCTTTTGAGATGGGTGGACGTAGGAACGGATCGCGGCCAATAGGGTGCGGTTCAACCGTTCTGATGCGTTGGACTGAGGAGAGTATATGGGCGTCAGTTGGTGTTCAACGCCATACTGCTCCAGTAGGCTCTTAAACTGCCGAGACCGGAACTGTACTCCATTATCTGAGTACACACTCTCTGGAACACCGAACACATGGAATACCCGGTTCTCTAAGAATTTCACGATCGGTGGAGTTGTGAATTTACGGATAGGTTCCACCATTGGGAATTTTGAGAGCTGATCTAGGACGACTATAGCTCCGATGTGTCCCATGGAAGACCGAGGATATGGACCGAGTAGATCGATGTATAGACGCTGGAACACGCGTTCTGGGACGTTGAGTTGACCCATAGGAGGTCGAAGAGGCTGGTTGGGTGCTCACAGGTGCTCACGTAGTCTTTGACCTGGGATGCCATTTTAGGCCAAAAGAAGTATTTCTTGAGTCGCCGTAGTGTTCGACCGTAACCTCCGTGGGCACTTAACGGATGGTCATGTGCGCGGAAGATCAGATGTTGTGTCATTTCCTCCGGTACCCAGAGTTTCCAAGACTCTTCTTCCTGCCATGGATCACCAGTGGCGTATTCATTTCGTCTATACACATAGCCGTCTATTACCTTCAAATCAGGCAGCTGTGTTTGTTGGGTCGCTATGGTTTGCCTCAACTCTTTGTAGCTATCTGATTCGAAATGTGGGCTGTCCAAATCTATTTCGATGGGGTCCTCGTCATTTATTGTTATTTCGGCTCCCTCTGGGGAAAACATCCGTGAGAGAGTGTCGGGTACGATGTTCTGGGTTCCTTTCCGATGTTTGATGGAAAACTTGAACCCTTGCAGTTTAAGAGCCCATCTGGCGAGGCGTCCACTTAAATCTGCCTGGTTCATCAACCATTGTAGTGACGCGTGGTCCGTGATGATCTCGAATTGGTGGCCCTCGATATAAGCTCGGAATTTCTTCACAGCCATTACCGCTGCCAAACATTCTTGCTCGGAAACAGTATAGTTTCTTTGGGCCGAATTCAGCTTATTGGACATGAAGGCGATGGGAGCTTCCTCTCCTTCATCGGTCAATTGCACCAGCACGGCTCCTACTCCATGTTGACTTGCGTCACAATGAATGGAGAAGGGCTTCGTGAAGTCGGGGCTGTGCAAGACAGGAGCTGATGTGAGGGCTTGTTTAAGCTCTTCAAATGCCTTTCGGCTGAGTTCGGTCCAAACGAACTTCCCTTTCCGCAACATGTCTGACAGGGGCGCTGAGACTGTTGCATAATTCCGAACAAACCTTCGGTACCAACCGCACACACCAAGGAAACGTCGTAGCTGCTTCACAGTTTTTGGTAAGGGGAACTCATCAATCGCACGAGTTTTGTCTGGATCCGTTTTGATAGTGCAGTGTCCTATGAGATGGCCTAAGTATCGGACTTCTTTCATGACAAACTTACTTTTCTGTACGTTGATGGTGAGTCCCGCCTTACTGATGTGCAGGGCTACTTCTTGTAGAAGTAGGAGGTGTTGATCGAACGTTTCCGTGATGAGTAAAAGATCATCGAGGTACACGAACACTTGGTGTTTTAGGTGAGGTGGGATGACCTTGTCCATCAACCGAGTCATCGTTTGCGGCGCGTTACACAGGCCAAAGGGCATTGTGACGAACTGATATAATGGTCGTCCAGGCACTGTGAAGGCGGTCTTGTCCCTCGAGCCCTCATCGAGTGGAATTTGCCAGAAGGCGTCTTTTAGGTCGAGACTGGTGATATAATTGGCTTTCGGCAGTCTCCCTAGTATTCCATCGATGAGTGGAAGAGGGTACGCGTCCTTGATGGTAACCGCGTTTACCTTACGGGCATCAAGACAGAGGCGGACTTTACCTGGCTTCACAACCAAGGTTACCGGTGATGACCAGGCGCTTTGGGACTCCTCTATGACCCCTAACTCGAGCATCCTATCTAGTTCCGCATACACCAATTTCTCCATGGCCGTGTGTGACTAGGGTGGTGCGGCCAAGGCCTTGGGTAGCGTAAGATGGGAAAGCAGCAATGGATGCTTCCAGGCGTTGCCGTTGGTTGGGCGTGAGGTCATGCCTATCGGGAGTAGAAGTGATTTCGTTGACATTTCTGGTTTTTAAAGACAAATCTGTGAATAAATCTGAGGCCAGTCCAAAGCGAAGGACGAAATCGACACCAAGGTATACATTCTGAGTCAAAGACGGGATAATGTAGAAGGTAATATCCTTCGTCTGACCCCTGAACGTCACGGGTGTTGTTAGTTTACCTCGTATAGGGTGTTTGGTGCCATCAGCTGTACTGATTTCAGTGCGCCAGGATTTAATCAAGTTCGGATATTCTTGGAGCACCTTCGAGCCAAAGCTCGAGGCAAGACAACTGATACTGGCACCCGTGTCGATCAATGCAAACACGGTCTCGCCCAACACTTTAATTGGATGATAAGGTCTGATCTCATTCTCAGCAACCTCCGAGATGTTACAAGAGTGTAAGGTTCGACGGCAGATGCGCACTCTCTTGCGGAAATTCCGCCAACGACGGGTTGACCATTTTGTCGTGCGCGGGCGGGAAGTGACTACTTCGGAAGCAAATATTCGCTCTCGAGCCACCCGATATTCCTGCAGTCGCACATGATAAGGTTTTAGAGTGCGTAATTGAGGCTGCCGCGGTTCTTCTGGCAGTGACTGCGATGGTCGTTTTAATATTGTCGTTGGTGAGGTCTCCGGAAGAGAGTGAACATCCGCAGTCGTAATGGTCATGGCTGGTGGGTTAACGTCATGTTGGTTGGGGTTAGCAGCTGGCTGGGGAACTACTGTGGGGTTTTCGAGTACCACTGAGGTGGTAGGGTACTCGCTCGTCCGTTTTTTGGAGTGGCACCATCTGGGTAGTCCGGAACATAGGTGTTCGACTCCGTGTGATCTTCCAGATTGGTGTTGTTGCAATTTGGTGCCACTTCTGCAATTTCACGTCGCGGACCTGTCCTTGCATGTAGGTAAGGCCGTTCGTGGAGGTCTTCTTCAAGCCTCTCCAATCGACTCACGACCCTCAGTAGTGCTTCCAGGTTCGGCGGGTCCAAGTTTACAACATAGCAACGAAGTTCCGGCCTTAGATTCCGTTTCAACACCCGCAGCAGTTGAGTGGAAGACATAGGCTCTGACAGCTGGTCATTCAACCTAAGGATATCGGCTCGATATTGATGAAAGGGCTCGTCCGGACGTTGCCATCTGGCATGGATCTTGTCCAGGACACTCTCATCCATGTTGACCGTCGAGTATTCCATGCGGAGTACCTCTTTCAGCCGTGTCCAGCGTATTGATGGTGGGGCCGAATGAATCCGCCAGTACGTCTCGAGTGCTGATCCCCTGAACAGCATTGGTAGATATCCTGCCAGCATCGTGTAGTCGCCGGCCAACATCTCTCCGACTAAGGACTCCACGCGACCAATGAAGACTTCCACGTTCAGGTCGTTTGGCTCCCCGCTAAAATGAAGGTTCCAACCCTGTACAATGCTGGGGATATGCTTCGGTTTCAGCATATAGGGTTGTTCCTGCGGAGCCACTGAACCTAGAGTCGGTGGTGGTACTTGGTTGAGTCGTGGCGGAAGATCCCAGGCGTTCCAAGGCTGGTATCGAGATGGTGGATCCGGATCCTCAGACGGATGGTAGTCTGCTCTTTGAATCCTGTTCCGCTGGTCGATAACTGGATCTCGAGATCGTCGTGCTGATTTAAGTCGTTGTAGTGTTGACTCGGTCTCTTTGCAGCGACGTATGAAGGAGTATATCCGTTCCACTTCCGTGTAACACTCACCACAGATGTGGTCTGGTGAGCCATCTTCCAATATGATGTTGATGTTGAGGGACTCCTTCAGGAAGTCGACAATAAAAGTTCTCCTCGCTTCATCGACCAAACTATCACCCAGCGGATACATTTCCTCGCCTAGTCGTAGACAAAGTCGGCATGCATTTTGGATGTCCATAATTATTCTACCTAGAATTTGTACCTAAGTTGATGAAAGGCTAAAATGACGCTATGAAATAAATAATTAAATATTAATAAGGAAAAACATAAAAGTGGCCGAAAGTGGCGAACTATCAAAGAACCTCACAAATAAAAACCAAAGTGTATGAAGAGTTTTACTCGTTATCAAAAAAAAAATAATCGGTCTTTCCTTTCCGTCCTTCCTCCCAAGTATGGACACCATGGCACGATCCTTCTAAAACGTTTCAGGGACACTCTCTTGTGGCACCATGAAAATCAGGGTTCCGAAGTGATCCCTCATTAGCAAACTTCTCAAGTTACAGCTTGTCAGCCCAGGGTGGGATTCTAATCCACAAGCAGCGCGTGTCTTGTCATGGATAGTCATGGATTAGCTAATCAGCCAATCACATGAAATCAAAATCCATGTAATTTAAGACTCTTAGGCACCGCTGGTTTGGGGAGCGGATCAGAATCCTCCGCAAAATAGATGTTGGGATAATAACCTCCGAACACAAAAAGGGACTCTAATATAATTTGGCCTTACTAGTTATACAATGGTGGTAAACCACCAAAGTATAAATCAAAAGAAGGACCAAACGATATTGATGTCCGAAGACAACACACGTTCGGAAGTTACTCGGCTGCTGGGGCACGATTAGTGCAAAAACCCTCGGGAGTTATCTACCCGCCAAAATTTCTAACACCTTGTGGGGACACCTAGAGACGATGGACTGTCTCGTGCTCACGACTGATGATACAGCCGGGCTTTTCGGGCCCCACGTTGGGCGCCATTTGTAGTGAATATAGAGTTCCATAAATGTCCGTGAAGGACCGCAGCGATGTTCTGCTGCCTCGGCAGAGGAAGGTGTTGATTCCTGCCGAGAATGCCCTCGTCCGGAGATGCGTGAATGCGCTGGCAGGATAGCATTGCGGTGTCGTGGGGCGGGTTCGTTTCCCCGGCACGAGGACTCACTACAAAACATTTCGCATTCACGAATTGCTTGCAGAGTTCGAGAGGACGACCGAAGTCGCAAATCAGTAGATAACCTCCACGAAGGAATTACGACTTGTTGCGAGAACAAGTGCAACCTGACAAGAAAGACTAATTTGGGGTTGACCTCGTCTTTACCCAAACACATTCAGGGCCCACAAATGAAAGAGGGGCAACCGGGTGGTGGTGGAGCCCCTTCATGCCCACCCCACCGGAATAAATCCAATGTTAAATCGTTGAAGTGGCCAGGTATTCCTCTTCTGAGTGGAAAACTCATACAACTTGAATTGTATGAACTTTCCCATCAGAAGGGGAGTACCCCGGTGACCAATTTATGTCATAGAATTATACAATGGAATTGCATAACTTTATGCCATAAAAAGGCACTTGGCTTGGGCCACTCAACCCATTAAGTCTCCTGAAACAGAAAAATTGTTAAGTACCCGGTGGCTGGCTCATAGTTTGGGGTGGAAGCCTGCCACCGTACCGGGTCCTATACCCGATTGGAAAAGACCGGAAGGGAAAGACCGATTTTTACCGTTTGATAATTCATTTTTTTTTTATTTCAACTACTGTAACAATTGTTTATTTTATAATTAATCGCATGGGTGTTATAATGCACATGTGTTGTGTGTAACATTTACTTTAATTCAAGACACCTCCCTCAATATATCTACAAATGTTCATTGATTTAAATTACTTTACTCTAGTAAGCCATCATTTTTCTTTCGTTTCGTTTTGTAATAAACATATTTTTAATAATATATACAAAGAAATTAAAATGGTACTTACATAGCCTTTTCCGACGACGAGCGCTCGTTGACGAAGCCGGGGTGTAAGTCCTAGAAATGTTCTGTTTAAAAACAAAATTTACAAGTTCATGCAGCGAAAGTAAAGGAGGTTCGAATACAGATCCCATGCAATTGTCTCGAGTTACACGACATTAAAGTTGACCAATACTCTAAACGACTGTTCTCTTCTGACTTATGGTTTTGCTCCTTCACGTCCGATGATACGCGATACGTGCCCTGTGTGGGAATTACTTTCTTTTCCAATTTCTCGACACTTGCAGAATATAATTTGCGATCCAACTTTTCCGTCACTTGAGATTTCAGAGTTCTATTGTATCTTCGAACTGTGACTTTGTCAGTACTACGAATTTCACTGGTTTCGATGTAAACTACGCTCGGAAACACTGATCGCGACAAAAAAAAAAACGACAGACTCTGCATGAAATCGGGCCCATTACTAGCGGACGAAATTCAAATTGTAAATAATACCGATATTTCCGATTACTAGTTTCAATCAATTCATGTACTTTCGTCTTTCGAATCAGATTTTAAAATAATATATGACTCTCAACAAAACTAATTCACGGAAACAACCATTTGTATTTTTTTCTCGCTACACTTCTCATAAAATGAACTTCTTTCATTCCCTATCCGACACTTCGTGTTAATTAATTGAATTTAAAGTGTCGTGCTAAACATTCTACTTTAAAAATAGAAGCTCCTAGCTTGCTTCGAACCTTCTCCTTCATTCGGTCTGTTTACGTATTCTCTTTCTTCCACCCTTCACACGTCCACTTTCTGATTCCCTATATACTAAACGGTAAACAAAACTGAATTTTCCCACACAACGTGTTTCGTTCACTGTGTGTATGGAGGACCACTAACACACGCGCGGTCGACGTACATAGCCCATCTACACAATCTCTTTAGGGGAAACACTCCTTTTACTCGATTTTCACACCACCTTATTCAGCGCTTCAATTACCACGACGAATGTGGGCCCGTAAACACAAATTATCACTTGAAAGATCTATTGGGGTACTGATAATAAAGCTGTATCGGAATCCACAATTTCGGGAAGATTCATACGAACTACGCGGACAATTTCTCACAACAGTCCCACACCCACACACCACTTTGCGTTGCGGAGTCCCGTTTCTTTCCTCTTGTGCACCATAACTCGCTAAAATAACGATAAGGACACGACCACGATCTTCCCGTTACGCTAACTCTCATCCTTCCCATTACATCGTTTCATTGCGTTCACCAAAAAGCACAAATTCACCAAGTAGCGCGCCCAAAAATTACGTTTCGGCAGAGCAAAACGGCACAGGTCACTCCGCGTTTCGCAAATTAAAACTCAGGCTCGCAAATATCCACATTAAGAAACACTTGGTGTAAATATTATGAATGCAACCCAAACAAAACGCGCAAAATCAGTGAAGTCAACACAAAAAAGCAACAAACAAAATAGTTTTAGTAGGCAGAGAAAACTATTGTCTCCGTAAATTACAAGATGACACCCGCGCGTTCCACCGAGAACGTATCAACTCCCCCCAAATGACTTGCAATACGCTCCGCCGGCAACTGTCTTCTTCCGAGGAGCTTGCTTCAGCATCCACCCACTGAAATTTTGCCGAAACAACATGTATTTGAGGTGGAAGTTGATTGTTTCGGTACGAATTCAGTTGTCTGAACATGATGCTGTTGTTGCTGTAAATGCTGCTGTTGTTGATGTGGTTGTTGGAAGAGTGGCTGTTGAGTTAAAATTTGCCGCGTTTAGTTGATAATGTTGGGATCGTTGATTTATTGGCGCATAATTGTCTTCGTGCAGGGTTGAATTAGGCGTAATTAAGTGGAAGAAAAATCGGAAGAATTAGACAGGCACACGTTAATCACCGACAACCAAAAATTTTTAATTAATATAATGGTGGGAATGGGTAAAATTTGACTAATTTTAAGGGGTTTAAATGATACAATGATTTTATCGTTCATATAATTTAAGGGGTTAACCGTTTCGTTCTACGCATTTGTAGACCGCGTTACACCGCAATTCGTTAAATTATATTCAAAAGATATTGTAATAAAATCACTACACATTAAAATTTTTAAACAGTTTTAGAATTTTGTTTCCCGGGAGTTAAGTACAAAAGAAATTTTCTTGCTTTATTTTTCACGCGAAAAGAAAAAGAGTGAGGGTTGCGATGGGGAAGGTGACTGAATCGTCCCTCCTTGTTAAATTGAGTTTGTGCTGTGTGCCTGTGGCAGCGCTGGCTTTTAGAGCCATACTCCTCAAGTACTACAGGGCAGCTAATTTTCTCGCAATCCCAAGGCGATGCGGATTGCGAAAAAGGAGCTGAAGGATCTTTCTGTGTATCATGGGTTGGCTTCGGCGTCGGGACTAGAAATGACGGACAATGAAAGAAAAACACAATTGACAGACGGACGGACTGACTCATGTCTATGTTTGCCCGGAAGTATACAAACTTTGCGCGTTTTTGAAAATATATGCGGACGGACAAACAGACGTGACTAACTATCTATCGGCGCAGGTCTTTCGCGTGGTATATCCCCACTTCTTTTCCCGATGTATCCATTATCAGGTAACGGTTAGGTCCCATTACCTTCTTTATGCGGCTTTTCAAGAATCGCCTGTCCAGCTTGGCGTTGTAATGCCCCGCGGCGTCACTTTGGCGGAAATTTCGCCGGAAAACTTCATCTCCTTCTTTGAAATTAGCGGATCGTGACCGGAGATTGTACTGCGCTTCATTTGCACTACCTGCGGCCTTAATTTTCCGTCCGATCTGTTGGCGGAGGTCTCCTAAACGTTCGTGGGGCTCCAGCGCAACGACGGGGTCTCCCAAACACTTTAACTGCCGTAACAGTCGATATGATTTACCGTGGCAAATCATGTGCTGTCCAAAGGCGGCAAAGTAAGGGGCGACACCGGTGACGGAATGATACGAGGATCGCAGGGCGCAGGTGATGGCAGACAATCGCCGATCCCAATCCTTTTGAGATGGGTGGACGTAGGAACGGATCGCGGCCAATAGGGTGCGGTTCAACCGTTCTGATGCGTTGGACTGAGGAGAGTATATGGGCGTCAGTTGGTGTTCAACGCCATACTGCTCCAGTAGGCTCTTAAACTGCCGAGACCGGAACTGTACTCCATTATCTGAGTACACACTCTCTGGAACACCGAACACATGGAATACCCGGTTCTCTAAGAATTTCACGATCGGTGGAGTTGTGAATTTACGGATAGGTTCCACCATTGGGAATTTTGAGAGCTGATCTAGGACGACTATAGCTCCGATGTGTCCCATGGAAGACCGAGGATATGGACCGAGTAGATCGATGTATAGACGCTGGAACACGCGTTCTGGGACGTTGAGTTGACCCATAGGAGGTCGAAGAGGCTGGTTGGGTGCTCACAGGTGCTCACGTAGTCTTTGACCTGGGATGCCATTTTAGGCCAAAAGAAGTATTTCTTGAGTCGCCGTAGTGTTCGACCGTAACCTCCGTGGGCACTTAACGGATGGTCATGTGCGCGGAAGATCAGATGTTGTGTCATTTCCTCCGGTACCCAGAGTTTCCAAGACTCTTCTTCCTGCCATGGATCACCAGTGGCGTATTCATTTCGTCTATACACATAGCCGTCTATTACCTTCAAATCAGGCAGCTGTGTTTGTTGGGTCGCTATGGTTTGCCTCAACTCTTTGTAGCTATCTGATTCGAAATGTGGGCTGTCCAAATCTATTTCGATGGGGTCCTCGTCATTTATTGTTATTTCGGCTCCCTCTGGGGAAAACATCCGTGAGAGAGTGTCGGGTACGATGTTCTGGGTTCCTTTCCGATGTTTGATGGAAAACTTGAACCCTTGCAGTTTAAGAGCCCATCTGGCGA
Organism: Odontomyia ornata; assembly: GCA_963969285.1. Lineage (NCBI taxonomy): Eukaryota > Metazoa > Arthropoda > Insecta > Diptera > Stratiomyidae > Odontomyia > Odontomyia ornata. Next base: position 195,108,284 of record OZ017739.1, read on the forward strand.
GGCGTCCACTTAAATCTGCCTGGTTCATCAACCATTGTAGTGACGCGTGGTCCGTGATGATCTCGAATTGGTGGCCCTCGATATAAGCTCGGAATTTCTTCACAGCCATTACCGCTGCCAAACATTCTTGCTCGGAAACAGTATAGTTTCTTTGGGCCGAATTCAGCTTATTGGACATGAAGGCGATGGGAGCTTCCTCTCCTTCATCGGTCAATTGCACCAGCACGGCTCCTACTCCATGTTGACTTGCGTCACAATGAATGGAGAAGGGCTTCGTGAAGTCGGGGCTGTGCAAGACAGGAGCTGATGTGAGGGCTTGTTTAAGCTCTTCAAATGCCTTTCGGCTGAGTTCGGTCCAAACGAACTTCCCTTTCCGCAACATGTCTGACAGGGGCGCTGAGACTGTTGCATAATTCCGAACAAACCTTCGGTACCAACCGCACACACCAAGGAAACGTCGTAGCTGCTTCACAGTTTTTGGTAAGGGGAACTCATCAATCGCACGAGTTTTGTCTGGATCCGTTTTGATAGTGCAGTGTCCTATGAGATGGCCTAAGTATCGGACTTCTTTCATGACAAACTTACTTTTCTGTACGTTGATGGTGAGTCCCGCCTTACTGATGTGCAGGGCTACTTCTTGTAGAAGTAGGAGGTGTTGATCGAACGTTTCCGTGATGAGTAAAAGATCATCGAGGTACACGAACACTTGGTGTTTTAGGTGAGGTGGGATGACCTTGTCCATCAACCGAGTCATCGTTTGCGGCGCGTTACACAGGCCAAAGGGCATTGTGACGAACTGATATAATGGTCGTCCAGGCACTGTGAAGGCGGTCTTGTCCCTCGAGCCCTCATCGAGTGGAATTTGCCAGAAGGCGTCTTTTAGGTCGAGACTGGTGATATAATTGGCTTTCGGCAGTCTCCCTAGTATTCCATCGATGAGTGGAAGAGGGTACGCGTCCTTGATGGTAACCGCGTTTACCTTACGGGCATCAAGACAGAGGCGGACTTTACCTGGCTTCACAACCAAGGTTACCGGTGATGACCAGGCGCTTTGGGACTCCTCTATGACCCCTAACTCGAGCATCCTATCTAGTTCCGCATACACCAATTTCTCCATGGCCGTGTGTGACTAGGGTGGTGCGGCCAAGGCCTTGGGTAGCGTAAGATGGGAAAGCAGCAATGGATGCTTCCAGGCGTTGCCGTTGGTTGGGCGTGAGGTCATGCCTATCGGGAGTAGAAGTGATTTCGTTGACATTTCTGGTTTTTAAAGACAAATCTGTGAATAAATCTGAGGCCAGTCCAAAGCGAAGGACGAAATCGACACCAAGGTATACATTCTGAGTCAAAGACGGGATAATGTAGAAGGTAATATCCTTCGTCTGACCCCTGAACGTCACGGGTGTTGTTAGTTTACCTCGTATAGGGTGTTTGGTGCCATCAGCTGTACTGATTTCAGTGCGCCAGGATTTAATCAAGTTCGGATATTCTTGGAGCACCTTCGAGCCAAAGCTCGAGGCAAGACAACTGATACTGGCACCCGTGTCGATCAATGCAAACACGGTCTCGCCCAACACTTTAATTGGATGATAAGGTCTGATCTCATTCTCAGCAACCTCCGAGATGTTACAAGAGTGTAAGGTTCGACGGCAGATGCGCACTCTCTTGCGGAAATTCCGCCAACGACGGGTTGACCATTTTGTCGTGCGCGGGCGGGAAGTGACTACTTCGGAAGCAAATATTCGCTCTCGAGCCACCCGATATTCCTGCAGTCGCACATGATAAGGTTTTAGAGTGCGTAATTGAGGCTGCCGCGGTTCTTCTGGCAGTGACTGCGATGGTCGTTTTAATATTGTCGTTGGTGAGGTCTCCGGAAGAGAGTGAACATCCGCAGTCGTAATGGTCATGGCTGGTGGGTTAACGTCATGTTGGTTGGGGTTAGCAGCTGGCTGGGGAACTACTGTGGGGTTTTCGAGTACCACTGAGGTGGTAGGGTACTCGCTCGTCCGTTTTTTGGAGTGGCACCATCTGGGTAGTCCGGAACATAGGTGTTCGACTCCGTGTGATCTTCCAGATTGGTGTTGTTGCAATTTGGTGCCACTTCTGCAATTTCACGTCGCGGACCTGTCCTTGCATGTAGGTAAGGCCGTTCGTGGAGGTCTTCTTCAAGCCTCTCCAATCGACTCACGACCCTCAGTAGTGCTTCCAGGTTCGGCGGGTCCAAGTTTACAACATAGCAACGAAGTTCCGGCCTTAGATTCCGTTTCAACACCCGCAGCAGTTGAGTGGAAGACATAGGCTCTGACAGCTGGTCATTCAACCTAAGGATATCGGCTCGATATTGATGAAAGGGCTCGTCCGGACGTTGCCATCTGGCATGGATCTTGTCCAGGACACTCTCATCCATGTTGACCGTCGAGTATTCCATGCGGAGTACCTCTTTCAGCCGTGTCCAGCGTATTGATGGTGGGGCCGAATGAATCCGCCAGTACGTCTCGAGTGCTGATCCCCTGAACAGCATTGGTAGATATCCTGCCAGCATCGTGTAGTCGCCGGCCAACATCTCTCCGACTAAGGACTCCACGCGACCAATGAAGACTTCCACGTTCAGGTCGTTTGGCTCCCCGCTAAAATGAAGGTTCCAACCCTGTACAATGCTGGGGATATGCTTCGGTTTCAGCATATAGGGTTGTTCCTGCGGAGCCACTGAACCTAGAGTCGGTGGTGGTACTTGGTTGAGTCGTGGCGGAAGATCCCAGGCGTTCCAAGGCTGGTATCGAGATGGTGGATCCGGATCCTCAGACGGATGGTAGTCTGCTCTTTGAATCCTGTTCCGCTGGTCGATAACTGGATCTCGAGATCGTCGTGCTGATTTAAGTCGTTGTAGTGTTGACTCGGTCTCTTTGCAGCGACGTATGAAGGAGTATATCCGTTCCACTTCCGTGTAACACTCACCACAGATGTGGTCTGGTGAGCCATCTTCCAATATGATGTTGATGTTGAGGGACTCCTTCAGGAAGTCGACAATAAAAGTTCTCCTCGCTTCATCGACCAAACTATCACTCAGCGGATACATTTCCTCGCCTAGTCGTAGACAAAGTCGGCATGCATTTTGGATGTCCATAATTATTCTACCTAGAATTTGTACCTAAGTTGATGAAAGGCTAAAATGACGCTATGAAATAAATAATTAAATATTAATAAGGAAAAACATAAAAGTGGCCGAAAGTGGCGAACTATCAAAGAACCTCACAAATAAAAACCAAAGTGTATGAAGAGTTTTACTCGTTATCAAAAAAAAAATAATCGGTCTTTCCTTTCCGTCCTTCCTCCCAAGTATGGACACCATGGCACGATCCTTCTAAAACGTTTCAGGGACACTCTCTTGTGGCACCATGAAAATCAGGGTTCCGAAGTGATCCCTCATTAGCAAACTTCTCAAGTTACAGCTTGTCAGCCCAGGGTGGGATTCTAATCCACAAGCAGCGCGTGTCTTGTCATGGATAGTCATGGATTAGCTAATCAGCCAATCACATGAAATCAAAATCCATGTAATTTAAGACTCTTAGGCACCGCTGGTTTGGGGAGCGGATCAGAATCCTCCGCAAAATAGATGTTGGGATAATAACCTCCGAACACAAAAAGGGACTCTAATATAATTTGGCCTTACTAGTTATACAATGGTGGTAAACCACCAAAGTATAAATCAAAAGAAGGACCAAACGATATTGATGTCCGAAGACAACACACGTTCGGAAGTTACTCGGCTGCTGGGGCACGATTAGTGCAAAAACCCTCGGGAGTTATCTACCCGCCAAAATTTCTAACACCTTGTGGGGACACCTAGAGACGATGGACTGTCTCGTGCTCACGACTGATGATACAGCCGGGCTTTTCGGGCCCCACGTTGGGCGCCATTTGTAGTGAATATAGAGTTCCATAAATGTCCGTGAAGGACCGCAGCGATGTTCTGCTGCCTCGGCAGAGGAAGGTGTTGATTCCTGCCGAGAATGCCCTCGTCCGGAGATGCGTGAATGCGCTGGCAGGATAGCATTGCGGTGTCGTGGGGCGGGTTCGTTTCCCCGGCACGAGGACTCACTACAAAACATTTCGCATTCACGAATTGCTTGCAGAGTTCGAGAGGACGACCGAAGTCGCAAATCAGTAGATAACCTCCACGAAGGAATTACGACTTGTTGCGAGAACAAGTGCAACCTGACAAGAAAGACTAATTTGGGGTTGACCTCGTCTTTACCCAAACACATTCAGGGCCCACAAATGAAAGAGGGGCAACCGGGTGGTGGTGGAGCCCCTTCATGCCCACCCCACCGGAATAAATCCAATGTTAAATCGTTGAAGTGGCCAGGTATTCCTCTTCTGAGTGGAAAACTCATACAACTTGAATTGTATGAACTTTCCCATCAGAAGGGGAGTACCCCGGTGACCAATTTATGTCATAGAATTATACAATGGAATTGCATAACTTTATGCCATAAAAAGGCACTTGGCTTGGGCCACTCAACCCATTAAGTCTCCTGAAACAGAAAAATTGTTAAGTACCCGGTGGCTGGCTCATAGTTTGGGGTGGAAGCCTGCCACCGTACCGGGTCCTATACCCGATTGGAAAAGACCGGAAGGGAAAGACCGATTTTTACCGTTTGATAATTCATTTTTTTTTATTTCAACTACTGTAACAATTGTTTATTTTATAATTAATCGCATGGATGTTATAATGCACATGTGTTGTGTGTAACATTTACTTTAATTCAAGACACCTCCCTCAATATATCTACAAATGTTCATTGATTTAAATTACTTTACTCTAGTAAGCCATCATTTTTCTTTCGTTTCGTTTTGTAATAAACATATTTTTAATAATATATACAAAGAAATTAAAATGGTACTTACATAGCCTTTTCCGACGACGAGCGCTCGTTGACGAAGCCGGGGTGTAAGTCCTAGAAATGTTCTGTTTAAAAACAAAATTTACAAGTTCATGCAGCGAAAGTAAAGGAGGTTCGAATACAGATCCCATGCAATTGTCTCGAGTTACACGACATTAAAGTTGACCAATACTCTAAACGACTGTTCTCTTCTGACTTATGGTTTTGCTCCTTCACGTCCGATGATACGCGATACGTGCCCTGTGTGGGAATTACTTTCTTTTCCGATTTCTCGACACTTGCAGAATATAATTTGCGATCCAACTTTTCCGTCACTTGAGATTTCAGAGTTCTATTGTATCTTCGAACTGTGACTTTGTCAGTACTACGAATTTCACTGGTTTCGATGTAAACTACGCTCGGAAACACTGATCGCGACAAAAAAAAAAACGACAGACTCTGCATGAAATCGGGCCCATTACTAGCGGACGAAATTCAAATTGTAAATAATACCGATATTTCCGATTACTAGTTTCAATCAATTCATGTACTTTCGTCTTTCGAATCAGATTTTAAAATAATATATGACTCTCAACAAAACTAATTCACGGAAACAACCATTTGTATTTTTTTCTCGCTACACTTCTCATAAAATGAACTTCTTTCATTCCCTATCCGACACTTCGTGTTAATTAATTGAATTTAAAGTGTCGTGCTAAACATTCTACTTTAAAAATAGAAGCTCCTAGCTTGCTTCGAACCTTCTCCTTCATTCGGTCTGTTTACGTATTCTCTTTCTTCCACCCTTCACACGTCCACTTTCTGATTCCCTATATACTAAACGGTAAACAAAACTGAATTTTCCCACACAACGTGTTTCGTTCACTGTGTGTATGGAGGACCACTAACACACGCGCGGTCGACGTACATAGCCCATCTACACAATCTCTTTAGGGGAAACACTCCTTTTACTCGATTTTCACACCACCT
>OZ017739.1:195119153-195226653 GCA_963969285.1 Odontomyia ornata
ATGGTGCAATTTTCTTCATCAACTTTACCAGGAAGGCATAAGTCTGCTTCTCCACGATGTTGCCTTGACACGGTGATGGGGGTGCTTGAGATGTCGATCCTCCTAGCCGACGTCCGTCGCATGAAGTTGAACCTTTCAGTTTGATGGGGTTCTATTCTAGCCTCCTGACACGGTCTGGATCTCCACCATTCTGGACAATACCTCCGTTTTTTCGCTTCTTGCAGTCTCTTTGCAGGTGCCCCTTCTCACCGCAGTCCCAGCATCTAGGTGCACCATTTACCTGCGGCTCTCGCTCATATTCTACGCGCTCACACTTGCACTCGTCTGCCACTACCTTGCGAACCCGGGCAGTGGTACGAGTCACATTTTTCACTGCCTCAAAGTTCAGGCTATAAGCCAATGCATCCTTGACGGTTTGCTTTTGGGCTAAACGCATAGCTTGTTGCAATTCCTGGTCTTCTAGGGCGCTGATGAATGCCTCTGTTGCTGCGTTCTGGGTCGTACGCTGGGTAAGCCAAAAGTGCCAGTCGCTCAATGTCTTGGGCTAGCTGCTGTAAGGTTTCGCCAGACTTCTGCATCCGATCCCGTAGCTGTGCCCGATAAATTTGCTTCAGATGGGCGCCTCCATAACGCATGTCGAGCGCATTCAATATAGCAGCCGGGTTTGAGTGTAAATCAACGGGGATCGTCTGCAAAAGCTCGGCAGCTGGGCCTCTTAGAGCAAGAATTAATGCAGTTGCTCGTTCCTTCTCATTCCAGTGATTTATCCTAGCAACAGCTTCAAACTGGATTTTGTAAATACTCCAGACCGTTTGCCCATCGAATATTGGTGCTTGTACATTTCTGGATGTGCTCTGCGATGCGGTTACAAGCGGGGCTGGTGAGGTGGTTACTATTGCCTTTGCTGCTTCCAATTCCTTTTTCACTTTTTCCATCTCATGGTTCATTCTCTCTTCGACCTGGCTGACCTTTTCCTCGACCTGGTAAACCTTTTCTCCGACCTGGTCAACGTTTTCCTCGATAAAAACTGCGATAGTGTGTGGAAAGCGATATTGTTCGAGTAATAGAAAAGTGATTTTCGTTGATTGTGAAGTGATCTTAGAAGACAATTGCGATAGAAATTTATGGACAAGTGGAAGTTAGACTTTAAAAGTGAAAATTAAAATTGTGAAATAGACCAAATAAGTGATTGTGCATTTTTAAATAATTTAATAAACTCTTTTAATTTAATTTAAAAGACATTGCGTTTTCACTTTCACGGAACATTATAATTATTGGCCGCGAACCATAACGCGCAACAGGAAAAAAATCAATAGGAATTGACGATTTTATCCCATTGTTTTTAGTCAATAGGAAAATCCTGTTGCTATCTTAATAGGGCTAACATTAATTTAATGTTACAAGCAATCATGAAATTAACGGGATAAAACCATCAACAACATACTTCTGAATTATTTTTAATAACCGTCACACTACTCTAGAATCTTTTTAAATCATTTCTTTTGTGTAACAATGGGTTGAAGTATCCTCGTACATCTTTATTTACTTATACATTGAAACCCTAAAGATATTAACTTCTTTGCTTTTCATCGCCCTAAAATGTGCATGCATAAAGTTTATGTTGTTTTCAACACAAGATTGAATATTCCTAATTTTTTGTTTATTTTAAAAAAGTTTGTTTTTAAAGATTTAGTAACTATGCTCTTAGTTTTTTTTTCTATTCCTTTTTCTTTAAATGATATTTATGTCTAGGGTTTCCATACTATTATTTTTAGTTTTGCATTTTGAAATTTTTATCTTTTTTTTCATTAAGCTGAAATCAATAAAATTCAGTTGTGGTAGCATTACATTAGTTCATAGTTTTAATTGAAAAATTTTACGATTTAACTAAATCGTTAAAAAATCAATTAATATAGTGGTCATTCGCTCCATTAAGTTACGAAACATTTAATCTAGCCTTATTTGTTGCTCGTTGACACTCTTGAATATAACCAATGATGTGAAAATGGGCTGCAAGTATAACATCGATTGTTTTTTTTTTTCTAAAAAAAATAAATTTTTTTTTTGCTATCTTTGCATATGATCGAATGTTAATATTTAGGTGCAATAAAAAAAATACTAGGAATTTTTAATTAATGCTAATCTTTGTTGCTTACGACAAATTTGAGTTTATGCTGTGTTAAGATCTAAAGTAGATTCCCTATTTTGTTCTGGTTGGTTTATGATAAATATATGACGAAATTGAAAAGCTGCTTCAATTTTACTAGATTACGTTGAAAGAGGGCTGGTGTTTCTTTCATAAAATAAATTTTGTATAATCACTTAATAAAAGTCACGAAAACCTTCTTAGCCTACAGTGTACTTATTAAATACCAAGTCTAAATTGAATTCATAGTTCTTCAGGTAATTGAAAGAGTATAGGAAAAGAATGCGCAACAAAACAATACCAAGTATTGTCGGATTTGTTAACAATTTTGACAAATCAAAATTGTTAACAAATCCAAAAGATGCATCCTTCTTAGGTAATATTTGTCAATATTTTCCAAATTGAATCATTTTTAAAGTATTGGGCTACTATTTCAGTTGTCAATAAAATCCCTACTCTTCTAAATTTGCCTGATTTTTAAAACAACTGGTTTGAAATATATGCACACGTGTTAAAAGGCTTATCAATATGAATTTCCTCACGTGCATTCAATTAACAACTAATTTTATTTACATTTTTGTTGGAGGTAGGTTCTACAAATTTATTCTGAGCAAAAGTTTGATTAAAAACTTGAAAATATAAATGAATGAATGAATAAATGAAGATGTGGTGAGTCATTTCACATAGGTCCAGTGTGGGGTTACTACACCCAAAGATAAATGCACGGTTAACAATTTTTGAGTGTCGTCAAATGATTACAGATGCATAGAAAGGCCTATTTATTGGCGGAACCAGGATAACAGATGAAAATGTCCTATAATGATTTTGGAACTTTCATATTAGCCCCCTAAATTAAAACGAAAACTTGCATACACTTGGGAGACTCCATGGTAGAATACTGCACACAGTGGTAAAATGTTCGATAATTTGATATCAGCACATTCGACGAAAGTTCATATTTTTTACTCCTGACATTTGTAGCTCCGCCTCTAGCTTTTTTCTTTGATTTCTACCCATTTAAACCCTTCGGCGCGAAACCAACCACTCCTGGGATGCTTGCTTGAAACTATGCAAACTGTTTGAACACTTCAGCCTGAGATTTACTGATGTTAGGCCTATGCACCACTTTTTCGGTACTCCAAATATATGGAAAACGCGATTCTCCAGGAAGCTAACTATCGGGCCGGCGTGCATGTTACGAATTGGCTCAATAATTGGGAATTTGGACAATTAGTCCAGGACCATGACAACTCCCGTGTGACTAGAAGTAGAGCAAGGATACGGACCAATGAGATCTATAGACAGGTGCTGGAACACACGCTCAGGTAGCTCAAATTTACCCATCGGAGGCTGAAGAAGAGAATTTGGCGCTTTAGTGCATTTGCACAGCTCACAGGTGGCTATGTACGCTTTTACTTGCTGTGCCATCTTAGGCCAAAAGAAGTAGGTTTTCAGGCGCCTAAGCGTACGACAGTATCCGCCGTGCGCACTTAACGGGTGGTCATGAGCCCATTGAATAAGGTCGATGGCCAGTTCTTCGGGAAACCATAACTTCCACTGTTCCTCTTCTTGTATGGGGTCTCCGGATGCATGTCCCATCCACTTGTATATAAGTCCCAACATCATCCGCATTTCTGGCAGCTGTGGAAGCTAGCTCTGAATAGTATTCATCAGCAGGGTGTAACCTATTGACTTGAAGGCGGGGTGGTCCAGGTCGATCAATAGGGGTCTGTCGTCCTCTTGGGCCAACTCGGCTCCTTCAAGGGCGAACATCCTTGATAATGTGTCCAGTACCACGTGTAAGCTTCCCTTCTGGTGTCAAATCGTGAAGTCAAACGCTTGTTATTTCAAGGTCCATCTGGCCAAATGGTCGTGGAGATCAGTTTGGCTCATCAGCCATTTCAGAGACGCATGGTCCGTGACGATTTCGAAGCGGTGTCCCTCCACGTATGCTCAAAAGCGTTTCACCGCCAACACAGCCGCCAGGCATTCCTGCTCCGAGACTGTGTAATTCCGCTGGGCCAGGTTCAACTTGTGAGACATAAAGGCTATAGGCCTCTCCTCGCCGTCTTGCGCCACCTGGACTAAGACTGCTCCTACCCCATGTTGACTCGCGTCACATTGGCTTGAGAACGGTTTACCAAAGTCCGGACTGTGCAGTATGGGGGCTGTTGTTAGACTCTTCCCTAGCTCTTCGAATGCTCGCAAGCTGAGCCCTTTCCAGACGAACTTACGTCCCTTATGCAGCACGTCGGTCAAAGGTGTGGTGATGGTTGCATAGTCACATACAAACCGCTGGTACCATCTGCATCAACCTAGGAATCGGGGTAAATGCTTGGTGGTCTTGGGTAGTGGAAAAGCGTCAATCGTTTGTGCCTTGTCTTGTCTTGATGTTGTCATGACCAATGATGTGGCCCAAATACTTCACCTCCGTCATCACGAACTGACTCTTCTGTATGTTGATGGTTAACCCTGCCCTCCAGATGTGCAAAGTCACTTCCTGAAGCAGGTCGGGGTGATCGTTAAAGGTCTCGGTTATAAGCAGTAGATTGTCCAAATATACGAAAACTTGGTGCCGTGAATGCGGTGGTATCACCTTATCCATAAGGTGCGTCATTCGTTGAGGGGCATTACACAGTCTGAATGGCATGGTCACAAATTGATTTAGTGGACGATGTGGGACCGTGAAGGCTGTTTTCTCCTTTGAGCCAGGGTCTAACAGGATTTGCCAGAAAGCGTCTATGAGGTGCAAGCTCATAATGTAATGGGCTTTAGGCAATCGACTCAAGATGCCTTCAATCAACGGTAGAGGGTATGCGTCCTTGACAGTGACGGCATTCAATCATTTGCCATCTAAGCATAGCCGGACCTTGTTCAGCTTGACAACTAAAGTGACCGGGGATGGCCACGCGGTCTGCGATTCTTAGATCACACCTAGTGCTAGCATTTGATCAACTTCGCATATAACGACTTCTTTTGCCGCTTTACTTGTGTAGTATTTAATACATTAAATTAATACATATGGTATATATTTATCGTCATAAAAAAAAAAACAAAAAAAATTAATTTTTTTTGAAGCTAATTAGTATAGAATTAGTCATATAAAGTAGATGCTCACAGCGAGTTTAATATTAGCATAATTCATTATGTTTTCATATCGACTGTTTTGCTTATGCTTATATAGCTACATCAAAAATCCAACCAGATAAAAAGCTGTATCATAATCACTACGTTTGAAAAATATAGTCAAAAAACTTTTTCGGGTTATTCGATATTTACTAGTTTTTCAAATTAATATATTCTTGAATTCAATTTGTAAAATTTCACCACAAAAAACGCGTTCAAAACGTTTAAAAACTCACTGAAAATGCAGAAATAATGTTGGTAAAGAAATAAAATACTTGTGTCTGTTAATGGGTTGTTTACTCATTTGATTATGTTTACGAATCAAGCGCCTTCATAAATATTTTGATATATAGTATGCATTCTGAGATCTCGAAAAGCAGACTGATACAACAAACAATAGTGTTATATGATGACAATTGTAATAGTTACGTATATAAAAAAAAACTGTTTACAATTCAATTGCGTTTGCGTTTATAAATATTTCATTCGAAAAATTTTTTTTCACTACTTAGAACTTGTACATGCATTGGTGGAGAATTGAAGTTCTCTATATTGTGAAAAACAGGAGGTGCATTTTTCTCTCCTAATACATATATGCTTGTAGGGGTTTTTCAAAACATGACAATTTATATTCAAAACAAATCATCAAAGCCCGAGTATTGCCGTTAACAAAAATTGCTTCTATTTGGAATAAATGAGTGTCAGTTGATTTTTTAAGTACTAAAAATCAATCAGTCTTACATAAAGTTCCTATGTATTTAATTTTCTTGTAGAATTTTACATCACTTAATTCAAAATCATTTTGAATATGGCTATAATATATTTGAAATTCGTTATGTGGTAATATATTAATATCGCTACATTCTATTACATTTTGAAAAAAATTTCCTGAATGTAAATTGTAAGCGAATTTCAAGCTTATGAATAGAGTGTTTTGAATATTGAAATAGGAAGTAGTTGATCGTGCGTAACTTTCAAAATTTCGGTGCACTACTTCAAATTGCATGCACCAAATATTTTTAAGGGGGCCACGTTTTTTTATGGCGGTGACGTAGTGAAGAAGGAAATGAAATTTTGGCTTTAATGGCTCTTTAAATTATGCTACATATAACTCGTTATGTGTACGTGTCAATTGGTCTAAATTTCTCAGATTTTGTAAATCCACTTCTGATGCCATTAAAATACCGATGATTCTTAGCAAACTTTATCGTTCTCAGGAATAAGACCACCAATCATCAGTGGCAAATAGTGGACAAACGTCATCATTTCAAGAGCTGTCATCTTAAAATTTGAATTTTTAATGTTACTCTGGCTAAGATGGGTATAAACGTAGTGCCTCTGCTTCCACAGTTTTGGCGTAAACAAAGAATTATACCAAGGGAGATTTTTAGGTGCCTTGGCTGAGATGCAAACACACGTACATGTAGAGTGTGGACACGTCGTTTCAGGCATCATAGGTGCGTTTTCTTTTTGATCATCATTCGTTTCTTGGCAATGCTTGGATTCTTTGCAGCCAGCATCGAGTAAAAAGAGAGTTGCGATACATGCGTCGAAGCATGTAGTAGTTTATTTCACAAGCAGCAAGACGCACCTTTCTTTCTACATTCATGCTAGCCTAACTTGCGTCTTGTGAAATATAAATTGTAGTTTCTGTTCGCGAATAAATTTATTAGTGGTAATGAAGGTCCATTTCATTCTCCTAAAGTGGTGACCCCGTATTTAAAACAAAAGAACAACAGAAAAGCGAATTGTGCTCAGTCCTTATGTTAGACTTTAATTCGAAAAGCACTCGCAATTGTAGTTAAGTAAATCATCAGCAAGTTCCAATTTGAGTGTGGAGAACCACGGTGAGCAGATAGTAGCTGAGGAACGAGATCATTTGGCTCCAGAGCCCACCGGACAGCAACAGGTGAATGTCGTAAGTAGCTGCATATTGCTGTCAGTTTGGCGGACGAACCCCAAACTATGTTTTTTTTCAGATTGAGTCACATTTTCACGTGCACAGAGCAGCTTCGGACTCAACAAAGTATCACCTCGTTGTCGGAGTGCCGGACTTTGAAACAGTTGCGGACATTTTTGACATTCTCCGTACGCCACCGGTGGCAGACAGTTATAACACGCTGAAAAAAGCCATAGTTTTGTGCCTCACCGATTCACCAGACGTGCAGCTCCATAAGCTCTTGACTGGACTAGAGCTCGGGGATAAAAGGCCGTCGCAACTTCTGCGCCACATGCGGACACTTGCCGGCACATGTGTTGGAGATGACGTCTTACGAGTCAAGAGGTTAGATCTTTTACCACAGTAGATGCGCCGCATGCTTCTTCTTATAATAGGCCAGACACTCGGAGAGCTCGCTGCTTTAGCTGATGAGGTTCATGACATAGGACCACCTGTCATGGCGGCTTCTCAATTTAGAATTTCAACGCCTCCGCCCGATCTGCTATTGCAGGAGCTATCCGCAATGCGACAGGCCATCGCCCAACTCACGAATGTCAGTCGCGAGCTCCAATTAAATACGAGAGATCCAGATCAGAGAAGCCGTTCAGCATCACGCAGTGACCGTAAACCTCAGGTTAACTCCTCTACACCAGGTCTCAAAGAAAGAACGGGGTACTGTTGGCACTACACAAGGCACGGCGAACGCGCGCATCATTGCAGGCAGCCTTGTTCCTTCTCCGCTCAGGCACAGCCGTCTCAGGAAAACTGAAGAGGCCGGGGATACTTTTGACGGCCGTTACCGGCAACTCTTCAATAAGCCGCCTTTACGTTTTAGATCGCAATTCCTTGATTCGATTTCTCGTCGACTCAGGATCTGAACTCTCTACGATTCCCAAAAATATTATCAAGAAACCGCTTCAAAAACATAGCTTGACTCTTACGGCAGCCAACGGAACGTATATTGCAGCCTTCAGAGTGACACAGCTCAGCTTAAACCTTAGTTTACGCCACTCTTTTCTGTGGAGCTTAATCATCGCAAACATGCAGATGGCAATTCTTTGAGCAGATGCTTTGAAATACTACAAACTTCTCATAAATCTCTGAAATCACCGCTTATCAGATGGTCGCACTAGCCTTTCAGCACCTTGCTCAATTTGTCCAGTTTTGGAAGTGCACTCTATTATTATTGCTGCACCCAAAAGCATGCCTCACGGATCTCTTAAATAGGTCTACGCAAAGCTTATCGACAATTTTGCCAAAGCTCTACTCGTTCAGCACCACATCGTTACTAGTGGCCTGCCACTATTCGCTCGACCACGTCGACTCTCAGATGAAAGACTTAGCACAGCTAAAAGCGAATGCAGTGAATCGCTAGAGCAAAAAATCATCCGCTCCTCAGCGAGTCAGTGGGGTAGTCCTCTTCACATGGTGCCGAAGGGCAGTGGAGGTTGGCGAGTTACCGGTGACTACCGCCAGCGCAACGCAATCACCCACCCCGACCGTTACCCATTTCCGGTAATAGAGGACTTGTCGCAGGATGCTCAAGGCAAAGTGTTTACGGTCATCGATCTTGACAAAGCCTTTTACCAAATCCCGATGGCACCGGAAGACATTGAAAAGACAGCAGTCATGACATCTTTCGGATTGTTCGAGGTTTTGGGCATGCTACTTGGTCTAAAGAATGTGACTCAAACCATGCAGCATACAATTAATCATATCCTCAGAAATCTACCATTCGTTCGTAAATATCAGGATGATCTTCTCGTCAGCTCAGACAGCCACGAAGAGCATCAGGCGCGCCTCACGAAACTTCGCTTGACTTTAAACGAAGTACGCCTCCAAACTAACTGGGATAAATGTCAGATTGCCCAGGCGCAGCTGACATTTTCTGGCTACCACGTGTCAAAAGAAGGTTTTCGCCCACCTCTACCAAAGACCCATCATCGACTTCCCAAGACCCGAGGACACTACGCAGCTCAGACATTTCGTAGAAATGCTGAACTTTTACCAGCGCTGCATTTCACAAGGTGCTATCTTGCTCTCACCGACTTATTTAAAGGAATCACGGAAAAGAAAGCTAAGCTTGCCTGGTCCAAACAGGCCAACGATTCTTTTATGCGCTGCAAACAAGCTATAGCTGCTGCAACAACCTCAGCTTTTCTCTCACCCACTCAGTCGCTCGCTTTACGCACGGATGCATCCAACATCACCATAGGCGCAATTTTGGATCAGCAGCTAACTGATGGTACCAACGTCCCACTAGGATTCTTCTCGAGAAAGCTCTCAGATGCAGAGCAGGAATATTCGCCCTACGATCAGGAGCTTCTAGCCATATTCGCTGCAATCAGGCATTTCCAGCGCATTCTCGAGGGCAGGCGTTTCACCGCCCATACAGATCATCGGTCACTCACTCATGCACTCAAGCAACGATCAGAAAAAGGATCGCCTCGGCAGATTCGACAATTCGATTTTATGTCACAGTTTAATACCCAGCTAGAATACACACCTGGGGAAGAAAACTCTGTAGCCGATGCACTCTCGCGCGTGGAAACTGTCTCCATTTCTGCCACCTGCAGCCTCAGCACACTTAGCGCTGAGCAAGAGAAAGATGGACAGCTACTGCACCTATCAGCTATCCCTCGTTTCAAGCTTCGACGCCTCAAGCTCAACGGATACTCATTGGTTTGCACCAATCACGGCAGCACTATCAAGCCCTACTTGCCAGTCTCACTACACAAACAAGCATTCAACACAGCTCACAATTTGTCGCATCCGAGTGGTCATGCGACTGCTAAGCGCATAGACCTCAAATATTTTTGACCAAGCCTTCTTAGAGACATATTTCGGTGGGCCAAGCAGTGTGTGGAAATTTCACAACACTGGATCAAAGATTCGACCACATCCATTGGGACCCTTTGAACACTGTCTAACTGCTATAGACCGCTACACCCGTTGGCCGCAGGCAATACCAGTACGTTGCATGATAGCCCCAACCATTATCCGTGCTCTTGCTGACAATTAGATATCCTGCTTTGGAATGCCGCTGGAAATTACGACCGATCAGGGCACGCAATTCAAGGCTAAGCTTTACCGTGAACTATCTCGCCTTTTAGGAGCTCATCGAATTTATACGACCTCTAACCACTCCAAATCGAACGGCATGGTAGAGAGTGTGCACCGCACGCTCAAGGCGTCTATCAGATGTACGTTGTTTGCATCCTTTGACAGTGCTCCAGAAATCTCCTGGCCGAAAGTACTTCCGGCCGTACTCCTTGGTTTGCGAACGACTTTCAAGGAGGACCTTCAGGCCTCGCCAGTGGAACAAGTCTTTTGGACATCACTTCACATCGCAAGTGAACTTATTGATCCTCGTCCTGTTCCCGTTTGTACTCCTGCAAATTTCGTTACCAACCTCCGTCGCCTGTTCAACGCCTTTGGCCCAATCCAAGCTTCCAGACATGTCAACTATCGCCCTTTTGTTTTCAGGGACTTAGCCAGTAGCAAATACGTTTTTCGCCGAATAGTCTCAATCAAAAAGCCACTGGAGCAATAGTACTTCCGCTCTCATCGAGTGATAAAGCTTATCGACGAGCGCACTTTCATCGTAGACGTCAATGGCATAGTAAAAACACTATCGACCGATCAGATGAAGCCCGCTTATATCGCTGTAGCAGATATATGGCATCCAGTAATCACAGATTCAAAAGCGTCCACTACAGTCGATTCACCAGTCTCCATACCAGAGCCTAAGATTTCACAGCTTACGCCACAGCTTAGCAGCTCACCGCCTCATTCGCCAACATGCGTTGCTCCTTTGTTATCTGCTCAGCTTTCATCACCGGCAAATATACCGAAGGCCAAAAAGCGCATTACATTTTTATTCCCTTCGCACTGCGCGAAGCTCATTGGGAAGACAGTAGCTGTATCGCCTCCGCTTCCACAATCTTGGCGTAAACAAAGAATTATACCAAGGGAGATTTTCGCGTACCTTGGTTGAGATGCAAACACACGCACATGCAGAGTGTGAACACGTCGATTCAGGCATCATAGGGGCGTTTTCCTTTTGATCGTCATTCGTTCCTTGGCGATGCTTGGATTCATTGCAGCGAGCATCGAGTAAAAAGAGAGTTGCGATACATGCGTCGAAGCATGTAGTAGTTTATTGCACGAGCAGTAAGACGCGCCTTTCGTTCTACATTCATCTTAGCCTAACTTGTATCTTGTGAAATATAAATTGTAGTTTCTGTTCCCGAATAAATTTATTAGTGTTAGTGAAGGTCCATTTCATACCCATAAAGAAAAATTACCAATTTCACTTTCGCCATAATTAAACATTTGCTTGCGATAATTAAAAGTATCTAATTTTAAGTAATTTGCAATTTCTATAAAATAATTGACTGCCAGTGAGATATCATATTTGCATCTACCTTCAAAAATATCATGCATGATATCAAAACAAAAATTGTCTGTTACATGAAAACTACCAATATCGTTGAAAACACAATATTCTTTTATTCCAGTTACCTTTTGCGTTTCCGACTTGAAGATCTACTGCATAATTTTGAACGTTACGTAAGCTGACAGAATATTCTCTGGTGCCATTTTCAGTATCCTTTTTACTCTTTAAGTATCTGATGTTAAGTAATTTGTAATTTCTATAAAATATTTGACTGCCAGTGAGATATCATACTTGCATCTACCTTCAAAAATATCATGCATGATATCAAAACAGAAATTGTCTGTTACATGAAAACTACCAATATTGTTGAAAACACAATATTCTTTTATTCCGGTAACTTTTTCGTTTCCGACTTGAAGATCTACCGCCATTTCAGTATCCTTTTTACTCTTTGAACGTTACGTAAGCTGACAGAACATTCTCTGGTATCATTTTCAGTATCCTTTTTACTCCTTTTGCAAACTCTACAAAAATAATTAGAGTTAAAGCTGGTCAAAAGCCCAGAATAGTATTTAGTCCTAAGTTATCCCCATCTATGAAAGCTAAAATGAAATAAAAAGTAGTTTCTTCATTTCCCCAGTTGATTACGAGAACTTATCTCTGCATTGTATGAAAATTTCCGAACTCTGTTCGATCTTTAGATTGAAACAAGTTGGGTAAACAGACCTACGCTCATGTCAGAAGGGTTTTGTATTCAATTTACAAAATGCAGTCACCAGATCGAATCAAATCAAGATACATGTCAAAGACGATTTGATTGGAGAAAATATGAAATACGAAGATCATACTATTATTAACAAAGTTGAACGAATTTCGACTTCTGAGGTTTTTGTTATTGTTATACTCATAAATATCTCCCTTGATAATTATTTCAGATGTCCATTCGCGAGGGAGGAAACACATTTTTCATGTATTTCCCCCCTGTGCCCCCACTGAAGCAAAAACTGACAGTTTAAGAACTGTTTTGAAATGTTCCCATGAAAACGTTCATTTCATACTCATATCGGCTACGTATGATGAATTTTTTTCAGGGGCTATTCTCCTGTACAGTTATCATCGATTCATGGCCATTTTTTTCGAATCCTAGAATGGTTACAAAACCCTTTTGCTAGGAGCTCTCCCGCCTCCTTGACTTGTTTCACTTATGAGCATTAATTGTAGGTACTCATCTTCAGTCATTCATTAAATTGAATCAAGTGTTCAAAGCATGCACCTTAAACGTTGAAGTTGGGAAAAAATAACTCCAAATTATTCAATCTTCGCATTTAAAACAGCCACTATTTTGTTTTACGATTACTGATACCACTAGCTGAACCGATTCTCAAAGATCTACATAACACCTATCATTCCTGAAATTTTCATGCAAATCCTAGCAAAACTGTAGTGTCTGAGTCGGTAAAAAGCGCATGTTGTTCCATAGCCATATGCTGCCATAATAATAAATGCAGCGCATATTGTTCCATAGTAATACAGGAAAATTCAAACCGCTATAACTTCGCTAAGTATGATTAAAACTTTATGAAACTTTCAGGATAGATCAATCTTATAAATAGTCATCTCTGGACTAAATTTCATAGAATTTCAGGGTACCACTAAGATTTTATTCAAGAAAACATAAAATCGATAAATCATACTATTACTAACATAGTTGAGTGAATTGCGACTTCTAACGTATTTGTTGTTATTTTACTCACCAAGGCCTACATTCCTGATTTTTTTCAGATTTTTCGGATCACAGGTGTCCAATCGCGAGGGGGGACACAAATTTTTCGTGTGTTTCCCCTCCCTGTGCGCCCCTCCAAGCGAACTTTGCCAAACTAAGACCTGTTTTGGAAAGTTCTCATCAAGACCTTTCATTTGATACCCATATCGGCTACTTTCAGTGAAATTTTTTTTTCGGGGGGTCACTCCCCTATACGGGGAGACCCCCCTTAAATACCTTATAAATTTTTTTGGTAGATGGACTTTGAAGAAAACACCACTTTACACCTACACACAAAATTTGATGTTTCTAGCTTAAGTAGTTTCCGAGAAAAACTGCTGTGATACACGGACGGACGGACGGACGGACGGACGGACAGACAGACGGACAGACAGGACGCGATTTTAGTAGGGTTTTGTAATATTACTTTACAAAACCCTAAAAAACCAGCTACAAATATACTGTCTAACTTGGACAAATCATGCTTTAGAATTGTGGGGAAAGCGTAATAAATGCCACACATTGATGATTTGTGGCATGTGCACCTAGTGGGTTATCTATACCGAAATTGTCTAAATAAAGTAGGTAAGGAATCACTGCTTTGCCATCAAAATTCTCAACTTTTTTCTCCCATATTTCACCGTTCATAAAATTCTTGTAAGGAAATGTGGTTTCTTCTAAGTGTCTCATATTTTCTGAAGTAATTTTCAAAATATATCCGGTTTCAAAAAATCTCTAAATCTGAAATTTTATTGGAAGCAAATATGCTCCAACTTTATTTGAATCTAAAGTTGGCCCAGAGTGCGCAATGATTTCTGTTACCTCCTCGTTAATTATATAGGAAGTTGGCGATTCAAAGAGTCTATTTTCTTAAAGTACGTTAAAAAATCGGTGCACTGTTTGAATGTCTTCAAACACTGCAAAGCTTTTCTGGAGGATAATTTCGGCTTTTTTTCTGCTATTACCGCTTTTGATGCACCATAAAATTGAATTTCTCACCAAATTATACAAGGGATTAAACATTAATTCTTCCAATTCTCTTAATATGAAAAAATATCTCAAAATATCTCCTGTTAAAATTGTTTCTTTTATGCATATTTGAGAAAATTTTTTTCAGTATTGATTATTGTGGGACTATTTAAAACTGATTCTGAAGTTATATCTGAAAGATCATCATCAACAATTTCCTGAAAAGAAACCGCTTCCTGAGTGGAAGATGATAGAAAAGCTTATATTGCATTCCTTTGATTTTGAAAATGTATGTGAACTCCATCCAAATGACGCTTAAAAGAATATTTGCTTCGAAATGATTGCCCATACTTGTCTACGGTACATCCAAAAGTGGTAATGCCTTTGATTTCGTAGTGTGATTTTATGTGGGAAATTAATGATTTTGAATTCAAAAAATTTTGATCACAGAAACTGCATCTAAACATTTTTAAGATTGAAAATATTCAGTGTTATTTGTGTGAGTACTACGCTTTGTAATTTTGGTTCAGGTAACTTATAATAGCCAGAATATTCGAGTTAGTAGATTTATTATTTTTGTAGAAAAAACATTCAAAAAAGTGAAAGAAATTTTTTGCTTCTTTTTAATACTCAAAATTCATTACATGATACAATTTAAAAACCGTATACAAGCTCTTGAGAAATGTCGGCAGTTTATAACAAGTTGAGTGAGCAGGAGAGTGCTCCTACCGGAAGGTCTTTGTAAACATCCTAGGATTAGAAACAAGTTTTCTAATAGCGTGAATCGATGACTTGAATTATTTATCCCAGTGTTTTTCAATCTGTGGGTCGCGACCCCTAGGGGGTCGCGAAGCCTTGCTAAGGGGGTCACGAAGCCTTATTCGGGTGATCGACGGCAAAAGAGAAATGACAAGGTTCTACACTACAATAAAAATACAATATCAGTGAGAAGGATGTGCTTGTTTATTTTTCAAAAAAATCTCAAAGCGTAGTACTATTTTAGAAACGTTTATGATTAAATCATTTTCTAGTAGTAGTCTGTTTCTCTTTTTAGTTTTAATGTCCACCATTGAGGAGAATGTTAATTCGCACAAGTATGAGGTGGCAAATGGCACTAATGATTTAGAGATTTTAGATCGTAAACATACTCATTTAAATTAATAAAGTTTTTTCAGAATATGTCTTAAGGGGGTCGTGAGAATTTTTCATCCTATAAAGGGGTCGCGTATACAAAAAGATTGAAAAACACTGATTTATCCAATACTTGGATATGAAATCGTTCAAATTTATGCTAAAAATGCACAATTTCTTTCATAAGCACAGTGTAGCCGCCATTTTTATCTAGCTTAAATGATTGTTTAACATATTCAAGTTCAACACCATTCCTTAAATTTTCATGAAAATTGAAAGAAAACAAAAGTGCCTAGGTCGATTTCTAATATATATCAACCATATGCACGTGTTATTGTTGTTGTAATTCCATACAATTGAAATCGCTATAACTCACTTGATTATGATTCGATCTCTATTAAATTTTGTGAACGTACATATCTTATATCAGTCTTTATAATTGCAAAATTTAAAGGTACTGTTTTGATTTTATGGGCAAAAATGTGAAATCTATAAATCATACTATTATTAACAAAGTTGAGTGAATTTCGATTTCTGTAATCATAAAGGTCCACATTCGTGACAATTTTCAGATTTTTCGGCATAAAGGTGTCCAATCGCGAGGGGGGGACACAAATTTTGCGTACATTTTGCCTTCCCCTGGACCCCCTAATTCATAAAATGATTTTTTTATTTCTGATTCTAAAAGTTCTGATCAAGACCTTTCATTTGATATCCCACTTGACTACCTTTGGTTAAAAAATTTTTTTAAGGATTCATTCGTTATTAGGGGGGACCACCATTGACAATTTTTTAAATTTTTGTTAATACCTCAACTTTGAGAGACTATCACTTCTGACCTTTTCACAAAGCTTGAGCATTCTAGCTTCTATAGTTTCTGAGGAAATTAGCTGTGACGCATGGATAGACGGACAGACGGACGGACGGACAGACGGACGGACGGACAGACGGACGGACAGACGGACGGACAGACGGACAGACAGGTCGCGAAGCTGGTAGGTATTTGTTAAAAAAAATCGCATCTTATGTTGCATAGAAACTTTGTAGTGCTTTAATACTCTCACCAATAACAATAAGGGGCTGTAAAGTCAACCCGTGACTTAACTGCTTTTCTTTCAGATTCATATATTTCCTGTCATAATCATTTTAGGAGGTGCAAAATAAAACAGTGTATTTCTAAGCATCACAAAAAATTGGTTTCCACATGCAGCGCGTGCAGACTCTCCGCATTTAACGCATAAAACAGGTGGCGTTATTACTGCGTGTGGAAGAAGAACGACGATATAGTCCTGTGGTTCTGGAAAAATATAAAAAAATATAATTGTAATGAAATCCTTATGATAGTTTCTTTTTTTAAATAATATAATCAAATTATTTATTTTATTTCTATAACTTTTTTAACTCACCTGAACTCAAGTTATTGTAGTCATAAATAAGCTTCTTCAACCCAGGATTCTTAATTTTAATTTCTAAAAACGGCATAATAGAAGCTTTGAAGTCCACCCAGTTCCTTAATAAATTGTTGCCCTTCTCGGGAAACAACGTTTTGAAATTACCATCTAGATGTTATAAAATATTAGCTTCAATTGATCTTTATGCATATTTATGTCACTTTTCCAGTGTGAATCCCAACGTGTTTTTAAATAGCGGCCAGTTTACCAAAATATTCTTTTCCGCATTGCGGATGTCTCGATAGCTTTTTAAAAGTATTTTTACATTTTTGGACAACCTCCTCCCAAGGTTCGCAATTATGCTGTAACCATATTTGATTTTCATTTTCATCCTCATGTATTTCTGTAAAATATAACACATGTATGTAATTCACTTCTGTTAAAAAATAATGTTTCAATGTATTTCTGGTATTCCCTCGATGCTTTTTGAAACAGCTGGTGTGGATGTCCCTGATGCGCAGTTGCTATTTTTTTTTTCAAGCGATCATTACAAGCTCGATCATGCAATTTTCCTGTTGAGTTTTTTCCCTTACCACGATTATAGAAATAATAATTCTATAATTAAACGTTTGTTATGTTTCAAGACAAAATACATTAAAATTTTAACTTACCAAGTTTTCGTTGGGAAAAATTGAAATTATTCCCTAACCAATGCCAATCTTTGTTCCTCATTAAGATAACCATTTTTCTATAAAAAATTCTGGATAGAGGCCCCTTTCTTGCACCCAGCCAAGATTTCACTTAGAACAGCGCTATCCGGGAACGGCTGCAAAGGGATCTTACTCAACCAATTCCTACAATAGCTACTTGCAGAAATAGTGTCCACCTACAAACACATCATAGATAAAATGATTTTTAATGAATGTGAATGTAGTCACAATGACTTACTTAATTTTGCCTCCAGTGTGACAATCCTGCTTTAAATTTTGCCCGGATACCCAACATATTTACAGGGAAGAGTTCATTAATATCTTCCTCAGTTATCAAAAAAAACTTTACTTATCAAGACCACAAGCTGCTCACAAGAAAAATAACATTTGAAAAAATCCCCGTTGGCAGCACCAGCCGGAAAGGTGAATTTCTTGTATGTAGTGTAAAGTTCCGAAAAAATATTTGGCTTGCCTACTACTAGATTTCTTACAATTTTCGTAGTACCACATGGTTATTCATTAAGATAAAAAGAATCTTCCGACGTTCGTATTTTGGGAACCTTTATAGTGGCACAAATATTTCGCTAATTAAATTGAGTTGCACACGTATGGATCACATATTGAAAATCGGCGGGTAATAAATTGTTGTAAACATATCAATACAGGTGTCGTCCTTCTCGTATTTGCTGTTGGCACATTTCATAGTGGTTACCACACATAGGTGATAACTTGTTGGCTTAAATAGCTCAAATACGTGATTTCAAAAGATTTCCATATAATTTTAATCAGCACTTGCGTTGCCATTAATATATACATTTTCAATTCTTTTCTGAAACATCAGGGGCCATCATTTTGAATTTTTATTGAAAACGGCTGCTAAAAATAAATTTCGACTTTTTCATTTGTCATCTGATTTGCATAATTAAATTAAATTAACTTGCTTTAATAACTTAAAATTTCAAGTTTTATCGGGACCCGTTGAGAAACTTGGCTGCTAGAGGGCTACAAAAATAAAAAAATGTTTATGTCGCCCCCTTGTATGGGTGCACTCCCGTTAAACACCTTCAAATATTTTCTAGCACTGCAAATTTTAAAAGGCACCACTTTTGACCTACGTAGAAAATTTCCTCACTCCAGCTCATGTAATTTGCGGGGGAACCTACTGTGATACACGAACAAACGGATGGATGGACGGACGGACAGACAAGTCACGATTTCAAAATTTTTTAGGGTATTGTAAAAATATTTTAACAATATCCGAAAAATAGTCTGCTATATAAATACTTCCAATTTAAGTGATTTGAAACGTTTCCATGAAAAATATTCATTATTTCAGTTGCTACTAAACTAGCTAATTGCACATGCATGATCACCATAAAGTTTCATATACATCGATTCAAAATTGCGACTTTTAAAAGACTTTGAAGTTTTGAGTTTCAACTGGCGACGATTTTGTTTTTTACGATCTGACCTCCAGTTTTTTTTACATAACTCTTTAGACACTAATAGTTTCTATCAAACTTCCAAATTTTATTTACATTGGTTGCAAGCTTTGGTCAAAACTACAATACAACAACAAAATTTTGTACGTTTTTTGGCATTGGAGCGACCCCCATTTTGTTTCATCCGTACCAATTTTTTATTGTGAGATTCATCACATACATCAGTGAACCTTTGTACCAAAGGTATATATATATATATATATATATATATATATATATATATATATATATATATATATATATATATATATATAAATATACATAACATATATATGTATATATATACCTGTATGTATATATATATATATATATATATATATATATATATATATATATATACGAGTATATATATATATATATATATATATATATATATATATATTTATATATATATATATATATATATATATATATATATATATATATATATATATATATATATATATAAATATATGGGATATAACGAAATTTGTAACACACACAGCAGCAAAATTTCAAAGATAATGAACTGCATAAAATATTAAAATATCCGCAACTGCCAATGCAAACACCACACGATATGAGAATAATGATTCTACACCTCCTGGGCTTCAAGACTCCAAACTTTCCTTGTAGAAAGAGCTGTGAGCTGTTCCAGACAGTTTCGTTAAGACCCTTGCCGAAAAATATATGTATGTTCATGCAAAGGATTGGCACGAATTTCACACAGCAAAAGGAAAAAAATTCGAAATGCGCAAAAATGACAAACAATGGCACAAAAGATCAAAATGAGCACAACAGTCGAAACAAACACCGCGCTTAACAACAATGAGAATATAGCCACGATACCAAGAATCTAGCGCAAAATGTTACGACGAAGGATTAAATCAAATGTCACACAGCAGCAAGATTACGCCAAACACTCAAACTAACAATTAACTGCACAAAAGGTCGCAACCACCGCAACTGCTAAATCAAGCACCGCACCCGATGAGAATAACATTCGATATCTTGTGCACTACAATATTTCGGTTTGAAAAAGTACCTGTACGACACGAAAAATCAAGGTTTTCTGCTTGAGGAATGTCGAGAAGAAGAATCTGCATAAATGCTAAACAGCAACAATTCAACACCGCTCTTTTTATTTATCAATTCTGGCCAGTTTTTTTGAATTGCTTGTTCCAATCTGATTAATTGCTGACAGTGCAGAGCCAAATTGAGTTTCTAGTACCTCATGATCAACAAGTCCCTTCCAACCCCACCATACACGCAGCATAACCTTATTTGGTGTCAATCCTGGCTTTGAAGTCGTTTGTGATGATTCACCTTTTTTAGGGTTTTGTAAATTAATTTTACAAAACCCTACTAGTTTCGCGACCAGTCTGTCCGTCCGTGTGTCACAGCAGTTTTTCTCGGAAACTACTTAAGCTAGAAACATCGAATTTTGTGTGTAGGTGTAAAGTGGTGATTCTCCCCGTATAGGAGAGTGACCCCCCGAAAAAAAAAATTTCATTGAAGGTAGCCGATATGAGTATCAAATGAAAGGTCTTGATAATAACTTTTCAAAGCAGGTCTTAGTTTGGCAAAATTAGCTTCGAGGGGCGCACAAGGAGGGGAAATACACGAAAAATTTGTGTCCGCCCCCCCTCGCGATTGGACACCTGTGATCCGAAAAATCCAAAAAAAATCAGGAACGTAGGCTTTGGTGAGTACAACAACAACAAATACGTTAGAAGTCGCAATTCACTCAACTTTGTTAGTAATAGTATGATTTATCGATTTTATGTTTTCTTGAATAAAATCTTAACGGCAACCTTAAATTCAATGAAGCTCAGTACATAGATGTCTATATATAAGATTAATCTATCCTGAAAGTTTCATAAAGATTGAATCATATTTAGCGAAGTTATAGCGGTTTGAATTTTCCTGTATTACTATGGAACAATATGCGCTGCATTTATTACTGTGGCAACATATGGCTATGGAACAACATGCGCTTTTTACCGACTCAGACACCACAGTCTTGCTAGGATTTGCATGAAAATTTCAGGAATGATAGGTGTCATGTATATCTTAGAGAATCTGTTCAGCTAGTGGTATCAGTAATCGTAAAACAAAATAGTGGCTGTTTTTAATGCGAAGATTGAATAATTTGGAGTTATTTTTTCCCAACTTCAACGTTCAAGGTGCATGCTTGAACACTTGATTCAATTTAATAAATGACTGAAGATGAGTACCTACAATTAATGCTCATAAGTGAAACAAGTCAAGGAGGTGGGAGAGAGCTCCTAGCAAAAGGGTTTTGTAACCATTCTAGGATTCGAAAAAATCGGCCATTAATCGATGATAACAGTACAGGAGAGTGGCCCCTGGAAAAAAAAATCATCAAACGTAGCCGATATGAGTATGAAATAAAAGTTTTCACGGGAGCTCTTCAAAACAGTTGTTAAACTGTCAGTTTTTGCTTCAGTGGGGCGCAGGGGGGGAATACATGAAAAATGTGTTTCCTCCGTCACGGATGGACATCTGAAATAATTATCAAGGGAGATATTTATGACCAAAAACCTCAGAAGTCAAAATTCATTCAACTTTGTTCATAATAGTATGAACTTCGTATTTCATATTTTCTCCAATCAAATCGTCTTTGACATGTTTCTTGATTTGATTCGATCTGGTGACTGCATTTTGTAAATTGAATACAAAACCCTTCTGACATGAGCGCAGGTCTGTTTACCCAACTTGTTTGACCATGATATTGTCGAACGACATTCTCGTATCTTACCCATTTTTTCATCGCCCTTAATGATTTGCTTCAAAAATGGCTCGATTTAATTGCGTTTTATTAGCATCTCGCAAATAGAAATTCGGTCCATCAAATTTTTTTGTGTTAATTCATGCGGCACCCAAACGTCGAGCTTCTTTGTGTATCTAGACTTACGCAAATGGTTCAAAACTGTTTGGTGATGGATATTCAGTTCCTTAGCAATGTCATGGCTGCTTATGTGTAGGGCTACTTAAATTTTTTGTAACATTCCATCGACTTTTTCAGTGATTGGTTGACCTGAGCGAGGTGCATCTTTGACATAAAAATTTCCAGAACGAAAGCGAGCGAACTACCTCTTGGCTATGGCTTTTGATAAAGTATCTTGACCGTAGACACCACACATTTTTTCACGAGACTACGATGCATTCTCACGTTGTGTATCAAATTTTGTGTGAAAAACGAAATTAAGTGCGCGGATGCATTCCGAATGTTGACTGTGGCATACGGAGAAGCTACCTTGGACCGAAGCAACGTTTACCGGTGGTACAAAATGTTTTTAAAGGGCGAGAAGATGTGAACGACGAAGAGCGTGCCGGACGCCCGAGCACTTCAACAACAGACGAAAAAATTAATGAAGTGGAGAAAATCGTATTGGCCAATCGTCGAATCACCGTTAGAGAAGTTGCTGAGGACCTAAACATATCGATTGGCTCGTGCCATTCGATTTTTATCAACGATTTGGGCATGAGACGGATCGCCGCGAAATTCGTACCAAAATTGCTCAATTGCGACCAAAAACAGCAACGCATGAACATTGCTAATGAGATGTTAAACTCTGTCCGCGACGAACCAAATTTGCTCCAGAGGGTCATAACTGGTGACGAATCGTGGGTTTATGGTTATGACGTGGAAACCAAAGCTCAATCATCTCAATGGAAGCTGCCGCATGAACCAAGACCGAAAAAAACGCGCCAAGTTCGGTCGAATGTGAAAGGTTTGCTGACAGTTTTCTTCGATTGCAGGGGCGTGGTGCATCATGAGTTCTTGCCACAGGGAAGAACGGTCAATAAGGAATATTACCTGCAAGTTATGCGCAATTTGCGCGAAGCAATCCGCCAGAAACGCCCGGATTTGTGGGAGAACAAAAATTGGCTTTTGCACCACGATAACGCCCCAGCTCACACATCGTTGCTTGTGCGCGACTTTTTGGCCAAAAACAACACACTAATGATGCCGCAGCCACCGTATTCCCCAGATCTGGCCCCCTGTGGCTTTTCTTGTTTCCTAAACTGAAGAGGCCCATGAAAGGACGACGTTACGCTACGCTTGACGAGATAAAGACGGCATCGAAGGAGGAGCTGAACAAGATTAAAAAAAATGATTTTTTGAAGTGCTTCGAAGATTGGAAAAACCGTTGGCACAAGTGTATAATATCTCATGGGGATTACTTTGAAGGGGACAAAATAGATATTCATGAATAAATAAATAATTTTTGAAAAAAAAACAAAATTCGTGATATTTTTTGAACACACCTCGTATATATATATATATATATATATATATATATATATATATATATATATATATATATATATATATATATATATATATATATATATATATATATATATATATATATATACATTTGTATGTATATATATATATGTATATATATATATATATATATATATATATATATATATATATATATATATATATATACAACATATATGTGCATGTATATACATGTATATATATATATATATATATATATATATATATATATATATATATATATATATATATATATATAACTTCGTCATAGGCGGTCCCATGCCCATTCGAGAAAGAAGGAGAAAACCCCTTGTTTTCCCAACGTACTGCTTCCTTGATTCCTCATCCCAAGTTCCCCGATTAAATGGCATTAAATTCTCGGGGTCGCACATTGGGTTTACTGGTTCCCGAAAAATAGGACGTTAAATGCCAACTAATGCTAATAACTGCAGAAACATCTACAGCCCTGCTACTGAATCCTACTTACACTTGCTTTGTGGGGACGTAAGAGAGTGAAGGTGAGTCTTCCGCGCCTGATCACGGAATCGAAATAATGACCAGGCTGCCTAAATGGAGGTTGGGTGATGGCAAACGAATAGTCTTTTCAAAAACGACTTTGGCTGGGCTTGGCCCGTCGATGCATGTTCGGCAGCTCTGTACGCCATCAAAAATAGTGGGGTATGTCGGTCCCAGTCCCTTTGGTTCTCGTCAACCATCTTGGCCAGATGTTTATTGAGCGTGCCGTTGAACCGTTCGACCATTCCATCGGATTGGGGATGCAGCGGTGTTGTCCTCATTTTCCGTATTCCCAGCAGTTCACACATTTCGCCAAAAACTAGTGACTCAAAGTTTCGGCCTTGATCTGAATGTAATTCACAAGGTACGCCATACCTACTGACCCAATTTAACACTAGCTGTTCAGCTACGATAGTTGCTTCCTGGTTGGGAATGGGGTAGACCTCGGGCCACTTGCTGAAATAATCGGCTAAAACCAGCATGTATCGATTTCCCCAATTGGATTCAGGAAAGGGTCCTGCGATGTCAACAGCAATCCTTTCGAATGGCACGCCTACGTTATAGGTTTGCATTTGTCCTCTCAGTCGTGGCTTTGGGCCTTTGACGGAAGCGCAAATTGTGCATCTGCGACACCAGTCCTCTACGTCTTCTCGAGCGTGGAGCCAGTAGAACCGTTCCCGAAATTTCGCTAAGGTCTTGTTAACACCAAGGTGGCCTCCAAAGGATCCTTCATGCATTTCCTTAACCACATCGTGGATTCGGCTTTTGGGAAGTATAGTTTGCATCCTATAGGAGCTACCATCCGCCGTTTCCCATTTCCGCTTGAGTACACCACCCTCCACCTGAAGGGAGTTCCATTGTGCCCAATAGCTTTTCAGGGTTGCGCCATGCATTGAAACGTCTTTCCACGCAAGTCGCCCAGTCGTCTCGTTCCATACGAACAACGGTCCGATGTCTTCATCGGCTAACTGGGCGTTTCGAATCTCCTCCGATGACCAACCTTCATCGAATTCCGCCGTTATCAATCGCAGATCAACGAGCGGTTCCTTTTCCTCAATCCGTCGGCAATGCTTGCAGTTAGCTGGACATGGACGGCGGGATAGGGCGTCAGCATTTCCATGAACTCCGCCCTTCCGATGAACAGTTTCGTAGTCGTATGACTGCAATCTTTCGATCCATATCGCAACTTGTCCCTCGGGGTTTTTGAAATTAAGCAGCCATCTCAGCGATGCATGGTCCGTTCGAAGAACCAATTTCTGGCCATATAGGTACTTGCGGAACTGCTTGGTGGCCTCTATTATAGCCAATAGCTCCTTCCTGGTCACACAGTAGTTCCTCTAACTTTTTGAGAGAACTCGACTGTAATAAGAGAGGACTCTTTCTTCGCCATTGATCTGCTGGGAGAGTACCGCTCCAATACCACCGTTGCTTGCATCGGTGTCAACTACAAACATTTTTCCGGGTTTTGGATACGCCAGCACGGGTGATTCACATAGCTTTTCCTTCAGGGTCTCAAAGGCTGTCTGGCATTGTTCATTCCAGACATACGGACGATTTTTCTCGGTTAGCTGATGGAGACACTTAGCTATTTTGCCAAAGTCTTTGACGAATCTTCAATAGTAGGATGCCAGACCCAGAAAACTTCGTAGTTGGCGCTTGTTGTAAACTGTCAGTTTTTGCTTCAGTGAGGCGCAAGGGGGAAATACATGAAAAATGTGTTTCCTCCGTCATGGATGGACATCTGAAATAATTATCAAGGGAGATATTTATGACCAAAAACCTCAGAAGTCAAAATTCATTCAACTTTGTTAATAATAGTATGAACTTCGTATTTCATATTTTCTCCAATCAAATCGTCTTTGACATGTTTCTTGATTTGATTCGATCTGGTGACTGCATTTTGTAAATTGAATACAAAACCCTTCTGACATGAGCGTAGGTCTGTTTACCCAACTTGTTTGACCATGATATTGTCGAACGACATTCTCGTATCTTACCCATTTTTTCATCGCCCTTAATGATTTGCTTCAAAAATGGCTCGATTTAATTGCGTTTTATTAGCATCTCGCAAATAGAAATTCGGTCCATCAAATTTTTTTGTGTTAATTCATGCGGCACCCAAACGTCGAGCTTCTTTGTGTATCTAGACTTACGCAAATGGTTCAAAACTGTTTGGTGATGGATATTCAGTTCCTTAGCAATGTCATGGCTGCTTATGTGTAGGGCTACTTAAATTTTTTGTAACATTTCATCGACTTTTTCAGTGATTGGTTGACCTGAGCGAGGTGCATCTTTGACATAAAAATTTCCAGAACGAAAGCGAGTGAACTACCTCTTGGCTATGGCTTTTGATAAAGTATCTTGACCGTAGACACCATACATTTTTTCACGAGACTACGATGCATTCTCACGTTGTGTATCAAATTTTGTGTGAAAAACGAAATTAAGTGCGCGGATGCATTCCGAATGTTGACTGTGGCATACGGAGAAGCTACCTTGGACCGAAGCAACGTTTATCGGTGGTACAAAATGTTTTTAAAGGGCGAGAAGATGTGAACGACGAAGAGCGTGCCGGACGCCCGAGCACTTCAACAACAGACGAAAAAATTAATGAAGTGGAGAAAATCGTATTGGCCAATCGTCGAATCACCGTTAGAGAAGTTGCTGAGGACCTAAACATATCGATTGGCTCGTGCCATTCGATTTTTATCAACGATTTGGGCATGAGACGGATCGCCGCGAAATTCGTACCAAAATTGCTCAATTGCGACCAAAAACAGCAACGCATGAACATTGCTAATGAGATGTTAAACTCTGTCCGCGACGAACCAAATTTGCTCCAGAGGGTCATAACTGGTGACGAATCGTGGGTTTATGGTTATGACGTGGAAACCAAAGCTCAATCATCTCAATGGAAGCTGCCGCATGAACCAAGACCGAAAAAAACGCGCCAAGTTCGGTCGAATGTGAAAGTTTCGCTGACAGTTTTCTTCGATTGCAGGGGCGTGGTGCATCATGAGTTCTTGCCACAGGGAAGAACGGTCAATAAGGAATATTACCTGCAAGTTATGCGCAATTTGCGCGAAGCAATCCGCCAGAAACGCCCGGATTTGTGGGAGAACAAAAATTGGCTTTTGCACCACGATAACGCCCCTGCTCACACATCGTTGCTTGTGCGCGACTTTTTGGCCAAAAACAACACACTAATGATGCCGCAGCCACCGTATTCCCCAGATCTGGCCCCCTGTGGCTTTTTCTTGTTTCCTAAACTGAAGAGGCCCATGAAAGGACGACGTTACGCTACGCTTGACGAGATAAAGACGGCATCGAAGGAGGAGCTGAACAAGATTAAAAAAAATGATTTTTTGAAGTGCTTCGAAGATTGGAAAAACCGTTGGCACAAGTGTATAATATCTCATGGGGATTACTTTGAAGGGGACAAAATAGATATTCATGAATAAATAAATAATTTTTGAAAAAAAAAACAAAATTCGTGATATTTTTTGAACACACCTCGTATATATATATATATATATATATATATATATATATATATATATATATATATATATATATATATATGTATATATATAGATATATATATATATATATATATATATATATATTTGTATTCATATATATATATATATATATATATATATATATATATATATATATATATATATGTATTTATATATATATCTATATATATATATATATATATATATATATATATATATATATATATATATATATAACATATATGTGCATGTATATACATGTATATATATATATATATATATATATATATATATATATATATATATATAGATATATATATATATATATATATATATATATATATATATATATATATATATATATATATAACTTCGTCATAGGCGGTCCCATGCCCATTCGAGAAAGAAGGAGGAAACCCCTTGTTTTCCCAACGTACTGCTTCCTTGATTCCTCATCCCAAGTTCCCCGATTAAATGGCATTAAATTCTCGGGGTCGCACATTGGGTTTACTGGTTCCCGAAAAATAGGACGTTAAATGCCAACTAATGCTAATAACTGCAGAAACATCTACAGCCCTGCTACTGAATCCTACTTACACTTGCTTTGTGGGGACGTAAGAGAGTGAAGGTGAGTCTTCCGCGCCTGATCACGGAATCGAAATAATGACCAGGCTGCCTAAATGGAGGTTGGGTGATGGCAAACGAATAGTCTTTTCAAAAACGACTTTGGCTGGGCTTGGCCCGTCGATGCATGTTCGGCAGCTCTATACGCCATCAAAAATAGTGGGATATGTCGGTCCCAGTCCCTTTGGTTCTCGTCAACCATCTTGGCCAGATGTTTATTGAGCGTGCCGTTGAACCGTTCGACCATTCCATCGGATTGGGGATGCAGCAGTGTTGTCCTCGTTTTCCGTATTCCCAGCAGTTCACACATTTCGCCAAAAACTAGTGACTCAAAGTTTTGGCCTTGATCTGAATGTAATTCACACGGTACGCCATACCTACTGACCCAATTTAACACTAGCTGTTCAGCTACGATAGTTGCTTCCTGGTTGGGAATGGGGTAGACCTCGGGCCACTTGCTGAAATAATCGGCTAAAACCAGCATGTATTGATTTCCCCAATCGGATTCAGGAAAGGGTCCTGCGATGTCAACAGCAATCCTTTCGAATGGCACGCCTACGTTATAGGTTTGCATTTGTCCTCTCAGTCGTGGCTTTGGGCCTTTGACGGAAGCGCAAATTGTGCATCTGCAACACCAGTCCTCTACGTCTTCTCGAGCGTGGAGCCAGTAGAACCGTTCCCGAAATTTCGCTAAGGTCTTGTTAACACCAAGGTGGCCTCCCAAGGATCCTTCATGCATTTCCTTAACCACATCGTGGATTCGGCTTTTGGGAAGTATAGTTTGCATCCTATAGGAGCTACCATTCGCCGTTTCCCATTTCCGCTTGAGTACACCACCCTCCACCTGAAGGGAGTTCCATTGTGCCCAATAGCTTTTCAGGGTTGCGCCATGCATTGAAACGTCTTTCCACGCAAGTCGCCCAGTCATCTCCTTCCATACGAATAATGGTCCGATGTCTTCATCGGCTAACTGGGCGTTTCGAATCTCCTCCGATGACCAACCTTCATCGAATTCCGCCGTTATCAATCGCAGATCAACGAGCGGTTCCTTTTCCTCAATCCGTCGGCAATGCTTGCAGTTAGCTGGACATGGACGGCGGGATAGGGCGTCAGCATTTCCATGAACTCCGCCCTTCCGATGAACAGTTTCGTAGTCGTATGACTGCAATCTTTCGATCCATATCGCAACTTGTCCCTCGGGGTTTTTGAAATTAAGTAGCCATCTCAGCGATGCATGGTCCGTTCGAAGAACCAATTTCTGGCCATATAGGTACTTGCGGAACTGCTTGGTGGCCTCTATTATAGCCAATAGCTCCTTCCTGGTCACACAGTAGTTCCTCTCGCTTTTTGAGAGAACTCGACTGTAATAAGAGAGGACTCTTTCTTCGCCATTGATCTGCTGGGAGAGTACCGCTCCAATACCACCGTTGCTTGCATCGGTGTCAACTACAAACATTTTTCCGGGTTTCGGATACGCCAGCACGGGTGATTCACATAGCTTTTCCTTCAGGGTCTCAAAGGCTGTCTGGCATTGTTCATTCCAGACATACGGACGATTTTTCTCGGTTAGCTGATGGAGACACTTAGCTATTTTGGCAAAGTCTTGGACGAATCTTCAATAGTAGGATGCCAGACCCAGAAAACTTCGTAGTTGGCGCTTGTTGTTTGGTGTTGGCCAGCTTTTTATGGTTTCAATTTTCCCAGGGTCGATTTTGACTCCTTCTGCTGATACAATGTGTCCCAGGTATTTTAACTTCAGCTTGCGAAAAGGGTACACTTGTCGGGACTAAGTTTCAAATTTGCCAGTCGCAATCGGGATAAAACCTCTTCTAAGTTCCGCACATGCTCTTCGAACGTTCTACCGATGACGATGATGTCATCTAGGTATACCAAGCAGGTTTTCCAGGTTAGACCACGTAGCACATATTCCATCAAGCGTTCGAAAGTGGCTGGAGCATTGCAAAGCCCAAATGGCATCACCACAAATTGCCACAATCCGGTCCCAACTGAAAATGCGGTCTTCTCTCGGTCCTTCTTGTCGATTTCTACCTGCCTGTAGCCACTCTTGAGATCGAGTGTAGAAAACCATTTTGCGTCGGCTAAAGTGTACATGATGTCATCGATGCGTGGGAGTGGGCAACTATCTTTCTTAGTGACGTCGTTGAGCTGCCTATAGTCGACACAAAAGCGAGTGCTACCATCCTTTTTCTTTACTAGAACTACAGGTGCGGCCTATGGACTGAAAGAAGGTTCAATAACGCCTTGTTTTTCCATGTCCGAGATCAGCGCGCTCACTTCTCCTTGTTTGGCTATAGGGAGACGTCTCGGTGCTTGTCGAATCGGCCTGGCTCCCTGTGTATCTATGACGTGAGTTACCATACTCGTTCGGCCTTGGTCATCCGGGCTTGTTGAGAAGATGTCACTGTACTTGGTGACCAGATCAGAGGCTCGTTTGAATAGCTGCACTGGCAATTTGACCTGCTTCAATATTGCAGTCGTGGATTCCCGGGCTTTGTCTGTGTCTTGCCTCCTTTTCCAATGATGGTCGTGAGTAGCTTCCAAAGAGGTGATGGTGGAAACAGGCTGGCAGCCGCTTTGATGCTCGTGGTTGAGTCTGCGGTGTTAAGGACTCTAACCGGCACATATCCGTTCCTTAATGATCTTACAAGGCTTCGTCCTACAATCAAACTGCGTAATGCGGACGTCTTCGTTGGCTCTATCAGATAAGATCGCTGGTCTCCAGAATCACCATCAAGCTTGGCCCATACAATGCTTTCGGAAGAATTCGGTACATCAGTGTCAGTACATACCACTACATTCATCTTGGGAATTTGGACGCTGGGATCCTCCATCAGTACTTCAACATTCTGCCATTTCAATACACGTTTGCCCAAATCCAACGTGATTCCATGTGGTCGCAGAAAATCCATTCCGAGAATGCAGTCATCCATAATGTTCGCGACCAGAAAATTATGTCGGAACACAAGGTCTCCCAACTGTATCTGGAGGTTGACCTCTCCATGAACAGGTGCAGTTTCTCCCGTAGCTGTCCGTAGTGAGAAAATTCTGCCCTTGTGAAGTTGTTGCTGTCTAACTAGGTCTGGTCGGATAGTCGATCGGGTTGCACCAGTGTCGATTGTTATGGTGCAGTGTTCTCCATCAACTCGAACCGGAAGGCATAAGTCCACTTCTGCACGATGTAGTCTTGACACGATGATGGTGGTGCTGGGGACGTTGATACTCCTAGCCAACCTCTGCCCCACGAAGTTGGCTTTTACATGTTTCCCGACCCCTCTGTTTGAAGGGCTTCCATTCTGGGCTCCTGACTCGGTCTGGATCTCCTCCTAGCTGCACACCCTGGACAATAGCTCAGTTTTGTTCGCTTCTTGCAGTTTCTTTGCAGGTGCCCCTGCTCTCCGCAATTCCAGCATCTAGGCGCACCATTTACATGCGGATCTCACTCAATTTCCACGCGCTCACACCTGCACTCGTCTGTCACTACCTCACGAACCCGGGCAGTGGTACGAGTCACATTTTTCGCTGCCTCAAAGTTCAGACTATAAGCTAGTGCGTCCTTAACCGTTTGCTTTTGAGCTGAACGCACGGCTTGTTGCAATTCCGGGTCCTTTAGTGCGCTGATGAATGCTTCTGTCGCTGCATCATCTCGATGTTCTGGGTCGTAGGCTGGATAAGCCAAAAGTGCCAGTCGCTCAATGTCTTGGGCTAGCTGCTGTAGGGTTTCACCAGACTTCTGCATTCGATGCCTTAGCTGTGACCGATAAATCTGCTTCAGATGATCGTCTCCATAACGCATGTCGAGCGCATTCATTATAGCATTCGGGTTTGAGTGCAATTCAACGGGGATCGTCTGCAACAGCTCGGCAGCTGGGCTTCTTAGAGCAAGAATCAATGCAGTTGCTCGTTCCTGCTCATTCCAGTGATTTATGCGAGCGGCTGCTTCGAACTGGGTTATGTAAATAGTCCAGACCGTTTGCCCATCAAATATTGGTGCTTGCACATTTCTAGATGAGCTTTGCGCTGCGGTTATAAGTGGGGCTGGTGAGGCGGTTACTACTGCCTTCGCTGCTTCCAAGTCCTTTTTCACTTTTTCCATCTCATGGTTGACCTGGCTGATCTCAAGGTTGATTCTTTCCTCGACCTGGTATACGTTCTCCTCGACGCATTTAATTTGGCTGTTGAGACTACTGAGCTCCGCTTTCATTTCGGTTGACTGTTTTTCCAGCTTCTGTGCGATGTCTGCCTTGGTTTCGAACGCTTGTTGGTCTAGTTTCGCTGATTGTTCATTTAGCTGCGCTGATTGTTCACTTAGCTTCGCTGATTGTTCATTTAGCTTCACAGCTAAACTGGATGTCTGTTCACTTATCTGCGCTGATTGTTCATTTAGCTTCGCAGTTAAATTGGATGACTGTTGTCGCTGCTCTTGCTGCATCAGCATCAACATTTGCATCAGCGCATTTTCTGGTTCCTTTGGTTTTTTTGTTTCTGCTTCACCACCTTCTGTGCCTCTTTCTGCAGCTGAGAGCTCATCCGAATCCAGATTCACGCCTTCCGACTCGATTGCATCACGCAAGCGTGCAATCAGTATAGCCTTTATACCTTGTGTAGCCAGATTTCGTTGTTCTAACTCCTCTTTGAGCTCCGATATGCTCAATTGATTAATTTTTAGATGTAAATTTCCTGGCATTTTTATTCTTTCGCCTATTTTTCCACGTTAACTTTCACAATTGTGCACTATAAAATTGTTTAAACGTTTTCACTTCCAAAATTTTAATCTCACTTCTCGACACCACTGTCGCGTGTTTTCGGTTCGCGGCCAATAATTTTAATGTTCCGGGGAAGTGAAAACGCAATGTTTTTTAAATTAACTTAAAAGAGTTTATTCAGTTAATCACAAAAATGCACAATTACTTATTTTTGTATTTCACAATTTTAATTTTCACCAAGTCTATAAATTTGTCATTCAACTGTCCACTTAAAATCACTTCACACTCAAACAGTCAATCGTCTTTACTTCGCATTCCACTATATCGCAGTTTTCTATCGCGGTTGTAATGAATGATCCCCCCATTCATTCTGCTCGCCTTTATATAGGGTCTCTACCTATTCACCCATTTCTCGTACATTGGCGAATGTTCTACCGAGAGGTACCTGGTAGATTCGAGCAAATTAATGAATCGAGTGACGTTACTTGCAGATGTTGATCATGCTTGTTGGGTTCTCGTGGGTTCGAGTTAATTCATTTGTTGACGTTCTTAATGATTATGAAAACAATTGCGACAGCAGCTCGCAGAATTATTTGTACATGTAATTAATGTACATGTAACAATATATATATATATATATATATATATATATATATATATATATATATATATATATATATATGTATATATATACGAGTATATATATATATATATATAAATATTTATCTATACATATATATTTATATATATATATATATATATATATATATATATATATATATATATATATATATATATATATATATGTATAGACATATGTACATATATATGTAAACATAAAGTTCACTCCGCAATCAGTCTCATGAAATTTACTTAAAAATATCCTTAACCGCATCATTCGTTCACGTTTATTCGATACTCATCGCCTTCGTTTTCAGTTAACTATTGCACCTAATTTTCCTGAAAGTTTCGAGAAAATAATACCATATAGTTCAATTAAAAACTCGGCTATGCATTTTCATCTTCATCTGTACAGTTATGATCAATTACAGCAAGAAACGTATCTCTTTTAGGTTGCGATTCTCGCCGGTTTTTAGTATGGAAATCACTAATTTTAGATTTCTGGGCATATGTTGTAATGGACATATAATTTTAACTGGAAAGTAACGAGTCAACTCTATAATTTGCAATCACTCAAACCTTATTATTTCTTCGGGGAATTTTATAATCCTATATGTAACGTTTAGGTCTAAGGATGTAAGAAGGATCCTATACCAAGCTCATTGGTAAGCAAAGAATGAATGCGGAAGAGAAAAACATCCTGAAATGTTCCCTTTAACTATCGTTGAATTGTATTTATGCCACAGTTAGAATTAATTTATTGGTTATTTCCGGTCGAAATCACGGACTAAAATGTACCGTTTATGCAGAAAATTAAGGATACTGATTATTTTCATCTTCCATCACCAAAGGACTCAGTATCTCCTACAAATCCTTGAAGAGTGCCAACTAATTGGCACTTTTCGTACGAAATATCATTTAAATTCAATTTCTCGACATCAATGTATCATATTTAACTATCAATATCTACAGAGTCTTTGGAAGGATTTCAATTCTGTTCCGACACATTTTAGATCAATATGTTGTCCTTCATTTGAAACCTTTACAATAAAAATCCTTGCATCCATTGATCAGTTACGCTGAAAAATCGGGATGAAAGTCGGAAATTGTTTAGTTTTAACGGTAAAAGTCCTTTACCATTATTTGAATTTCTTATTCTTTAAACGGGACCTAACTGGAAGAAAGGCGTATCATTTGCCAAAAACAGGACTCTTCAATCTATCTCCGTTTAAAAGTTATGCGTGAACATACAAAAAAAAGCAAAAAAAAATATACGCGATGAATTGATAACCTTCTTTCTTTTAGAAGTCGGTTAAAAATTAAGTATATTTTATATGAACATTGAATGCATTCAGATACAATGTCAAGCCTTCAAGTTAGATCTGGCTTAATAAGAATTAAAAAATAAGATATTATAGGGAAGTATTGATATTTAAGCTTAGGATTAATTACTGGATACATATATCAAAATTAGAAATAAACTTTCCATATTCACTTGGTCTTAGAAATTCAATATTCGAAAGCATAAATCTTAAAAATAGAACTATGACGATATTTGAATGGCATTGGTTACGTTTTGACATGTTTCGGTGCTTTGACTAGATAGCTGAGTTTTCTAAGATCTGACTTCTCATTTCCTTTTTGTATTAAATATATTCACTAAATTTAAATAAGGAACTCAAACTGTTACGACCAGCTTTGCTTCAACATAAATATAAGGCAAAATAAGAATTATATTCAATTTTGACGGCATTTAAAACTCAGACGACAATCAAAAATTTTCAGACTCAAGTTTCAACAACTTCTCATCGATTTTAAGAAGTCTAATCTCACAAATATTGGCGCTTATTACACGTTTAACAAGTCCAAATTGTCTTTAAAAAAACAGCTGCCTGAAGTGACATTCAGGACTACGGTGCACGATTTAGAATGATAAATTCACTGGAATGAACTTTCAACTTTTGGAATTCGAGACCAATTTCCCATATTCACTTGGTTTTAAAAATTCAATATTAAGACGCATTAACCTAAAAAATATAGCTATGACAATATCTGGACAGCACTTGTTCCGTTAACTAATAACGTGGGCACTGCCAATACCTCCCCGTACCCCCGCTGACTTCCAAACAGTTGTTGCTGCCTTCGTCCGACTGCCCATGAGTCCGCCTTGCGCAAGCAGTAGCACCACAATGCAAAAGCGAAGAATGTGTCCTTCCTTCCTCGGCCTCATTGCCAGCAATCACCTGTTCGGAAGCACAGTTATTTAAAAATATAATCAACTAGGGTTGCACTTACTGTCCACGCGCCTAAACCGGGAAAAACTATGAGGCACACACACGTCTTGGCCACAAGGAACCGGCCTACAGTAAACTCCCCGAGCCAATTTATCGGAAAGCCGGAACCGAGACTGCCACTAGTAAACTATCGCCCCATGGGAAGGAAGGTGGCGGCGCACTCAAAACCAGGGTAGAAGCACTACAAAAAACCAAATAAAAGAAGGGCAACTCGAGAATAACTTCTCTAACCCTTACTTGCAATACCATGAGCAAACTCATTCGCTAGCGATACCGCTGGAAATCGCATAATTGTAACACCACTTAATATATTCACTGCGTTTCCGATAGTTAAATTTCACAGAATTCGAGAAGGCGTGAACTGTACTGCGTAGCAAAAAGAATTACATGACACTCCCAGACAAAACTAACGTAGGATGGGAAGTCATACGTTGGCGCATTGCCCATGTATTGGTCGCCTGCTAATGGTCATGTGGGTGGTAGTGACGTCTGCTGCCATCTGTGTTTTCATCCAACGTCAGTGACTGAATAATAGTCGGCAGTGGCGTAGGGCCAATTCATTTAAGGCAGTGTCCGCAATGCCAACCAGGCATAAGGACGCGATGTTTAGCCATAAGCTGATTGAACAGACTGGGTGTCGGTCAGGACTAATTACTTGTATGGCGGAAGAAGAGGTCGACGGGTGGATGGCTAACCTTCCCGAGGCACGCTCTATTAAGAAAAGGTCGCTGTGAGATTTTGAGCCCAGGTGGAGGTGAGCGATGCTAATCAGGAAATAACACCGGGAGATAACGGAGAGAAAAAAAAGAGAGGACTTCTTTGATGGCACTCTTCACTGTCGTAGGTCCTTGGCATGGTAGACTCCCAGTTCATTCCCGGACATGTTCACAATGAGATGTCGCGTGGGACTTAAAACTTGTAGGACTCGACACTTCATGAACTTCTTGTTCAGTTTAGCACTGTAGGGCCGGATCGCTTCACTCTACCTGAAATTCCATTGCTAGATTTCGTCACCTGCCTTGAGGCCAGAAAGATGAGATCGCAGGTTGTAACGCTCCTCTCCCGCCCATCTACTATCTTCAATCTTCTCCCAAAGTTGTTCTCGTAGAATTTGGAGTTTCTCGTGCGGCTCCAGAACCACTATTGGGTCTCCCAAACATTTAAACTGCCGCAATAGCTGGTACGAGTTACCGTGGCAGATCATGTACTGGCCAAACATGGCAAAGTACAGGGAGATACCTGTGGTGGTGTGGTATGAGGAGCGCAGGGCACAGGTGATGGTGGAAATCCTGTAGTCCCAATCCTTCTGATCCGGCTGGACATAGACACGGCTATGAGGGTACGGTTCAGCCACTTGGACGTATTAGCTTGAGTGGAATAGACGGCGGTCTGCTGGTGAGTAATACCATACTTGTCCATTAGGTCCCAAAATCTAGCCAAGGTGAACTGAACACCGTTGTCGGAGACCAGTTTTTCCGGTACTCCAAATATATGGAAAACGCGATTCTTCAGGAAGCTGACTATCGGACCAGTGTGCATGTTCCGAATTCGCTCAATAATTGGGAATTTGGACAATT
Source organism: Odontomyia ornata (assembly GCA_963969285.1). NCBI lineage: Eukaryota > Metazoa > Arthropoda > Insecta > Diptera > Stratiomyidae > Odontomyia > Odontomyia ornata. The sequence continues at coordinate 195,156,403 of OZ017739.1, forward strand.
GGTCCAGGACCACGATAGCTCCCGTGTGACCAGAAGTCAAGTGAGGATACCGACCGATGAGATCTATATACAGACGCTGGGACACACGCTCAGGTAGCTCAAATTTAGCCATCGGAGGCCGAAGAAGAGAATTTGGCGCTTTAGTGCACTTGCACAGCTCATCTTAGGGCAAAAGAAGTAGGCTTTCAGGCGCCTAAGCGTACGACAGTATCCGCTATGCACACTCAATGGGTGGTCATGAGCTCATTTAATAAGGTCGATTGTCAGTTCTTCGGGCAACCATAACTTCCACTGTTCCTCTTCTTGTATGGGGTCTCAGGATGCATGTCCCATCCGCTTGCATATAAATCCCTCCGTCACGCGCATTTCTGGCAGCTGTGGTAACTGGCTCTGAATAGTATTCATCAGCTGGGTGTAACCTATTGACTTGAAGGCGGGATGGTCCAGGGCGATCAATAGTCAATAGTCAATAGTCAGTCATCCTCCTGGGCCAACACGGCTCTTTCAAAGGCGAAAATCCTTGATAATTTGTCCAGTACCACGTGTAAGCTTCTCTTCCGGTGTTGAATCGTGAAATCAAACGCTTGTTATTTCAAGGTCCATCTGGCCAAACGGCCGTGGAGATCAGTTTGGCTCATCAGCCATTTCAGAGACGCATGGTCCGTGACGATTTCGAAGCAGTGTCCCTCCACGTATGCTCAAAAGCGTTTCACCGCCAACACAGCCGCCAGGCATTCCTGCTCCGAGACCGTGTAATTCCAGGTTCAACTTGTGAGACATAAAGACTATAGGCCTCTCCTCACCGTCTTGCGCAACCTGGACTAAGATTTCTCCCACCCCATGTTGACTCGCGTCACATTGGATTGAGAACGGTTTACCAAAGTCCGGACTGTGCAGTATGGGGGCTGTTGTTAGACTCTTCCTTAGCTCTTCGAAGGCTCGCAAGCTGGGCCCTTTCCAGACGAACTTACGTCCCTTACGCAGCACGTCGGTCAAAGGTCTGGTGATGGCTGCATAGTCACGTACAAATCGTTGGTACTATCCACATAATCGTAGGAATTGGCGTAACTGCTTAGTGGTCTTGGGTAGTGGGAAAGCGTCAATCGCTTGTGTCTTGTCCAGGTAGGTCTTGATGTTATCATGACCAATGATGTGGCCCAAATACTTCACCTCCGTCATCATGAACTGACTCTTCTGTATATTTATGGTTAACCCTGCCCTTTGGATGTGCAAAGTCACTTCCTGAAGCAGGTCGAGTTGTTCGTTAAAGGTCTCGGTTATAAGTATTAGATCGTCCAAATATACGAAAACTTGGTGCCGCAAATGCGGTGGTATCACCTTATCCATAAAGCGCGTCATTCATTGAGGGGCATTACGCAGTCTGAATGGCATGGTCATAAATTGATATAGTGGACGATGTGGGACCGTGAAGGCTGTTTTCTCCTTTGAGCCAGGGTCTAACGGGATTTGCCAGAAAGCGTCTTTGAGGTGCAAGCTCATAATGTAATAGGCTTCAGGCAATCGACTCAAGACGCCCTCAATCAACGGTAGAGGGTATGCGTCCTTGGCAGGGACGGCGTTCAACAGTCTGGGATTTAAGCAAAGCAGGACCTTGTTTGGCTTGACAACTAAAGTGACCGGGGATGGCCACGCGGTCTGCGATTCTTCGATCACGCCTGGTGCTAGCATTCAATCAACTTCGGCATATAACGGCTTTTCCTTCGCCCGAAATATGGCAAAATGTCTCTGCTTTATGGGGTTGGCATCCCTAACATCTGTTGTGTAAAACATCGGGGCCGTCCTGCCGAAACCTTCCTTCTCACGCGATGGAAAGGCCGATATAGCCGAGTCAAGTCGCAGTTGTTGATTCACATCCCGTGCATTTCGTAGTGAGTGGGAAGTTGTGATCGCGTCATGGACAGTAGCGACGGAATTCAGTATCGTGCCGGAAAAGAGTGCTGGGGCCAAATTAAATTTTCAAACGAAGTCCGCCCCTATGTAAAGATTCTGTGTTAATTGGGGTATAATGTAGAATTCCAGAGATTTGGATACCCCTTTAAACGTGACATCCGTTGTAATTTTCCCCACTACGGAGTGACAAGTTCCGTCTGCCGTACTTAACCAGATGGTTAAAATGCTGGATTTGGTCCACGTGAGTCGCCAGCGCCTCTCCAGCAAAATCGGCTGGTATGCAATTCACACTGGCTGCAGTATCGACCAAGCCTACTAGTCGCTTTTGCAGGAGGTGAACTGACGCGTATGGCCGAACGTCATCCGTTAATAATTCGTCGAAGTGTTTTGCCCGCAACGCCTTCCTCAACTGCCTGACCTCTCTCGAGAAGCTCCGCATCCGACGCGTAGTTGTAACTATCTCTTCATTGAAGATGCGCTGACGAGCAGCAACCCAGCAGTCTGACGTGGAAGGGCTTAACATGCAAAAAGACCTCCATCTCGTTACCATTTCCCTGCACGTCCGCCTCGACAACGTGTGACGTCGGCTGTGGAACTTCAGGAGAACTGTGTTGGGTGGTGTGAGTCTGCAAGGTTGGGGTCGTCTCTGGGGCTTGGTCGCACCTAGCAATGGGTTCGGTATCGGTTTCTTCAGGTTCTAGAAGTGCTGACGGTTGGTTGTGGCGCTCGCTGGCAAGTTTTTTCGTAACTTGCAATCTGCATAGTCTGGTGTAGGCGTGTCTGCTTTTCCGCACCAGTAACAGAAAACTGTCGGTTCCGCTGGACTTGCAGAGAACCGATGTCTCGGTTGTCAGTAGTTTGAATAAACCGTCGGGGTTCTAACTACTTCAACGAAATGTCGGTCAACCATTGGTTCAAATTTGTGCTCCAGGGGTGCTCCGCTCATCGTAGCATGTATCGGGTCGTTAGTTATATGATTCGCTGTCGCTGGATCCGCAGTATTGTTACGTCATGGATTAGGTCCTCGCCGTTCATTTAGCCGTTCTTGCCTACAGGCATGGAGGCGTAATCTCTGTACGGTTAATTGGCACATGAAGGAGACTGTTCTGAAGTTCCCATATTCTCCCTGATGATTTCCACTAGTTTGTCCTCGGGCATGGGTGTTCGTAACCAAGTGCTTAGGTACAGTATACTCGTATAATACTGGTTGACTGGTTCGTGGACGCCTTGCTTGCGTTTCCTCAGTTATTCCTGTAATTCGCTTTCAGAGAGGCCGTCGTCAAAGTCGTCGCGAAAAGCTGCACAAAAGGGATTCAAATCGGGGCGTGATATTAATTCCTTGAAGCCCCAGTACCACTCGGCAGCATCTCTACTGAACAAGAGGTGTTTAGTCTAGTGAAAGCCGAGAAGTTGCCTCCCAGCGTGCTGGTGACTAAAGCCTGAATTCGAAACAGGAACCGGTCCACCGGTGTCGTCGAGTTAAAGCCGGTGGGTTGGCTGATCCGGATGTCCTGGGAACCTCTCTCCAAGTGTCCGATCCTCTCGGACAACCCTTGCAATAAGGACAAAATCATGTCGTTGACGGTATTGTTTGATTACGCTGTTAGGAGCTTCTCCGTCCACGGCTCCTTGGATGTCCAACAGCAGTTGAAGCGGTTCAGCACTCCAAGGGTCTTTTGCTAATGCCCCCCTATGCCCGCTGTAGCAAAAGACCCTCGCAAGGGGAGCATCTAGGGCACTTCTCTTGATCGGACCTTTTACAACAGGCTAGACAAAATCAATTATTGTAATGAACATTCAAGACATGAGATCGCACGCAATATTCAACAATGGTAAGCCTACTGGAAATCGAGGATTTGGAGTTTCTTTTATTGTAAATAGGGAGCTCAAATCGCTCAAATCGCTCAAACCGTGAGGCAAAGGTTGGTTCGAAGGATCGACGCCCACAGCACCACCATCACCGTGTCAAGACTTCATCGTGGAGAAGTGGACTTATACCTTCCGGGTCAAGCTGATGGAGAACATTGCACCATAACAATCGACACTGGCGCAACACGATCGATTATCCGACCAGACCTAGAAAGACAGCAACAACTTCACAAGGGAAGAATTTACCCACTACGGACAGCTACGGGAGAAACTGCACCTGTTCATGGAGAGGTCAACCTCCAGATACAATTGGGAGACCTTGTGTTCCGACATAATTTTCTGGTCACGAACATTATGGATGACTGCATTCTCGGAATGGATTTTCTGCGACCACATGGAATCACGTTGGATTTGGGCAAACGTGTATTGAAATGGTAGAATGTTGAAGTACTGATGGAGGATCCCAGCGTCCAAATTTCCAAGATGAATGTAGTGGTAGGTACCAACACTGATGTACCAAATTCTTCCGAAAGCATTGTATGGGCCAAGCTTGATGGTGATTCGGGAGACCACCGATCTTATCTGATAGAGCCAACGAAGACGTCCGCATTGCGCAGTTTGATTGTAGGACGAAGCCTTGTAAGATCTATAAAGAACGGATACGTGCCGGTAAGAGTCCTTAACACCGCAGACTTAACTACGAGCATCAAAGCGGGAGAAGTCATCGGCAGCTGCCAGCCTGTTTCCACCATCACCTCTTTGGAAGCCACTCACGACCATCATTGGAAAAGGAGGCAAGACACAGACAAAGCCCGGGAATCCACGTCTGCAATATTGAAGCAGGTCAAATTGCCAGTGCAGCTATTCAAGCGAGCCTCTGATCTGGTCACCAAGTACAGTGACATCTTCTCAACAAGCCCGGATGACCAAGGCCGAACGAGTTTGGTAACTCACGTCATAGATACACAAGGAGCCAAGCCGATTCGACAAGCACCGAGACGTCTTCCTATAGCCAAACAAGGAGAAGTGAGCGCGCTGATCTCGGACATGGAAAAACAAGGCATTATTGAACCTTCTTTCAGTCCATAGGCCGCACCTGTAGTTCTAGTAAAGAAAAAGGATGGTAGCACTCGCTTTTGTGTCGACTATAGGCAGCTTAACGACGTCACTAAAAAAGATAGTTGCCCACTCCCACGCATCGATGACATCATGTACACTTTAGCCGACGCAAAATGGTTTTCTACACTCGATCTCAAGAGTGGCTACAGGCAGGTAGAAATCGACAAGAAGGACCGAGAGAAGGCCGCATTTTCAGTTGGGAACGGATTGTGGCAGCTTGTGGTGATGCCATTTGGGCTTTGCAATGCTCCAGCCACTTTCGAATGCCTGATGGAATACGTGCTACGTCGCCTAACATGGAAAACCTGCTTGGTGTACTTAGATGACATCATTGTTATCGGGAGAACATTCGAAGAGCATGTGCGGAACTTAGAAGAGGTTTTTTCCCGATTGCGACGGGCGAATTTGAAATTGTGTCCCAACAAGTGTACCCTTTTCGCAGCTGAATGAAATACCTGGGACACGTCGTATCAGCAGAAGGGGTCAGAATAGACCCTGAGAAAAATGAAGGCGTGAAAAGCTGCCCAACTCCAAATAACAAGCGCCAACTACGAAGTTTTCTGGGTCTGGCAACCTACTATCGAAGATTCGTCAAAGACTTTGCATAAATAGCTAAGTGTCTCCATCAGCTAACCAAGAAAAATCGTCCGTATGTCTGGAATGAACAATGTCAGGTAGCCTTTGATACCTTGAAGGAGAAACTGTGTGAATTACCCCTGCTGGCATATCCGAAACCCGGAAAAATGTTTGTAGTTGACACCGATGCGAGCAACGGTGGTATTGGAGCTATACTCTCCCAGCAGATGGATGGCGAAGAAAGAGTCCTCTCGTATTACAGTCGAGTTCTCCCAAAAAGCGAGAGGAACTACTGCGTGACCAGGAAGGAGCTATTGGCTATAATAGAGGAAACCAAGCAGTTCCACAAGTACCTATATGGCCAAAAATTTATTCTTCAAACAGTCCATGCATCGCTGAGATGGCTGCTTAACTTCAAAAACCCCGAAGGACAAGTTGCGAGATGGATAGACAGAATGCAGTCATACGACTACAAAATTGTTCATCGGAAGGTGTAGCAACCACGGGAGTCACCGCAGTTGCAGACATTGAGTAATTAGCAGAGAGGTGTGTAGCCCGGGGTGGCATACTGAAGCCGGCTAGTGCTCAGTCATGTCGTGTGTCTTCCGGGACATCTTCTGCTCGCGCTGAGCCACCTTACATAAAAACTAGCACAAAGGGAAAAGGATGGAAAAGGAAGAGGTCATTTTGAGAAATGAAAAATTTAAAAAAACTTAGTAACACATGGCCTTTTATTGTATTCAAAAAAATAAATTTACAAATTCAACAAAAATATGTCAATCCAAACAAAACAAACAGGCCCCTCAATAATTTTATGTACGGATTAAAAACAATCCAATTAAATAGTTCACATAAAGGAAAACAAAAGAAAAATAAGAATTTGTTGATGTGATTTTACAGCAATAGGTAAATACTCACTCCTTTTCCTCGTTGATCTCCGAGCGCTCGGCGAAGACAAAAAAAGGGGTGTGGGGCCACTGAAAACCAAATTTTAAATTAACTTTAAACTAATTTTAAAATTCAATCAATAATAGAGCGGCCAATTATCGCTCTCCACGATCCGTCAATATGGTATACTCGCAAACACGAAAACGTTAATTCCGGCACTTGGCCCTCTTTGAAATCCAACCAAACGGGTCCTTTTTTCTTGCTTTTTCTATTTTTTTTTTTTAAACGGAAGAATTACTCTCGCACTTCGTTCTTTTGCATATAGATAAGATTGAGACGGTCCCGCACTTCAAATTAGCAACATAATTCTCAAACTTCAACTTCAAACTCTCACTTATTCAATCTTTTCCATATAGTTAGTATTGAGGCGGTCCCGCACTTCAAATTAGCAATATAATCCTCACATTCCAACTTGAATTCACTTTTCCACTTTTCCTACTTTGATCCTGTCACTGAAGTCAATTTCCAAGAAAAAAATTCCATCCTCCAAATTAAAAATTCCTTCACTTTTCTAATTCCTTCACTCTCCTCCTCCGTCGCTAAAAACAGCCAAAAAACCAATTCCACGAAAAGAAACCGAAAAAACTCCCTCTTCTTTTCCAACTCAAAATCTGACTCCCCATTCTAACCACTTAATTCCCATTTCACCTTTATCCAATTCGATCCCGCAATCCAAATTCTTCTCCAATTACCGCTGCCACATCTGGGTAACGTAATCGAAGTTCATTACACTTCGATTCCGCTACCCTCACATCTTTTGTTCCATATCGACAAACTCAATAGCATCCATTGTTTTACATATGGCAATTTGCACAATCCAAGAAGCGCTTGGTTGAATTCAAAGTGTCACATATAAATTACGGAAGCTATTGGTTTTGCCGATACCCCAAAAAGAGTGCTTCCGTGCGCCCGGGGGAACTTGAACTCAGGGTTCTAGCAGACCCTCGATCGAGAACTCACGACGCAGCTAATGGTGCCATGGATTGTCGATCTCCCATTCATCTCATAAGCAACTTCAACGATGCATTTGGGCATGAGATTGAATTTTGTTAGTAGGGGAACGTGAATTAATTTTTGTTAGTATAAAAAATAAAATTTGTTAGTGGGAATAGAATTAGTTAGTATGAAGGAAGGAATTAGGTTTTGTTAGGGAAAAGGTTTTGAATAAAATTTGTTAGTGGGAATTAAACAATGGAATGTTGTTAGTGGGAAAATTGAAATTATTAGTATGTATTATTTTTTGTAGTTGGAAATAAGGGAAAAGGGTAGGATTGTGATGATGGGGAAGTAAAAATTAAAGGGAAAATGGAAAAATGTTGATAAAATAAATAAATTTACAGAGGAAAAGGTAGAAATGCCCAAAGGAAGGTGGAAATGTTACGGCGGCAATTGGAAGTTGCGAATGGGAGAAAGTCAGTACGCCGGAATTCGCAACAATCATGGGGACGACCCAGACCCTGAGTGTCTCAGTCAGCCGGGCAAATAAAGAATGTCAGCAGGGGTAGCTATGAATCGGATCGGATGTCTTTAGCGTGAAAGGTGCCAAGCAGCTTACCGGATTCATCCTCAAGCTCGTATGCCACTTTCCCAATACGACGACGAACCACTGCAGGAGTGAATTGTGGAGCGAATTTGGCAGCAAAGCGATCTGCGGCGTTGCTCACAGTGAAATTACGCACGAAAACCTTCTGACCCTGGAGTAGCTCACGAGGACGAACACGAAGGTTGTAGCGTTGAGCTCCCTTTTGGTAAGCTTCTTGCAATTTGCATCTGACTTGGTCCTGTGCAGCTCGCAGTCGATCACTATTAGCACTTAGCTGTACCTCACCATCCTCAAAGGCATTAAGGCTTCTGAGGAGGGCGTACTCAGAACCATGTTGGATAGGGTGGTACCCGAACATGAGAAAGTAGGGCGAATATCTCGTGGACTGGAATCACCTTGCGGAAGGCAAAACATGAGGTTGGAAGATTCTCGTCCCACTTGCCATGATCAGACCCTATATAGGCTCTAATGGCGTTTAGTGTCGACTGGTTTGACCTCTCTGAGGCATTCGCCTGCGGTGAATGATATGGGGTGAAGCAATGCTGCACTCCATGGTCATTCCTAAGCTTGCTGAATACCTTGGAGGTGAACTGTACCCCATTGTCAGAGTGTAGCCATTCAGGCACTTCAAAGGTCAGAAAGATTTCGCGCTCCAAATATCGCACGACTGACTCTGCAGTGGGTTTTGTCATGGGCTTGAGCCATATGAACTTTGTGTAATGACCCAGGACCACGAACAATTGGGTATTCCCTGATCTTGAACGAGGGTATGGGCCCATGAAGTCCACAAACAGGCGCTGCATAGGTCGTTCAGAGTCTCGTGATGCCCCCATAGGGGGTCTCATTGTGGAATTTGCCGGTTTGACCTGTTTGCATATCAGGCAATTCTTGATGTGCTGAATCACATCTTGACGCAAACGACGCCAATAATAATACCTTTGCAAAACTTCAGTTGTTTTGCGAATTCCACAATGAGAGCCCCAGGGATCATCATGAGCTCGTACTATGAGAGCTCGTTGGTGACCCTCAGGAACCCATAGTTTTGTTCTGGGAACATCAGTAGTCGACGTTACAGGAGAACCAGTACTAATATATATTCGACCATCTGCAAGGTGCAAATTCTGAAACTGATCGGGTTGTTTCAAGATTTGCTCCTTGATTTGCTCATACTCGGGCTCCTGAAACGCAGACTCCGGGATTGAACCACCAATGTGTCCGTGCTCCGGGAGACAGGGAATGATCGAGTTCACCCGCTCGTCCTTCGAGCATGTTCTTGACAACGCATCGGGAACAACGTTAAGGGCACCTTTCCGGTGTTCAATTTGGAAATTGAATCCTTGTAATTTCAAACTCCAGCGAGCCAATGGACCAGAAAGGTCCGACTGCTGCATGAGCCATTTAAGACTGACATGGTCGGTTATGATGGTGAAGGGCAACCCTTCGATATATTCCCTGAATCTCTTTACGCTCTGCACCGCAGCTAAGCGTTCCAATTCAGTAATGCTATAGTTACGTTGCGCAGCGTTGAGCTTCATAGACATATATGCGATTGGATGCTCTCCACCCTCACCGTCCTTCTGGAACAAAATACTTCCAATACCCACTGTACTTGCATCACACTGGATATAGAAGTGCTTTGTAAAGTCGGGGTTAGCCAGTACTGGAGCAGAAATCAACAATTGCTTCACTTCATTGAAGGCACTATTAGCAGAAGCAGGCCACTTGAAGACACGTTTGCCCTTTAGCAAATCCGTTAGAGGGGCCGTAACCGATGCGAAGTTTGGAATGAAACGCCTGTACCATCCTGCAATGCCCATAAACCGTCTCACGTCTTTGGCCGTTCGGGGTTCAGGATAGGAGACTATACCTGAAACCTTCTCCGGGTCGGTGCGCAAGATACCATCACTCACTACAAAGCCAAGATATTTGATCTCCTTCTTGACGAACTTGCTTTTTTCAACATTGATGGTCAAGTTGGCGTCCCTGAGCAGTTTTGCAACAGTACTCAGGAGCTCCAAGTGCTCATCAAATCTTGAACTTATAACAAGCAGGTCATCTAGGTAAACAAATACCTTGTCCTGCAGCTCATGCGGTATTACTTTATGCATCAACCGACACATCGTTTGGGGAGCATTACATATACCGAACGGCATGACCTTGAAATAGTGCAAGGGCCTGCCAGGGACAGTAAAAGCCGTTTTCTCCTTACTTGCCTCATCCAAAGGTATTTGCCAAAAGGCATCCTTCAGGTCCAAGCTGGTGATGAATCTGGTTTTCTGCAACCGTGCCAAAAGACCTTCAATCAGTGGCAACGAATAGGCGTCCTTAACAGTCACCTCGTTAAGGCGTCTAACGTCAAGGCATAAACGCACCTTGCCGGGTTTTCTGACAAGGGTCACAGGAGAACTCCACGAACTCTGACTTCCCTCTATTACCGCCAAAGACAACATACGATCGAGTTCGTCATACAACAGTTTCTGTATAACAGGCGAGACAGCATAATGCCACTGCTTAATGGGTCGAGCAGAACCAGTGTCGATGTGATGAGGCACGAGACTGGTCCTACCCAAGCCTTTCTCATTATACGATGGAAACTGTTGTTTGACGAAGTCCAGACGTTCCTGATCTTTTGGAGACAAAAGATGGAATTCAGGGCTCTGAGACTCCGAGGGTGCTTCGATAGCGTTGACCTGGATTGGTGCTATTTTGAAGGGATCCCAGAAGTCAATTCCAAGATACACTGCGTGTGTCAAGGAAGGAACAACCAGGAATCTCATCAATTTAGTGGTGTTGCTAAATTGATCCTTGTGCCTTGATGCAGTCTGAATATGAGCATGCATGGTATGCATATGCAAACCCAAGTCCGACAGCAGGTCCAAGGCTCCGGCTCCGAGGATACTGACACTGGCTCCGCTATCAAGCAAGCCCGTCAATTTGCGACCCTTGACAAAAATATCTGCGTAGGGCCTATTGTCACCAGGAGTTGCAACAATTGACTCCACGCAGGCACGCTTCAAGAGACGCCTGGTGAAGAAATATCTCCAGGATCTCCGAAAGCGATCTCGAAAAGGTCGTGCTCTAAAACTAGCGGGTGATTCACGATCATCGCCCGCCTTTTCAGTACATTTGACGTAGTCTGGTAATCCGCTTGGAGCAATCACATTGCTAGAAAATGGTGGTAAATCGGATATATGAGGCGAAGTGAAGGGACTTGTAGATGGGCACTGGTCTGGTTTCTGGTTATTCATTGTGTTATGGTATTCCTGGAACGACGAAGGAATCCCATTTGGAGCCCGACTCTGGAAGTGTGCATGATATCCTGCAGTAGATCTCGGTTGAGGATCACACCAAGCATTCTCCAACATATCTACAGCGTCAATGTTGGGAGGATGCTTACTGCGATGGTCAGCCACAGGTCTACCGGAGGGATACCACACAGCTTCAACTCTAGTGCAGTGACGAACTAACTCTGTTGTCGATGCGAGTTCCAAGCCTGCCAAATGATTCCTCATTCGTTCGTCCATGTTCCGCAATAGAATGGCTTGCATGTCAAAATCAGATAACCGATTTTTAAAACGCAAGGCCATCTCTATAATGGAGCCATAAAACTCACGGAAAGATTCTTCTGGCCTCTGGAAACGTGCATCGATCGCTCGCCGCACATTTACGTCGGTCCAATGAGATCCATAACGCTCCTTCAACGCAGCTTCTAAATCAGGCCACGTAAAATTGGGGTTGAGCTGCCGGAATAACCAGTACCATTTTTCTGCTGGTCCTTTCAGAAGAATGTGGAGGCTAGATGCCAGTTCCTCCAAGGGAATGTTGTAATTTCTTGCCAATATGGTGGCTCGAAACAGGAACTGCTCAACATCTAGACAAGCAGAAGAACCATCAAAACTGACCCTCCACTTATGCATTGGTGGAAAGGAATAACATTCGTCGTCAGAGCTAGAATAGGTGCAGTAAGAAGCGTTATGCGATGCCATAATTGAAAATTAATGTTATAAATACTGGATAAACAAATTGTGAAATCAATAAATTAATTAACAATTAACAGATGGACACACCGACGAAATCAGAGAAATCAATAAATAGCAGACGGACGGCACCGACAATATGGGTAAAATAAACAATTTAATAAATTACAGACGGACGAACAAACGATTCCTTGAAAATAAATTAAAATTTGAATGCCAGACAGACAAACAGCCAAGTAAATAATTATATAAAATTTTAGCACCTAACCCAAACTAAAATTGATTAACCAAACTGAACCTCACATTACTCAAAACCCAAAACGAACTAAACTAATCTCAATCATTAAAATTAAAACTAACTGAATTACTCTAGACTAACAAAACCGTAAACCCAATTATCTAAACTAATCTAAATCATAAACCCTAATTAAACTCAATAATCTATAACTAAACTACCTAAATCCAGTGACTTTAAAATCGCACAAGTAACCTAACGGTAATTACTAAACAACCAATAATGCGATGCCGAAATAAAAGAAAACATATGATAAGAAGTGAAATGAGTGCAGACGAGTGTAAATTGAGCTAAATATATTAATTGACTTGCAATTTTATTTCTCAAAATGAATCTCCCCATTAATGGAAAGGGAAAAGAAAAGGTAATTGAATGAGATAGTGATTAAAATTTAGACTAAACACGAAGCAGACAAATCACGACAGTGCCTGGTATAACAATGGAACTCGTAGGTGGACTCCGCTCTAATGGTCACCACAAAGGGCTGACTAAGAGACCATTATGAAACACTTCGGACTTCATAATGGCTTGGACAAGAGCCGCACTCATCCCAAAGCTACCACCAGATAGATGATGGAAGGGCCGAAAGCGTTGGCTCATTCCAAGAGTTGGATCTTTGTCCAGCTTTCCCGTGCAGGGAGGTATAGCCAACGGCTCAAAATTCGGTTGATCCCAACCAACATCTACATTGCCACAGCCTATCCACTATCATAGCCGGTGGAGACTGTTAAACACAAAATTCAGCACAGTGGGCGCCACTAGAACTGCGGCAAACCCCGTGATCAAAATCTATAAATTAATATCAAAACTAAAAATTTTCAAACTAATACTTGAACACTTTCCATCATTCAAACCAATTATCAAAATTTCTAACAAAACAAAAAAAATAATTTCCCTGGAATGCTCAGACCACTATTCAAGTCAGGCACTCCAGGTACTCAGCCCAACAAATCTAACATTGAAAAATTTAAACTATAATTAAAAACTAATAAAAATCAACTAAAACCACCAGAAAACCAACAAAGCTAAAGTTTGGGCGCCATATGTAGCAACCACGGGAGTCACCGCAGTTGCAGACATTAAGTAATTAGCAGAGAGGTGTGTAGCCCGGGGTGGCATACTGAAGCCGGCTAGCGCTCAGTCGTGTCGTGGGTCTTCCGGGACATCCTCTGCTCGTGCTGAGCCACCTTACATAAAAACTAGCACGAAGGGAAAAGGATGGGAAAGGGAGAGGTCATTTTGAGAAATGAAAAATTTAAAAAAACTTAGTAACACATGGCCTTTTATTGAATTCAAAAAAATAAATTTACAAATTCAACAAAAATATGTCAATCCAAACAAAACAAACAGGCCCCTCAATAATTTTATGTATGGAGTAAAAACAATCCAATTAAATAGTTCACATAAAGGAAAACAAAAGAAAAATAAGAATTTGTTGATGTGATTTTACAGCAATAGGTAAATACTCACTCCTTTTCCTCGTTGATCTCCGAGCGCTCGGCGAAGACAAAAAAAGGGGTGTGGGGCCACTGAAAACCAAATTTTAAATTAACTTTAAACTAATTTTAAAATTCAATCAATAATAGAGCGGCCAATTATCGCTCTCCACGATCCGTCAATATGGTATACTCGCAAACACGAAAACGTTAATTCCGGCACTTGGCCCTCTTTGAAATCCAACCAAACGGGTCCTTTTTTCTTGCTTTTTCTATTTTTTTTTTTTAAACGGAAGAATTACTCTCGCACTTCGTTCTTTTGCATATAGATAAGATTGAGACGGTCCCGCACTTCAAATTAGCAACATAATTCTCAAACTTCAACTTCAAACTCTCACTTATTCAATCTTTTCCATATAGTTAGTATTGAGGCGGTCCCGCACTTCAAATTAGCAATATAATCCTCACATTCCAACTTGAATTCACTTTTCCACTTTTCCTACTTTGATCCTGTCACTGAAGTCAATTTCCAAGAAAAAAATTCCACCTTGCAAATTAAAAATTCCTTCACTTTTCTAATTCCTTCACTCTCCTCCTCCGTCGCTAAAAACAGCCAAAAAACCAATTCCACGAAAAGAAACCGAAAAAACTCCCTCTTCTTTTCCAACTCAAAATCTGACTCCCCATTCTAACCACTTAATTCCCATTTCACCTTTATCCAATTCGATCCCGCAATCCAAATTCTTCTCCAATTACCGCTGCCACATCTGGGTAACGTAATCGAAGTTCATTACACTTCGATTCCGCTACCCTCACATCTTTTGTTCCATATCGACAAACTCAATAGCATCCATTGTTTTACATATGGCAATTTGCACAATCCAAGAAGCGCTTGGTTGAATTCAAAGTGTCACAAATAAATTACGGAAGCTATTGGTTTTGCCGATACCCCAAAAAGAGTGCTTCCATGCGCCCGGGGGAACTTGAACTCAGGGTTCTAGCAGACCCTCGATCGAGAACTCACGACGCAGCTAATGGTGCCATGGATTGTCGATCTCCCATTCATCTCATAAGCAACTTCAACGATGCATTTGGGCATGAGATTGAATTTTGTTAGTAGGGGAACGTGAATTAATTTTTGTTAGTATAAAAAATAAAATTTGTTAGTGGGAATAGAATTAGTTAGTATGAAGGAAGGAATTAGGTTTTGTTAGGGAAAAGGTATTGAATAAAATTTGTTAGTGGGAATTAAACAATGGAATGTTGTTAGTGGGAAAATTGAAATTATTAGTATGTATTATTTTTTGTAGTTGGAAATAAGGGAAAAGGGTAGGATTGTGATGATGGGGAAAATGGAAAAATGTTGATAAAATAAATAAATTTACAGAGGAAAAGGTAGGAACGCCCAAAGGAAGGTAGAAATGTTACGGCGGTAATTGGAAATTGCGAATGGAAGAAAGTCGGTACGCCGGAATTCGCAACAAAGGGCGGAATTCATCGAAATGCTAATGCCCTATCTCGTCGTCTATGTCCAGCAAACTGCAAGCATTGCCGACGGATTGAGGAAAAGGAACCGCCCGTTAATCTGCGATTGATAACGGCTGAATTTGTTGAAGGTTGGTCATCGGTGGAGATGCGAAATGCCCAGGTAGCCGATGAAGACATCGGACCATTGCTCATATGGAAGGACACAACGGGGCGACCTGAGTGGAAAAACGTTTCAATGCACGGTGCAACCCTGGAAAGCTCTTGGGCCTAATGAAGCTCCCTTCAGGTGGAGGATGGCATACTCAAGCGGAAATGGGAAACGGCGGATGGCAGCTCCTATAGAATGCAAACTATACTTCCCAAAAGTTGAATCCAGTATGTGGCTAAGGAGATGCACGAAGGATCCTCGGGAGGTGACCTTGGTGTTAACAAGACCTTAGTGAAATTGCTGGAAAGGTTTTACTGGCTCCACGCTCGAGAAGATGCAGAGGATTGGTGCCGTCGATGCACGATTTGCGCTTCCGTCAAAGGTCCAAAGCGACGACTGAGAGGACAAATGCAAACGTGGGGATACCGTTTGAAAGGATTGCTGTTGACATCGCAGGACCTTTTCCTGAATCTGAATGGGGAAATCGATACACGCTGGTTGTGGCCGATTATTTCAGCAAGTGGCCTGAGGTCTACCCCATTCCCAACCAGGAAGCAACAACTGTAGCCAAACAATTAGTACTAAATTGGGTCAGTATGTACGGCGTACCTTGTGAACTACATCCGGATCAACGCCGAAACTTTGAGTCACTGGTTTTTGGCGAAATAACTGAACTACTGGAAATACGGAAAACGAGGACAGCACCGCTGCGTCCCCAATCCGATGGATTGTATAGAAAATAATCGAATTCGTTTCGTTTTTGAAAAAAGTGTAATCTATCTTCCTCAGAGTTTGATCCTTTAAATTTTTTGAATGCTTTGTTTTTTACATTTTTTAAGTTGGCTAAGTGTGAATTAAACCAAGGAGGTTTATTCCTTAATACTTTATGTTTTTTAGGGACGAAACTAGAAATGGCATGAGAGAACTTATCGCAAATAAATTTGTAAGCATCATTTGGGTCATCGAATGAATCTAAAACCGACCAGTCAACGGTTTTAAACATTTCAATAATCTTTTCAAACTTTGCTTTTGAAAACTCAAGTTGATCAAAAGTATCATCATCGCTAGTTTCATCAAATTTATAAAACTCGAATTTTACTGTAAGTGCTGTGTGATGCATACTGTTATTGAATATTGGTGATAAGTTGCGCTCGCAAAAACATTTTAAATCATTTGTAATATATATTAAATCCAAGATTCTATTTGAGTCATTTATAGTACTATTGATCTGCACAAAATCATTAGATAAGAAATAGCCCATTACCATGGATTCAATATCTGATTTAATATTTAGAGGCAATAAAATTCCAACATCAGGAGCCCATAATACATTACCTAAATTAAAGTCCCCAAAAACAATACAATGAATATTTAAATCTAATGAATTAACTATAAACTCTAAGTTATCCAAATGATTCTTGTATACACTTATATGACTATTTGGAGGAATATAAGAAACACAAACATTCTTTTCATTCTTTTCATTGAGATTTAGGCGAACGCAAAGTTGTTCAACGGTAGCATTATTTATATGTAGCTGAACGATTGAACTATTGAGATCAGCTCGCATGGCAATTAAAACACCTCCACCTCTCACGAGTCCATATATATATATGTAAGTAAAAGTACATATATATATATATATATGTAAATTCATGTATATATATATATATATATATATATATATATATATATATATATATATATATATATACATATATATATATATATATATATATATATATATATATATATATATATATATAGATATATCTATATATATATATATATATATATATATAGATATATATATATAAATCTATATATATATATATATATATATATATATATATATATATATATATATATATATATATATGTAGAGTTTTCCATTAAGGACATAATGATTTTATCTCTTAATAATGCACCGAAATTTTAGAGTTGATGAGTTCAACTTCATTGTGGGTGTAGTGCAAGCATTATATTTGTATTTTAGGAATGAAATTCAATTTCGTTGCTATGACCTCCACGAGCCTGTTAACAGTGGTCGATTCTTTGGACCCAATTTTCCATCACTCTGGCACACATTTCGACCGGAACAATGACAATTTCGCGTTGGATGTTATCTTTGAGCTCGTCTCAAGTTGCTGGCTTATTAGTATGGACCAATAACTTGATTCAGCCCCATAAAAAGAAATCCGATGGCGTTAGATCGCATGAACGAGGCGGCCATTCGACCGGACCATTTCTCGAGACACCACAATCACCAAATTTGCCATTCAATTAATCGATTGTGAGGCGTGCTCTGTGGCTAGTGGCACTATCATGTTGAAACCACAAGTTGTTGATGTTAGGTTCATCTGATTCTGGTCACAAATAATCTTTCAACGTAACGTGATAGTGCTCTCCTTCAACGGTAGCTTGGCGGTCATTTTAAACCACGAAAAAATACGGCCAAATTACACCTCCACAGTTTTTGCGGACGCATCGGTGTCTCAAGAAACATATGTGGGTTCGTTGCTAGCTAATAATGCAGATTTGGCTAATAAACAAAGCCATTGAGCCAGAAATAAGCTTCATCTCTGAAGATGATTTACCGATGAAATTCTTCATTTTTCAAGCTTTGGACAAGTTTCGGCGTTTCGAATGATCAAGTAGCTTAAGGTCTGGAAACGATTTGATCTTGTAACCTTTTAAGCCAAGATCTTTCCGCAAAATACGCCACAGTGTCGTTTGAGCGATGCCCGATTATTGAGAACGACGTAAAACTGACTGATTTGGCTCATTTTGAATATATATTTCCTTCGCTTCAAGCAATATGACGTCTATTTGGCGCCGAAACGTCTAATAGTTAAAAATTTGGACTCGAAGTTGTCCACATAGCACGCACAAGCCTGTCGAAATTTTAGTAATAATTTTTAATAATTTTCAAACGTTCTTGGCTCGCGAACTTTACCATGATTAAACTGTTGACCTTAACTATCGTTTTGATATTGACAGTTTATTAAAAAAATTTAAGGGTGCGCTCATATAAAGATACAAAATTGTTATGTTCCCAATGGAAAACCCTGAATATATATATATATATATATATATATATATATATATATATATATATATATATATATATATATATATATATATATATATATATATATATATATATATATATATATATATATATATATATATATATATATATATATATACAGGGTGGGCCAGAAAGAATTGCGAATTTGAAAAAATCATTAAAAAACAAGTTGGGTAAACAAACCTACGCTCATGTCAGAAGGGTTTTGTATTCAATTTACAAAATGCAGTCACCAGATCGAATCAAATCAAGAAACATGTCAAAGACGATTTTATTGGAGTAAATATGAAATGCGAAGATCATACTATTTTTAACAAAGTTCAATGAATTTCGACTTTTGAGGTTTTTGGTATTGTTATACTCATAAATATCTCCCTTGATAATTATTTCAGATGTCCATCCGCGACGGAGGAAACACATTTTTCACGTATTTCCCCCCTGTGCCCCCACTGAAGCAAAAACTGACAGTTCAACAACTGTTTTGAAAAGCTCCCATGAAAACTTTCATTTCAAACTCATACCGGCTACGTTTGATTAATTTTTTTTCAGGGGCCACTCTCCTGTGCTGAAATCATCGATTCATGGCCAATTTTTTCGAATCCTAGAATGGTTACAAAACCCTTTTGCTAGGAGCTCTCTCCCACCTCCTTGACTTGTTTCACTTATGAGCATTAATTGTAGGTACTCATCTTCAGTCATTCATTAAATTGAATCAAGTGTTCAAAGCATGCACCTTGAACGTTGAAGTTGGGAAAAAATAACTCCAAATTGTTCAATCTTCGCATTTAAAACAGCCACTATCTTGTTTTACGATTACTGATACTACTAGCTGAACTGATTCTCAAAGATATACATGACACCTATCATTCCTGAAATTTTCATGCAAATCCTAGCAAAACTGTAGTGTCTGAGTCGGTAAAAAGCGCATGTTGTTCCATAGCCATATGTTGCCATAGTAATACATGCAGCGCATATTGTTCCATAGTAATACAGGAAAATTCAAACCGCTATAACTTCGCTAAATATGATTCAATCTTTATGAAACTTTCAGGATAGATCAATCTTATAAATAGACATCTACGCCCTGAATTTCATTGAATTTAAGGGTACCGTTAAGATTTTATTCAAGAAAACATAAAATCGATAAATCATACTATTACTAACAAAGTTGAGCGAAATGCGACTTCTCACGTATTTGTTGTTGTTGTACTCACCAAGGCCTACATTCCTGATTTTTTTCAGATTTTTCGGATCACAGGTGTCCAATCGCGAGGGGGGGGACACAAATTTTTCGTGTATTTCCCCTCCCTGTGCGCCCCTCGAAGCAAATTTTGCCAAACTAAAACCAGTTTTGAAAAGTTCTCATCAAGACCTTTCATTTGATACCCATATCGGCTACCTTCAATGAAATTTTTTTTCGGGGGGTCACTCTCCTATATGGGGAGACCCCCCTTAAATACCTCAAAAAATTTTTTTGTATGTGGACTTTAAAGAGATCACCACCTTACACCTACACACAAAATTTGATGTTTCTAGCTTAAGGAGTTTCCGAGAAAAACTGCTGTGACACACGGACGGACGGACGGACGGACGGACGGACGGACGGACAGACGGACAGACGGACAGACTGGTCGCGAAACTAGTAGGGTTTTGTAAAATTATTTTGCAAAACCCTAAAAACTGAGTACAATTCACATACAAATTTTTATTTCTATAAAAATTGACATCTGGGAAATTCATTTCTTAAAAATAACGTCATCCAGGTGTGCACCATCCCGCTGAAAACATTCTTCGAATCTGACCCTCAAATTGGTTAAAACTCGCTGGCACATTGCACGGGGAATAGCTGCCATTTCTTCCCGGATATTGGTCTTCAACTGGTTAATCGTGGCTGGGTTATTGGTGTAGACTCTACTTTTTAGGTATCTCCACAAAAAAAAGTGCGGTGACGTCAGATCCGGACTTCTAGGAGGCCATGCAATGTCACCTCGGCGCGATATCAGTTTCCTAGCAAACATCTCGTTTACGACCGCCAAAGAGGCATTAGCTGTATGGCATGTCGCGCCATCTTGTTGAAACCATGTCACACGATTAAAGGCTTCAAATTGTTGCAGTTGCGGAAAGAAAAAATCCCTTAACATGGCTATGTATCGGTCAGAATTTACAGTGACAGATTGGCCTTGTTTTTTCGAAGAAGTAGGGTCCAATAATTCCGTTCTTGTTGACCTTGGGCGTCCTGCAGGCTTCTGTTTGAGAGTCGAACCAGTCTCTTCGAAATTTCTGACCCACGATCGAATCACACTTTCTTTCGGACACTGATTTAGGTCATGTAATCCAAACTCACGCCGAAATAAACGCCGAACAATAGCGCACGAATTGTGATTTTTAATAATGTTTAACGCAGAATGCACGTTGCGCTCCGGTGAAGTGATCCATCGCGACTAAATTTCCGAGAACCGAGCTACTTAACCCCACCACCCGCGCAGTCCCCTCTCTAAAGCTTCAAACGCAAGAGTTTTTTTAAAATCGTACGCCTTTCTGGCCCACCTTGTATATATATATGTATATATATATATATATATATATATATATATATATATATATATATATATATATGAATATATATATATATATATATATATAGATATATATATATATATATATATATATATATATATATATATATATATATATATATATATACATATATATATATATATATATATATATATATACTCGTATACACACATATATATATATATATATATATATATATATATATATATATTCGCTTCGCTTTCCAGCAAATTTTCAGAGAAAGTGTATTGAGTAAATATCTCAGCAATGTTTCTGATTCTACACAAATCGGCCGAGCAAAAACCAAATGGCGGCCATTTTAGATGAAAACTAGTGATTTCTGTTTTGACCAAAGTATATATATTATTACTTTCATTCTTCGGACGGACTATAAGCTTGTTCAGTTATGATACGCGGTGGTTTAAATTCAGAATGTATCGCAGCTGGGTGGACGAACACACGGCCAAACCATGATAATGATCATATCACCTTGTAGAGTGCCGATACATTCGATCATGACAATGAGATACTCTAACTATCTCTAAGCGAAGGCCCGAAAGGGGTTGTAGTGCTACGAGAAGGCATTATACTTCAAAATTGAACCGTCTGAAACAAAATGGCCGATGTTTATGAGAATTGGCGATGTTGTTAAAGTTATAAATTCCTGAGAACAATGAATAACACTTTAAGGTCAGGTTTCGAATCTTCAAATGTCAGCCGGTCCAAGTTTAAAATTTCAAAGGCTTCTAAAATCCATGATTTAAATTTTTTTTGCATGAAACTTAACTATATCTTAAGATATCGTTGTTTAATGATCATAAATAAACCCAATTCAAAATGGCGCTGGTTCAAACATGTCATTTTTCAGATTTTAGTGGCGTTCTAGCGACCTAGTTTTTCAACGGATTTGATGAAAAAGCAAATGCAAAAGTGGAAAATTTACAACAATATGTTTAGCTGGAATTTTCAATAAAATTCGAAATTTTTCCCCAGCCGCAGTAAAGCTACAGTTTGAACGAGAGTCGGCACAGCGAATGATGAGACTCGAAGATGAAATAAAAAATGTTTAAGGAAAAAAAGAAAACCGAATTCAATACGCCCAAATAGGATGAAATAAATTTTATGGAAGCGGTGCCATATCATTTTCCCCCAATTCGTTTGTGATGAGGCAGATGTTGGAAGTATTGATGTTTAAATGGGGAAATTGATTCAGCACCGCTTCCATAAAATTTATTTCATCCTTTTTAGGGAGTTAGAAGTCGGTTTCCTTTTTTTCTGAAAGTTTTTTATTTTACCCTTTTTAGTGGCAATTTTCTTCATTTCAAACCTTTCAATACTCATATACATTGAAGTATAATTTTTTACTGCAATTCAAAAGCCACTACGGCTAAAATCTGCAGCATTCATAGGAATCAAGTTTAGTTCTGATACATTTTATACATGATCACATCAACGACCACCTTAATTTTAGGTTTCATAAAAATTCAATATAAATTGTAGCTTTGAGAAATTTTTCGAATTTCGAACCCTGCCTACCCGCCAGTTTTATATTCTGACCTAACTCTGAAGTGCTTTTTTATTGTTTACCTTTTTTCTATCTTTGAGCGGCCGCCAGTTTGTTTCAAATGGATCGGCTTTGTACAAATTTCGTTAAATCTTATGTATACTCACACACACACACACACACACACACACACACATACATACATATTTTTATATATATATATATATATATATATATATATATATATATACATATACATATATATATATATATATATATATATATATATATATATACATAAAGACATATATATATATATATATATATATATATATATATATATATATATATATATATATATATATATATATATATATATATATATATATATATATATATATATATATCTATATATATATATATATGCATCCATCTATACGCATATATATATATATATATATATATATATATATATATATATATATATATATATATATATACATATATATATATATATATATATATATATATATATATATACACATATATATATATATATATATATATATATATATATATATATATATATATATATATATATGTATATATATATATTTATAAACGTAGTCAACTCCGCAATAAATCTCAAGAAATTTGCTTCAAAAGATCCTTCATCACCGTATCACTCATTCACGTTTATTTAATACTCATCGCCTTCGTTTTGAGTTAACTATGGCACCTGCTTTTCATGAAAATTATACCCAATAGTTCAGAGAAAACTCGACTATAGATTTTCATGTTCATCTTTAAAGTTATGATCAGTTATAGAAGAAAAAGTATCGTCTTTTTAAATTGCGATTCTCGCTAGTCTTTAGTATGAAAATCACTAATTTAAGATTTCTGGGCATATAATGTATAATATTAACTGAAAAGTAACGATTCAACTCTATAATTTGCAATCATTCAATGCTCATTATTTTTTTGGAGAATTTTATAAATCCTTTTTGTTACGTTTGCGTCTAAGGATGTAAAAAGGATCCTTTACTAAGCTCATCAGTAAGCAAAGAATGAATGCGTAAGAGAAAAACATCCTGAAATTTTCTCTCTATATATTGTTGAATTGTATTTATGCTGCATCGAGAATTAATTTATTGGTTATTTCGTGTAGAAATGATTAACTGAACCGTTTATGCAGAAAATTAAGGATACTAATCATTTTTATTGTCCGTCACCAAAGGATTCGGTATCTCCATCCAATCCTTGAAGTGTGCAAAATAATTGGTACTTTTCGTACGAAAGATCATTTAAATTCAATTTCTCGACATCAATTTATAGTATTGAACTGTCAATATCTATAGAGTCCTTGAAAGGATTACAATTCTGTACCGAAATATTTTAGATCAATATACTCGTATTGTCCTTCATATGAAATCCCTACCATCAAAATTCTTGCACGCGTTCATCAGTTATGCTGAAAAATCGGGGTGAAAATCGGAAAATTTTTAGTTTGAACGATGAAAATCCTTCACAGTTACTTGAATTTCTCATACTTTAAATGGAAACTAACTGAAAGAAAGACGTATCATTTACTGAAAACAACATTCTTCTATATATCTCCGTTTAAAAGTTATGCGTGAACATACATAAAAACAAGTTGAGTAAGCAGGAGAGTGCTCCTACCAGAAGGTCTTTGTAAACATCCTAGGGTTAGAAGCAAGTTTTCTAATGGCGTGAATCGATAACTTGAATTATTCTTCCAATACTTAGATATGAAATCGTTCAAATTTATACAAAAGATGCACAGTTTCTTTCATAAGCAAAGTGCAGCCGCCATTTTAATCTAGCTTAAATGATTTTTCTGAATGCTCGGCCGATTGAACATGTTCAAGTTAAACACTATTCCTTAAATTTTCATGAAAATTGAAAGAAAATAAAAGTACCTAAGTCAATTTTAAATATATATAGGGTTTTCCAATAAGAGGTGTTATTTTGAATAGATCTTGTGATTTAACACCTTGCGACTTCCTCCTTTGGAGCCACGTGATAGAGGAGGCCTATGCCAATAGCCCAGCGTCAATTCAAGATCTCAAAGATGAAATTCGTGAGGCTATCGAGCACATAGGGCAGCCACTTTGCGATTTGGTTATGGAAAATTTCATGAAGAGGGTATGGTCCTGTAAGCGTGTCATAGTGGTTATTTGCCCAATGTTAGTTATTGCTATCAACGGCATATCTTCTTCTTTATAATGAACTAAACATTCGATCATTTATTTTTAAAAATGGCATTTTCTTTTAATATCAAAATAACACCTCTAATTGGAAAACCCTATATGAACCATAAACACGTGTTATCGTTGTTGTAATTCCATATTATTGAAATGGCTATAACTCACTTGATTATGATTTGATCTCAATTTTTGTGAACATATACATATATCTCATGTCAGTCTATATAATTGCAAAATTTCAAGAAATTTAAAGGTACCGTTTTGATTTTATGGGCAAAAATGTAAAATCTACAAATCATACTATTATTAACAAAGTTTAGCGAATTTCGATTTCTAAGGTATTTGTTGCCCTTGTACTCATAAAGGTCCACATTCGCGATAATTTCCAGATTTTTCGGCTGAAAGGTGTCCAATCTCGAGGGGGGGGGTACACAAATTTTGGGTACATTTTGCCTTCCCGCGGACCCCCTAATTCATCAAATGATTTTTTTATTTCAGATTCTAAAAGTTCTAATCAAGACCTTTCATTTGATACCCCACTCGACTACCTTTGATTAAAAAAAATTTTTAAGGGCCAATTCGTTTATATGGGGGACCCCCTTAAACATTTTTTAAATTTTTGTCAAGGCCATCACTTCTGACCTTTTCACAAAGTTTGAGCATTCTAGCTTCTATAGTTTCTGAGGAAATCAGCTGTGACGCACGGACAGACGGACGGACGGACAGACGGACGGATAGACGGACAGACAGGTCGCGAAACTAGTAGGTCTTTGTAAAAAAATTTTTTACAAAGACCTAAAAAGCAACAAAAAATATACATGATGAATTGACAACCTTCTTTCTTTGGAAGTCGGTTAATAATTATAAATTAAAGTAATCTAAAATCAAACACTTATTTGAAATGACAGCCGCGAACAGTCAGAAAGTAAGAATTTGCTATTGAGTAGCAAGTAAAGTATTGAATATATTTCCATGGAAACGTTTGTAATAGGTTACGTTGGAATACAAAAGAATATTTTCTTGAAACAGTGTTTGGCTTTCAAAGTGGGGGTCAATCAAATTATTGTTTACTTTTAAAATAAGGATACTTACGGGAAACCGCCTTTCCGGCTGGTGGTGCAATCAAGGTTTTTTTTATATTCCTCCACCAGCCAACAACGAAATACCCTTTTAATGTTTCAAAATAATAATATGCTAGCGTTATAAATTTTCGGCAAACCCATGAACATATGAAGGACTATGCCAGCTAAATTATACCACTCGCACCAACCAAAGATGGCGATATTCAACAGCTGAATTTACAGAATGCTGGTCACCCTACTTTTCTCTACGAACAAAACAGGATCTTGGAGCGAAATCCATGAGTAGCGTTGACATATTCAAAGGCTTTTATGAAGATTTGGAAGATTCCAAAAAAGCAGATATACTCATAATAGCTGTACCTACGTGCCAGAAGCTCAAATGGTATCCAAAATAAGCATATCCAATGATAGAAAGCAAAAGGAAGAAAATGTAGCATATACAAATTCACCCACTAAAGAAAACAGAAGAAATACAGTGGATAAACGAAATGAATCGTGAAAATTAGAAACAATGAACACATCATGGAGGCAGAAGAGTAGAAATCGCAGAAAGCATCCAGTGATAATGCCAAATCAGCAGTTGCAAAACATATGATACTCTTAGTGTTGATGCCGAGCAATAGTTATATTAGTTTAATCAATTTTTTCATTCAATGTAAATTTTTAAATTTTTTAATTTGTAAATTTTATCTTTTTTGAAGGCCTCTCACTTTTAGAGACCACTGTTAAATTCATTAGCCTGCGTGGATTTGCTGACGCTTGTTGATGCGATGAGCAAGCAACATAGTCCATGTGCCAGCGCATATTTGCTTATCGCATTCGCAGGCGTCAGTCGATTTGCGTATCACATCCATGCGAGATGGTTTCATATCCATTTGCAAGCGCAAATTTGTTGACCGCATTCGCGAGCGTCAGCAAATTTGCATATCACATGCATGTGAGATGGTTTTCATTTCCGTTTGCAAGCAAAAATCTGCTGACGCTCGTGAATGAGCATGAGTATGGTGTCTGGCAAGTTCTTTCAAGTCAGTCGTCAACAGATCGTCGCGACAGCGAGAACAAAAACAACTCATTTTTCAAATTATATTAATTATTACATATTTTAATACGACTTTAAACTAATATATTGAACTCATTAATATCATATATTAGTCCAGTTAAATGATTTTGCTCTTCTAAACAAAAAAGGGAAAAATAAGTGACAGGACGAGGCCAGGACAAAAGAGTTCTGGCGCAAACATTTTGAGGCCCCGGCGAGATTCAACTCGCGTGTGCAAACAGGGTGGTAAGGTGCGGATTGTGTCAGTGTTGAGTCGAGTCGTGAGTACCCCGTTTTGTTGCCCGTGCCTCCGGTGAATCCTGCGTCCTAATGCCCACCACAGAGCGTCTTATGGAGGATCTCCACCGATTAGCGCGGGAGTTAGAGCAAGTGATTTCTAACTACAAAAGGGACACACCCAGCAGGAAGCAGTAGGTCGGGTACTATGAGGAGTGAATGCGGCGCTTTGAATCGGCTTGGGAAGCATTTGAAGATGCAGACAGCCACACCAGATCCCTGCCGGACGTCGACCCGTCCCACGCGTATTTTTCTAAGGAGGTGTACGAAACAACCAAGCAAAATTACGAGTGTTTTGGCCGACACTTCCGCGAGCAGCTAAGTGGGAAGGAGCCAGCGGACACGGTGTTGGAGACATTCAAAGCCCATCAGGATCAGTCTCAGAAGGTCCGAATTGCCGAAGCCTCAGCGATGCAAGGTGAGGGCCTTATCCGGCTACTACGATACTACAACGCCATGGCTGATTCACTGAAGCGGACGATTGCTCGCCTGGATCGTCAAGATATGACGTGAGCATGAAACCTGAGCAGGCTGAGGAGTCTTTAACAGGGATGGCAGCAGCTCGAGCAGGGCTAACAATCTATCTGCGAGCTTCATTAAGACCCTGATACACAGGGATTCGATACTACACAGCATATCCATCTGAAGGAACTTGTACAGGATTGGGTGATTCAGTTGGAGACACGGTTGGATAAATTTGACACTACATCTCGCTCACCAGCTCCATTTATGACTTCGCCCAGCTTACCGTTGCCCAAATTCCAGCTGCCTACCTTCAATGGGGACTACTTGAAATGGCAATAATTCCGTGACTTGTTTTTGAGCATGGTACACAATCAGCCTATGTTGAATTGCCAGAAGCTTTGGTACTTAAAGTCTAGTCTTCAGGGAGCAGTGGATCTGTTGCTGCGTAACTTTGCATTGTCAGATGACAGTTACAACTCGGCTTGGACAACTTTAATCGAACGATTCAATAACCGCCGGCTGCTGGTATCCACACTCATACATAAATTGATGAATCATCCGAGCCAGGCAAACGATGGACCGTCTGTGGGCGCCTCAAGAGCCCTGCATGACGCCACTCGAGAATGTCTTAAAGGCCTGGAGAACCTGGAGGTGTCCATTAATGACTCGGACCCACTGTCACTCTACATACTTGTCCGAAAATCAGAGCCAGCTACTCACGCACTTTATGAGCAGTCACTATCCAACCCACGTCAACTTCCGTTGTTGAGGGATTTCTCGCAGTTCCTGGAAATACGCTTTCAGGCTCTCGAAGCTCTCGGCCAAAGGAATAGAAAGCCGGACAGCAGTCGCCAGAGTCCTGTTGAGTCTACTGTAGCCACCGCAATTGCTTCACAGTGCCTGATGTGCGCTCAGAGTCACCCGCTGTATTATTACTCGGATTTCCCAAAACTTGACGCGTCAGGGAGGCTGAATTTCGCTCGCTCGAAGAAACTGTGCGTCAATTGCCTTCGAGAAGGACATCGATCATCCAGCTGCTCGTCCGGGAGTCGTAGAGAATGCTCAAAGAACCACAACAGCCTGCTCCATCTGAGTGGGGACCACAAGCCCAAGCAGGTCGGGACGACCCCCGGGAGCACAGCAAATTCGAAGTACGACCCTAAACAGCGGGAAGAAACAGCGTCCTTGGCTTTAGCGACATTGACCGAGCCCCAACAAAGGGGACTATTGAGCACAGCAGTCGTCAGCTTATTCACACCCGCCGATGAGAACACGGATTGTCGAGTGGTGCTGGATCCGGGCTCACAGATCAACTTGGTGACTGAGCGAATTGTCAGGAAGCTTGGTTTAAAGTCTGCCCCCACCTGACAATCATCGAAAGGGTGGGCGGTGCCTCCGAGAAGGCATATCACAGGGTGATTAATGAAATAAAATTAAAATTCCCTTATTGACCACAAATATTGATTTAGAACAAAAAAACCAAGAAATTGATGGTAAAAACGATTTTTTATTTAAAATACACACGAATGCATTTTGGACGGTATTGCCGACCATCTTCAGCGCTATGCGCGAAAATTCTAATGAAACTACTGAATAAAAATAAACAATTGAAGTACATCAACAATTAACGGCTTATTGATTCTATATAATTAAGTCGGATTAAATAAAAATGAAAAATTCTGTTACCAGACTATCCTGTTATGTGTTAAGCACATATAATATATAAAAATCTATGCAAAATAAAAGTAACCGGTAGCACATTATTTAACCAATTGAAATAAATCGATATTAGCTAGATTATCCGTTATCTGCATGAATAACGATTCATACGTGTCGAGTTTTCGTTGATTAGCTACTGTTTTTAGCAATTTAAAATTATTTCTAAGCAATCCCGTGTAGTGTCTTCCTGTGTTGTTTAAATCCAATGCACGTGCAGCAATCCCTTTGTTAATGTCTTTGTTTTTGATGTATAGTTCATGTTCCTTCAGGCGAACTTCAACAGCACGTTTGGTTTGTCCAATATATTTTTTATCACATTCTGTGCAATTAACTTGGTAAATACCGCTTTTTTGTTTTGGCAGAAAAGGATCTTTCGTAGAACCAAGTAATAAGCAAAGCTTGCGGGTGTTGTTATGCACAATCTCCAGATTCGTTTTGCTGAATTCCTTTTTTAGAGGATTGGAAATCATAGGGACACATGCCAAGGTTACACGCAATTCATTGTGGTTTGCTGTACGGTTTTGTTGAAAAGGGTTGAATCTCTTTCTCTTTTCAATTTTTGTATGTATTTGGCAATCAATTTGTCCATTACCGCTTTATCGTATCCATTAATTTTAGCTAAATGTACGATATGCTCATATTCGTGCCTATAGTGTACCAGTGATAAGGGCCATCGACGCATACGATATATCATCGATCTAAATGCTGCGATCTTGTTCTGATGTGAACAAAATGAATTTATGGTGAATAATTTATCTGTTGTTGTTGATTTTCTATGTATCGAAAATTTAATTTTTCGGCCGTCACGCGTAATATTAAGATCCAGAAAGGGCAGCGTTTGTTCTTCATTTTCTGGTTCGATGGTAAACTTTATGGTTGAGTAACGACTATTGAGCAAATCTAAGAGATGATTTACTCTTGATTCCTTAACAATGGCGAAGACATCATCTACATAGCGCCACCAAATCCTTGGTAAGATGCCTTCAGATTTCATTTCTTTTTCTAATCTGGACATGAAGGCTTCCGCTATG
The DNA here is from genome assembly GCA_963969285.1 of Odontomyia ornata. Taxonomy (NCBI): domain Eukaryota; kingdom Metazoa; phylum Arthropoda; class Insecta; order Diptera; family Stratiomyidae; genus Odontomyia; species Odontomyia ornata. Next base: position 195,186,746 of record OZ017739.1, read on the forward strand.
AATAGTGACAAAATTGTTCCCCATACTACATCCAAAGCCATCGAATAATATTTTCCAGCAGCATTGCATTGCATTGCCATTCGAAATACACTCACGATGGGCCCAGTTTTGCAGCGAGCTCCTATCCTTGCAGACTGTTCGCTTTCCTCGGCATGTCATCGGCTGCGAGAGGTCAGTCCGACTGGAATTACATACTTTTTGTGACGCCTCGGAGAAGGCGTATGGTGCTGTCGTCTACGTCCGCTCAACATCATCGAGTGGGCAAGTCAACGTTTGGCTGCTCTTTGCCAAGTCCAGGGTGGCACCCATCAAGGTGTTGACAGTGCCGCGTTTGGAGCTGTGTGCCGCCAAGCTGGGTGCGGAATTAACAAGTCGAGTCAAGAGGGCGCTCAAGCTGCCGGACATTTTTCACGTTCTTTGGTCCGATTCCGAGGTCATATTGGCGTGGATCAATTGAACTGTGTCATCTTCACATTCGTGGCAAAGCGTGTTTCAACCATTCAATTGCTGTCGAGACCAACTCGGTGGTGACATATGGCGCCCCACAACAATTCAGCAGACATCCTGTCCCGTGGCCTGGTGCCGCCCGAGCTCACGAGCTGCAAGCTCTGGTCACAGATACCATCTTTCTTGACCAGATCTGAGGCGGTTTGGCTGCCTCCGTACAGGGGTACCGGATCCCGTGAAGTTGAGCGGAAATGCAGCAAGGTGGTGATTATAACAACCGCCAGCGCACGCAGTCATTACGTGCACGAGTTTCAACACGGCAATTCCTTCCGAAGACTACAACGAATCATCGCTTACATGCGGCGTTTTGTGGATCGGTGCCTGCCAAGTTCCCAGTCTCCTCCAACATGCAGCCAAGCAGTCACAAGTCAAGAGCTTACCCGAGCTACTGCCGTCATCATCAAGTGCATCCAGCAAGATGACCTTTGCGAGGACTTGCGCGAAGTGCGACGCCATCAGCAGGTTAACAAAGGCAGCCCCCTGTCGGGACTGTCTCCTTTCCTGGATTCGGACGGAATCCTACGCGTAGGTAGGAGGCTGGAGGCTTCGCAGTTATCTTTCAAGGCTAAACATCCCATGGAGCTGCCAGTGACAAATCCGATTACAAGGTTGCTGATGACAGACATTCATCGCGACAACTGCCATCTTGGTGCACAGGCATTGCTCGCGACGATGGTACAGCGTTTCTGGCCCATTAGGGGAAAGCAGTTGGCCAGATCGATTATGTGCAAATGCGTGCACTGTGTTTGGTCCAAACCACGGCTCTTTCAGCAAATAATGCGAAATCTTCCTGGTCCACAAGTACAACCAGCACGCCCCTTTATCACATCAGGGGTCGATTTCTGCGGGCACATGCTGATATATTATCGTGGCAGAGGCGTACGGCCGCAGAAGGGGTACATCGCTTTTTTTTTGCTGTTTCACTACCAAGGTTATCCGCCTCTAACTGGTAAGCAACCTCAGTACCGATGCCTTTCTGGGTGAATTGTCGCGTTTCATCGAAAGACGAGGGCGATGCAAGGACATATACTGCGACAACGCAACCAACTTCCTGGGCGCACACAATCAATTGCGCAACCTATCCTCATCGCTCTACTCGGCGGAGGCTCAGAAGAGGGTGATCGGCTCCTGCAGTGCTTTTTCCCCCTAGGTATCAAGGTTTGTGTGATGAAGTGCGATCACAGGCAGGGTGGTTGCATACCTGTAACAATTCGTAACAATTGGCGCAGCCGGTAGGTAAAACGATAAAAAAAATTGTTACAAATTGTTACAGGTATGCAACCACCCTGCCTGTGTTGGCGTGGTGATCGCACCACATCACACAAACGTTGATACCTAGGGGGAAAAAGCGCTTTGCATGCGCAAATGCAAGTTTCCATTAATTAATCAAATTACATTCAGTAACATTAACTCTCGTTACTCTCTGCTTTAAAAATATACGAGTTGATAAACTGTTGCTAGCACGTGCGGCTGATGACCATTGCTGATGATGGCGAACCTCGCATCATCGTTCGCATACCGTGGTGCACGCGGATGAAAACTGAAAGCAGAGCTTCACTGACTCCGAGCACTCCGTTTCCCGTGGATGCCTTCACTTCACTTCGTTGGTTCAGGATGGCGTTGCTTTGCGGCGAACTTCTGATGAGGGTTTTCGTCTTGACTAACTCTCGTGAGACTTGCGTTGAATAAACTGCCACTGTTTCCAATTCGCCACTAGCTTAAATACAAACAAATTGCTTGCATTGCTAGTGAGAGTCGTAGACCTTCGATCCAGTTAATCTGCAAGACGCTGAGTTTATAGATGTGCTAATTTCCCTTGACCTGCTTTACAAATTCATTCCTCTCTTGTTCTTCAGGAACAATCTTGTTGCATGAAAAGGAACGCTAGCTCCAATCTCATGCTTTTGGCTCTTTTCTTCTTCAGTATTCATTTATCTGAATATTCGACGACTTCTCCCCATACAATTTCTGAGTTGGTTGTCGCGGCGAATCGGTACTCAGATGAGCGGATTGCGCATAGTACACACATTCAACTGTATACATGTACGCCAAATACTCTCAACATGGCAATTGTTTGGACTACCATGTATGCGTGTGGAATTCGCCGCAGAGCCAATTTAGCGACTTGACCAATGGAGCGTAAGATATAAGTTCCTATATACATTGAATTGCAATTATGTACTATGTTTAGGGTGTCGCCGTTCCCTAAGTATGGGCGGTGAAGTATACATTGCTTGTTGGCTCGTGCGATGAATGATTGGAATTGTGAATAACTGTTTTGAGTTTTGTTGTAACGTGTCGTAAGCGAGGCATGAGGGCGTGATTAATTGCCATGGATTTCTGAGCAAATGGTATTTGATTGTTATCGTAACAACACGAAGAAGCTCGACTTTTGGGTGCCGCATGAATTAACACAAAAAATTTGATCGACCGAATTTCTATTTGCCAAATACTAATAAAACGCAATGAAATCGAGCCATTTTTGAAGCAATCATTACCGGCGATGAAAAATAGGTAAGATACGAGAATGTCGTTCGAAAAAGGTCTTGGCCAAAAAAAAAAGTGAATCATCACAAACGACTTCAAAGCCAGGGTTGACACCAACTAAGATTATGCTGTGTGTATGGTGGGATTGGAAGGGAGTTGTTTGTCATGAGGTGCTAGAACCTGGCCAAACACTCAATTTGGCTCTGTATTGTCAGCAATTAACCGGATTGCAACAAGCAATTAAACAAAGCTGGGAGAATTGATCAATAGAAAGGGCGTTGTCTTTCATCATGACAATGCCAGACCACATTTTTGATAGCCCAGCAAAAATTGACAGAGCTTTGCTGGGAAGTTTTGATGCATCCAGCGTATAGTCCAGACCTTACACCATCAGACTACCATTTTTTTTGGTCTCTACAGTGTATATATATATATATATATATATATATATATATATATATATATATATAAATATATATATATAAATATATATATATAAATATATATATATAAATATATATATATATATATATATATATATATATATATATATATATATATATATATATATATATATATATATATATATATATATATATGTATATATTGTTGAGAAACTGCTCTGAAATGAAAATGGTTAATCAAACACAGTTTTGGAGATGGAATGAATGCCTTTATTGTGTCCATCTATTTAAATACATTAATTGCGCTTACTAGACATAATTTACAATTTAACTTTCCCATGGTCTGCTGTGACACGTGAGATGCAACATTTCCAAAGTCACGGAATTGCATGTCTGAGAATTTCGTGCATAGTGAAGAATGTCTGAAAGTGTGCAACGTGATCACTCACAACAGACCGTGGGAGCACATTGAAAGTACGTAAGTTGATACGTAATATTTTTGTGGGAAAAGTTATTTTTGCTGAACAATTTCAATTATCGTGGGATTGGAATTTGTAGGAATTTGAAGGAGATAGTGTTTTATGGAATTCTAACATCCTCCCCCACTTGAAACACACCTGGGCGTGGTTCAACAGTAGTAGAAGATGTTGGCTGGGTCCGTTTTGATGGTCGTGGTATTGTATGGAATTTTGTTGCTGTGGTTTGCTTCCATTGTGGTTCCGGTGTTTTCGATTGGCCTAGTTATCGTGAACGTAACCTGTGCCAAAGTTGCCATAGCGCCACTGCAAGTATGATAGCTAAACACAGGTAATTCAAAACATAGTTGTGCGTGTCGTGCGTTGAAATTTGCTCTCGGAAGTCGGCTCGTTTGATTTCCGCAATCTCGTCTTTGAGTTGTTTCCATAATTGTTGATCGATGTTGATAGTGGATACATTTAATCGATAGTTTGGTTCGATGTCTCGGTTGTCCAGATGTTCGGAAAGGTTTCCCAGAGGGTTAAAAGAAAAATTCATGGTGCTTTCGAACTGAGTGTTGCCGGCAATTGTTAAAGTTCGGTGGTTTAAGTTGCACTGTGGACTTAGCTTCAGAATGCCGCTTCCATGAAGATGAAGGATTTTCAAGTCCCTTCCACAGAGCGCATCGAATGTTGTTTCTTCCTACAAAACGTAGATCCACTGGTTTGCAGCATTCAGCTTGATCCAAGTATTCGTAGTGGGAGATACGTGCACCGCGCAAGTTGACGAAAAGTTAGCCAGATGAACCAGAAGGGCGACTTCGCATTCATACATTCTGGATTGAGAAGTATAGACAGGATGATGATGAGCGCAGATTAGTTCAGTCTCTGATAAGTGCAGGCATTTTCCACGTTCTTCTGCTGAAAATGGGAAGAAATGATCTCGTTTGGAGTTAATCGCTAAATATTCAGTAGAAGGCTGTAATGAAGCTGAAATATTTTTTATGATTGTAGGAACAGAATACAGTTTAAGAAGCTGATATTCTTCTATTGTAGTGAGCGGTATTTGCATATCGAAGATGATATTTGATGCCGTCGTTCTGGTTCGAACTGTAGCTAGATTGTATATTTTATGGAAGGCGTCTAGAGAAACAGGTAGCATATGATTTTTTGGTAGATTCTCTCGTATTATTTGCAGTTGTTTTCGCAATTGTGTTGGTGTTATCAATAATGGATTTATTTTTCCTTGGTAAGTGTTGGTAATTACTTGTATGAGCACATCTTGTATACTTTTGAAGTTGTAGAGCAAAATTGTGGTTTGTACTGCTAAGGAGCTGAAGATACTGGAAAGTGTTTCGATTTTGAGCGTTGTGTTTGCCAGGTGCTCGTACTGGTTTTCGAAAAATTTAAATTGTTGATTGATGTGTCTATTGTCCTTTTCCAAAATATTTGATGTGCAATCGAGTATCATCGTTTAGTTTTTTATTAACTTTAGTAGATAGCCTTCATTTTGCTTGATTTTTCTTATGTCGTCCTCATATTGGTTAGCGAAGTCTTCATCTAGTACCCCAAATAACAGATGAGCGGCTGAACTAACGATGTTTAGCGGAGATCTTCGAACTCTTGCTTGGTGTTGTTGTAACAGTTCATTTTTCTGCTGGATCTCGTTGTGCAGTCGAAAAAATTGCGATGTTAGTGTACTACAATATTGGCCAACATGGAATAGTTTATCTTGTGCCGAGCAAATGCCAATCAGCTTAGTTATGTGCCTTCTCAGACCATCGTACTCCGCCCAATAATTTGTTAAGTCGTAGTAAGTCACAATTTTCCAAGTGTTATCAGTTAATTCAATTCGGTTAACTTCTTCGAAGTAAATACCAGGGTTGTTTTTGAATGGGGTTATTTCTGCGATTGATTGATGTTGCGTTACTCTTTCGTCCCCACAAATCAACGGTACCAACAAAATAACGAGGAACATTTGGAGGAGAGAGGTTCTTCCTCGTTTTGGCGTGGACGCTGAATCTTTGGTTTCTGCTCTCTTTCGGGACATATTTTGGGCGGCTGCTATTAGGTCAGAAGCGACAGGAGCTATTTTTGGACGGTTGGTGTGTATATTTTTGGTTTCGTCTTCAGTTAGAGGATGGTTGATTTTCGTACTTGAGGCTTCGCCTTGAGTAAGAGGCTCGTAGGTCGTTCCACCTGTACATGGCAAAGGACTGATGGTGTCAATTGCCCGTGAAGTTATGACTGTTGCCGTTTTTATTTCCACCACTCTTACTCTACCGTCTAGTCCCTTATAGACTTTTGTTATTCGTCCCATGCGCCAATTCATTGGTGGCAAATTCGCATCCTTGAGAATTACTTATGTCCCGGGTTCTAGATTTTGCTTGACCTCTTGCCACTTTGTCCGTGGTTGCAAATCCTGTAGGTATTGTTTTGTCCACCTCTGCCAAAAGTCCACATGCAGTGCTTTCACCAACTTCCATCGAGTTAGAAGAGGAAACGCTCCGGGGTTGATTTTGGGGTCAGGAATGGTCGATAACGGTTGTCCAATTAGAAAGTGGCCTGGGGTTAGCGCTTGAAGATCGTTTTCATCTGCTGACATTTGACAAAGTGGTCGAGAGTTAAGGATGGCTTCTATTTGACAAATGACGGTGTTGAGTTCTTCGTAAGTGAGTGAAGCACTTCCTACCACGCGTTTCAGGTGATATTTTGCTGACTTTATTGCAGCCTCCCAGAGTCCACCTAAATGAGGAGATTTCGGTGGGATGCGCAACCATTCGATTCCTTCACTAGTACACATTTCTTCAATTGAGTCGAAGTGGTCATTGAAGAGTCAGTATAGTTCTTGAAGTTCTGAGTTTGCTCCAACGAAGTTTGTAGCATTGTCGCTAAATAGTTTTGAAGGTTGCCTTCGCCTGGCAATAAAGCGTTTGAGGCATCCTATGAAGGCCGCCGAGGTTAAGTCCGTAGCTAGCTCGATGTGCACTGCCTTTGTGGAGAAGCATACTAACACTACTACGTATGCTTTGGACGGTCGTTTTCCTCGTATCTTGAAGTGGATGTAGATGGGCCCACAAAAATCGACTCCAGTGTAGAGAAACGGCCTGGACTGTTGGACTCTTTCCGCTGGCAAATCTCCCATAAGTTGGGTGAGGAGTTTCGGTTGTAATCGAGCACACAGCATGCATTGCCGGACTATCTTGTTGGCCATCCCCTTTCCGTTGATACTCCAGAATGTTTGCCGCGAGATGTATAGCAGAGCCTGTGGTCCTGCATGCAAGTGCTTATGATGAAGGTGTGAGAAGATTAGCGGAGTGAATTCATGCATAGATGAGATCAGCATTGGGTGCTTTGTACTGAAGGGTAGCCGACTATTCCTCAGTCGACCACCTACTCGTATAACCCCGTGTTGATCTAAGAAGGGCGCTAGCGAGCGGTTATGCTGTTATGGGCAACAGAATCCTTCTTCGTGAGGTGTTTGATGTCATCTGCGAAGTCGTCTTGCTGCATCACAGATATCATTATTTGTAGTGCTCGTTTCATTTCATCTGGGTTTGGTTTACAGCTAGAATTCCTTTTTTCTTTAGGAAGTTTGCAATTTCCAATAAAGCGTAGTATGAAGGCAGTAACTTCTTGCAATCTCTGAAAATTATTATTATGTCAGATGTTTCGAATGATTGATAGTGGCTGAGTATGAGTACTAATCAACGCCATTTTTTGCTTTCGTTGTTCAGGAAGTTCGAAAACAATTTCTTCGTTTTTAGTAGCTTTGCTTGAAAAACGTTGTAACAGAAAGGTTGGCCCTTTAAACCACAGCGTACTTGAGCATAACTCAGCAGGAAACATGCCTCTGGAGATTATATCTGCTGGGTTTTGTGTACAATCAACGTGCTGCCATACTCCATCTTCGGTATGTTCTTGTATGTATGCGATTCGGTTGCCAACGAATATGGTAAATTTTGACGATGGTGATGCAATCCATTGAAGAACCGTTTGAGAATCGCTCCAGTAGAAGGTTTTATCGATAGTAATTTGTAGAGAATTTTTCACTCTTCGCATGAGTTGTGTAAATAATTTTGCAGCGCAAAGCTCCAGTCGAGCAACTGTGGTTTGTTTGTTTGGTGCAACTCGGCTCTTCGCACATAATAAGGTGACATCAATTTGCCCATCGATGTCTTCAGTGCGTATATAGATGCGTGCTCCATATGCAAGTTTGCTGGCGTCTGAAAAACCATGTAGCTGTGTGCTCTGGCGTTTTGCGAAGATCATGACATAACGAGGTAATTTTAAATCGCTTAAGACGGGAAGCTGTGATCTGTAATCTTTCCACCCCTTTTGTAGTTTTTCCGAAAGTGGGGTGTCCCAGTCAATTTTCAATTCCCAAAATTTCTGCATAAAGACTTTCGCTAATACCACTACTGGATTCACTAGCCCGAGGGTGTCGAATAGTTGTGACATTTGGGCAAGGACGACTCGTTTCGTAACTGCCTGTTTGTTGTCTTTAATGTTGATGTTAATATTGAATTGGTCAGTAGATGGATTCCATATTAGCCCCAATGCCTTGATAGCACAATTTTCTTCGAGGTTGGTTACATTGAATTCAGTAGCTCGATCCTTGAGGGCTATGTGACGCAACAGATTCAAGTTATTGGAACACCATTTATGTAGGTGGAATCCCCCTCGTTGAAGCAATTGAATAAGCTGTTGTTGGAGACATAGTGCTTCTTCCAAGTCATCGCTGCCAGTTAACAGATCATTGATGTATAGATCTTGGCGTACTACCTTTGCTGCCAAAGGGAAACCTCTTTCTTCATCATTAGAAAGACGCTGGAGACACTTCAACGCTAAGTATGGAGCACTCTTGGTTCCATATGTAACGGTCTTAAGCCGGTAAGTTGTTGGGCGCTCACCGAGTCTATCTTGCCACAGGATAAGCTAGAAATCTTGGTCTTCTTTATGCGTCCGAATTTGTCGGAACATTTTTTGAATGTCAGCCGTCATTGCGTATTTGAAACTTCGGAATCGGATTAGAATGTTGAATAAATCGTGTTGAAGTGTCGGACCCGTATGCAAGATATCATTGAGTGACAGATTAGTAGATGTTTTTGCTGAGCCGTTAAAAACAACGCGTAGTTTTGTTGTCAAGCTGTCAGGTCGTAGTACGCAGTGATGTGGCAAGTAATAGTGTGGTTCGTTATGTTTGGATGCTTCGACAACTTCAAGATGTCCCAGTACTAGACATTCTTTTATGAAGTCAGAGTACATCGTTCGCAGCTCCGGGTTCTTTTCTAGTTTTCTGAGTAAACTTCTTAGTCACTGTTCCGCTAATTGCTTTGAAGACCCTTCCTTATCTCTTGTAACCGTGGATTCAAAGAATTCTTCACAATGCTTATCGGCGTTTGACATTATTGGTTTAGCAATTTCGACATCTACTATTTTCCAGAAGCGCTCGAGCTGTTGTTCAAGGCTTGTTGCTATACCACAATACGTATTCTGTGGAGCTAGCTCGTTAATTTTTCCAATTGCCATCCATCCCAATTGCGTATTTTGTAAGAAAGGTAAATCAGCTCGCATTGATATCTTTTCAGGTGTTATCAGTGAGCAAAATATTTTTGCTCCAATCAAGACATCTGTACCCTTTGGTTGATTGAACTGCGGATCTGCAAGTGAAGAATTTGACGGGATCGGCCAATTACTCGTTTCAAATTTCCGAGTTGGATGATCAGATGCTATCTCGTTGATAACGAATGCTTCTATTTGTGTTGCATAATTAGATGTTGTAGACTGTAGATGTAAGTACACTCGCCTGGATGAATGTTGTGTTGTGTTACCGATTCCGAATATTTGCTGAGTTTCTCGTTTACCTCTGAAGCCCAATTTGCTATATAGTTTCTCGGTAATGAAGTGGAGCTGGGAACCTGAGTCAAGCAATGCTCGAGCTTGCACTGGCTCTTCATAGGCATCATTGATTGTAATGACTGCTGTTCCCAGTAAAACATAAGGTGCGTTTTTGTTAGTTGATTTCAGCGTTGTTAACGCTTTCCGTGCTAGACTTGCTTTGCCAGGATCACTTGTATTGCCTTCGAGAGGGTGTTTTGCCTTGGCTGCCATTCCAGTTTTACTACTAGTGCCTTCTGGTAATTTCTGCTCGTGATGGAGCAGTGTGTGGTGTCGTTTGCCGCATTTGGTACAAATGCGAGATTTACAAGCTTTAACTGAATGTCCAATCCGTAGGCAGTTGAAGCATAGTTGCCATTTGCTGACAGCTTTTTTCTTATCAACGATACCCAAGTTTGTAAAGAGGTTACAATGGTGAAGGTGGTGGGATCCGTTGCACATTTTACATACGCTGTTGTTAGTAGACGTTAAAGTTGTCTTGGCATTGATCGTTTTAGTGTGTGTCTTAACTGGTCACACGCCAACTGCCTCGAGTGCCTGAAACCGGAATTTCAAAAATTTTAAAAACTGCTCCATTGTCGGTATTTCTCTTGGTGAGCTCAAAGATCGTTCGAATGCAACATGTGTTGCACTGTCGAGCCTTTTCAACAGCAGAAAGATGAGTATTGGATCCCTTTGTTCCACATTAACCTTCAATGCTTGAAGGCCTCTGATGCACTCTTGCGTAACATCATGAAGAGCTTTGATACCACTGCCAGTTTCGACAGTGATCGTTGGTTGTGAGATCAACTTATGAATAATAGAGCTCACCAGCAGACGCTTGTTTTCATAGCGCTCTTTCACCAGTTTCCAAGCTGAATCGTAATTCTTGTCGCATACCGATAAATGTTTGATGAGTGCTTCTGCTTCTCCCAAAAGATTGGTTTTCAGGTAGCAGAACTTCTGCGACGGTCCAAGATTGCTTTGGTCAATTAATTGGCTGAAAAGTTCGTGAAATTCTTGCCAATGCAAGTAATTACCGTCAAACTTCGGTAATTGAATGCGAGGTAGCTTGATATTGGTTGATGCACCTTCCTGTATAGGTTCTACTGAAGAGCCGCTTTTAGAATCTCCAATTGAAACGCTTCTACCTCTTCTTCCATGTGGTTGTATGACGTAATGTCATAGTTGTCTGGAACCTCATCCGCCGCTAAAATGTTGAAGTGTTTCTCCCTGATCGCATCCCAATGTTTGTTGATGGACTTCAACTGTAGCACCATGAACTGCGCTGGCTGCTTAGAGATTATGCGTTCACTAAGCCGGTTGAGAAGTCGCTGCAATGTCTGCATCAAGATGTGCTGAGTGCTGACCATTGACAAAACCTTGTTCGGTACACTCCGCACTTCCTGCTTGGATGATGATTCCATAGTTTTCTGTCTGGATGGTGATTCCGTAGCACTGAACTCCATCAAAAGGTCTTCGATCAGCTCTAGTAGCCTGAATGTCACCTTCTTGATCTACTCGTAGTACTGGTTGCGAACATAAGGTGAATCCTTATGATCCTCGATGTCAACCAGAACCAGCGTTTGATTCTGATGGAGCTTTTCCCATAGTTGCATGAGGCGCTTCTTCCTTGATTCCAAATAGTCCTGGGTTTTCCTCAGCTGACTATCCTTGGAGAAGTTTCGCATCATCCGCTCGATTTCATCTCCTAGCTCTTGCTGCTTGCTGATGAGTCCTGACATCTTAAAGTCCTGTCACGGTCGCCAAATGCTGAAAAACTGCTCTGAAATGAAAATGGTAAATCAAACACAGTTTAGGAGATGGAATGAATGCCTTTATTGTGTCCATCTATTTAAATACATTAATTGCGCTTACTAGACATAATTTAGAATTTAACTTTCCCATGGTCTGCTGTGACACGTGAGATGCAACATTTCCAAAGTCGCGGAATTGCATGTCTGAGAATTTTGTGCATAGTGAAGAATGTCTGAAAGTGTGCAACGTGATCACTCACAGCAGACCGTGGGAGCACATTGAAAGTACGTAAGTTGATACGTAATATTTTTGTGGGAAAAGTTATTTTTGCTAAACAATTTCAATTATCGTGGGATTGAAATTTGTAGGAATTTGAAGGAGATAATGTTTTATGGAATTCTAACATATATATACATATATATATATATATATATATATATATATATATATATATATATATATATATATATATATATATATATATATATATATATTGTTACATGTACATATAATTCTGCGAGCTACTGTCGCAATTGTTTTCAAAACAATTAAGAACATCAACAAAACGAATTTACTCGAAACCACGAGAACCTAACAAGCATGAACAACATCTGAAAGTGAGTCACTGCTCGATTCATTCATGCTGGAATATTCCCGCTAATTCACCAATGTACGAGGACTGAGTTGAATGATTAGACACCCTATATAAAGGCGAGCTGAATGAATGGGGGGATCATTCATTACAACCGCGATAGAAAACTGCGATACGCGAAGTACAGGCGATATTGATTGTTTGCGTGTGAAGTGATTTTAAGTAGACAACTGCGATAGAAATTTATGGACAAGTGGAAGGTAGAATTTTAATAGTGAAAATTAAAGTTTTGGAATTGTTAGTGAAGTGATTGTGCATTTTTGACGAATCAAATAAACTCTTTTTATTTAGTTTAAAAGACATCGCGTTTTCACTTTCCCGGAACATTAAAATTATTGGCCGCGAACCAGAAACACGCGACAGTGGTGTCGAGAAGTGAGATTAAAATGGAAGTGAAAACGTATAAACGATTTTAAAGCGCACAATTGTGAAAATTAATGTGAAAAAATAGCCGAAACAATAAAAATACCAGGAAACTTCCATCTAAAAATTAATCAATTGAGCATATTTGAGCTCAAAGAGGAGTTGCAACAACGAAATCTGGCTACACAAGGTATAAAGGCCATACTGATTGCACGCTTGCGTGATGCGATCGAGTCGGAAGGCGTGAATCTGGATTCGGGTGAGCTCTCAGATGCAGAAAAAGGCGCAGAAGGTGTTTCACCGAAACAAAAGGAACCAGAAAATGCGCTGATGCAAATGTTGATGCTGATGCAGCAGGAGCAGCGACAACAGTCATCCAGTTTAACTGCAAAGCTAAATGAACAATCAGCGCAGCTAAATGAACAGACATTCAGTTTAACTGCGAAGCTAAATGAACAATCAGCGCAGCTAAATGAACAGACATCCAGTTTAGCTGTGAAGCTAAATGAACAATCAGCGAAGCTAGACCAACAAGCGTTCGAAATCAAGGCAGACATCACACAGAAGCTGGAAAAACAGTCAACCGAAATAAAAGTGGAGCTCAGTAGTCTCAACAGCCAAATTAAATGCGTCGAGGAAAAGGTATACCAGGTCGAGGAGAGAATCAACCTTGAGATCAGCCAGGTCGAGGAGAGAATCAACCATGAGATGGAAAAAGTGAAAAAGGACTTGGAAGCAGCGAAGGCAGTAGTAACCGCCTCACCAGCCCCACTTACAACCGCAGCGCAAAGCTCATCTAGAAATGCGCAAGCACCAATATTCGACGGGCAAACGGTCTGGACTATTTACAAAACCCAGTTTGAAGCAGCCGCTCGCATAAATCACTGGAATGAGCAGGAACGAGCAACTGCATTGATTCTTGCTCTAAGAGGCCCAGCTGCCGAGCTGTTGCAGACGATCCCCGTTGAATTGCACTCAAACTCGAATGCTATAATGAATGCGCTCGACATGCGTTATTGAGATGATCATCTAAAGCAGATTTATCGGTCACAGCTAAGGCATCGGGTGCAGAAATCTGGTGAAACCGTACAGCAGCTAGCCCAAGACATTGAGCGACTAGGCCTTTTGGCTTACCCAGCCTACGACCCAGAACATCGAGATGATGCAGCGACAGAAGCATTCATCAGCGCGCTAAAGGACCCGGAATTGCAACAAGCCGTGCGTTTAGCTCAAAAGCAAACGGTTAAGGATGCATTGGCTTACAGTCTGAACTTTGAGGCAGCCAAAAATGTGACTCGTACCACTGCCCGGGTTCGAGAGGTAGTGACAGACGAGTGCAGGTGTGAACGCGTGGAAATTGAGCGAGACCCGCATGTAAATGGTGCACCTAGATGCTGGAATTGCGGAGAGAAGGGGCACCTGCAAAGAGACTGCAAGAAGCAAAGAAAACCGAGCTATTGTCCAGAGTGTGCAGCTAGGAGGAGATCCAGACCGAGTCAGGCGCCCAGAATGGAAGCCCTTCAAACAGAGGGGTCGGGAAACATGTAAGAGCCAACTTCGTGGGGCAGAGGTTGGCTAGGAGGATCGACGACCACAGCACCACCATCACCGTGTCAAGACTACATCGTGAAGAAGCGGACCTATGCCTTCCGGGTCGAGTTGACGGAGAACACTGCACCATAACAATCGACACTGGTGCAACCCGATCGATTATCCGACCAGACCTAGTTAGCCAGAAACAACTTCACAAGGGCAGAATTTTCTCACTACGGGCAGCTACGGGAGAAACTGCACCTGTTCATGGAGAGGTCAACCTCCAGATACAGTTTGGAGACCTTGTGTTCCGATATAATTTTCTGGTCGCGAACATTATGGATGACTGCATTCTCGGAATGGATTTTCTGCGACCACATGAAATCACGTTGGATTTGGGCAAACGTGTATTGCAATGGAAGAATGTAGAAGTACTGATGGATGATCCCAGCGTCCAAATTCCCAAAATGAATGTAGTGGTATGTACCAACACTCATGTACCAAATTCTCCCGAAAGCATTGTATGAGCCAAGCTTGATGGTGATTCTGGAGACCACCGATCTTATCTGATAGAGCCAACGAAGACATCCGCATTGCGCAGTTTGATTGTAGGACGAAGCCTTGTAAGATCTTTAAGGAACGGAAATGTGCCGGTTAGAGTCCTACTCACCGCAGACTCCACCACGAGCATCAAAGCGGGAGAAATCATCGGCAGCTGAAAGCCTGTTTCCACCATCACCTCTTTGGAAGCCACTCACGACCATCATTAGAAAAGGAGGCAAGACACAGACAAAGCCCAGGAATCCACGTCTGCCATATTGAAGCAAGTCAAATTGCCGGTGCAGCTATTCAAACGAGCCTCTGATCTGGTCACCAAGTACAGTGACATCTTCTCAACAAGCCCGGATGACCAAGGCCGAACGGGTATGGTAACTCGCGTCATAGATACACAAGGAGCCAAGCCGATTTGACAAGCACCGAGACGTCTTCCTATAGCCAAACAAGGAGAAGTGAGCACACTGATCACGGACATGGAACAAAAAGGCGTTATCAAACCTTCTGTCAGTTCATGGGCCGCGCCTGTAGTTCTAGTAAAGAAAAAGGATGGTAGCACTCGTTTTTGTGTCGACTGTAGGCAGCTTAACGACGTCACTAAGAAAGATAGTTACCCGCTTCCACGCATCGATGACATCATGGACACTTTAGCCGACGCAAAATGGTTTTCGACACTCGATCTCAAGAGTGGCTACTGGCAGGTAGAAATCGACGAGAAGGACCGAGAGAAGACCGCATTTTCAGTTGGGACCGGATTGTGGCAATTTGTGGTGATGCCGTTTGGGCTTTGCAATGCTCCAGCCACTTTCGAACGCTTGATGGAATACGTGCTACGTGGTCTTACCTGGAAGACCTGCTTAGTGTACCTAGATGGCATCATCGTCATCGGTGGAACGTTCGAAGAGCATGTGCGGAACTTAGAAGAGGTTTTCTCCCGATTGCGACTGGCAAATTTGAAACTTAGTCCCGACAAGTGTACCCTTTTCGCAAGCTGAAGTTAAAATACCTGGGACACATTGTATCAGCAGAAGGAGTCAAAATCGACCCTGGGAAAATTGAAGCCGTAAAAAGCTGGCCAACACCAAACAACAAGCGCCAACTACGAAGTTTTCTGGGTCTGGCGACCTACTATCGAAAATTCGTCAAGGACTTTGCCAAAATAGCTAAGTGTCTCCATCAGCTAACCGAGAAAAATCGTCCGTATGTCTGGAATGAACAATGCCAGACAGCCTTTGAGACCCTGAAGGAAAAGCTGTGTAAATCATCCGTCCTGGCATATCCGAAACCCGGAAAAATGTTTGTAGTTGACACCGATGCAAGCAACGGCGGTATTGGAGCTGTACTCTCCCAGCAGATCGATGGCGAAGAAAGAGTCCTCTCGTATTACAGTCGAGTTCTTTCAAAAAGTGAGAGGAACTACTGCGTGACCAGGAGGAGTTCCACAAGTACCTATATGGCCAGAAATTTGTTCTTCAAACGGACCATGCATCACTGAGATGGCTGCTCAACTTCAAAAACCCCGAGGGACAAGTTGCGAGATGCATCGAAAGATTGCAGTCATGCGACCACGAAATTGTTCATCGGATGGGCGCCGTTCATTGAAACGCTGACGCCCTATCTCGCCGTCCATGTCCAGCTAACTGCAAGCATTGCCAACGGATTGAGGAAAAGTAACCGCCCGTTGATCTGCGACTGATAATGGCCGAATTCGATGAAGGTTCGCCACCGGAGGAGATTCGAAATGCCCAGTTAGCCGATGAAGACATCGGACCATTGCTCGTATGGAAGGAGATGACTGGGTGACCTGAGTGGAAGGACGTTTCAACGCATGGCGCAACCCTGAAAAGCTTTTGGGCACAATGGAACTCCCTTCAGGTGGAGGGTGGCGTACTCAAGCGGAAATGGGAAACGGCGGATGGCAGCTCCTATATGACGCAAACTTTACTACCCAAAAGCCGAATCCACGATGTGGTTAAGGAAATGCATGAAGGATCCTCGGGAGGCCACCTTGGTGTTAACAAGACCTTAGCGAAATTGCAGAAACGGTTCTACTGGCTCCACGCTCGAGAAGACATAGAGAACTGGTGCCGCAGATGCACAATTTGCGCTTCCGTCAAAGGCCCAAAGCGACGACTGAGAGGACAAATGCACACCTATAACGTGGAAGTACCGTTTGAAAGGATTGCTGTTGACATCGCAGGTCCCTTTCCTGAATCTGAATGGGGAAATCGATACACGCTGGTTGTCGCCGATTATTCCAGCAAGTGGCCCGAGGTCTACCCCATTCCCAGCCAGGAAGCAACTACTGTAGCTGAACAGCTAGTGTTAAATTGGGTCAGTTGGTACGGTGTACCTTGCGAACTACATTCGAATCAAGGCCGAAACTTTGAGTCACTAGTTTTTGGCAAAATGTGTGAGCTGCTGGGAATACGGAAAACGAGGACAACACCGCTGCATCCCCAATCTGATATAATGGTCGAACGTTTCAACGGCACGCTCAATAAACACCTGGCCAAAATGGTTGACGAGAACCAAAGGGACTGGGACCGACATATCCCACTATTTTTAATGGCGTACAGAGCTGCTGAACATGCATCGACGGGCCAAGCCCCAGCCAAAGTCATTTTTGGAAAGACTACTCGTCTGCCCCCTGAGAAACCCCAAACGATCTCGTAGTACGCAACGGTTGAACCAGATACATCGAACAGTGTGAAAACACCTCGAATCGGCTACTGACCGCATGAAGACGAGGTATGATCTAAAGGCTAATTCTACTGGCTTCCAGCAAGATGACTTAGTGTGGCTACATAGCCCGCAACGACGAAAGGGTAGGTCTCCAAAGTTGCAACATAATTGGGAGGGACCATACCGAGTTACAAAGCGAATCAACGACGTCGTATACCGAATACAGGAACACCGTAAGCCGAGAGCTAAAATGAAAATCGTGCATCTGGACCGTCTTGCCCCATATTACACCCAGGGAGAATTGACTACAAATAGCGACACATCTTTTCGGGGCAAAAAGAACTGAGGTTGGGGCAGTGTTTTATGTACAAATAATTCTGCGAGCTACTGTCGCGATTGTTTTCACAACAGTTAAGAACATCAACAAAACGAATTTACTCGAAACCACGAGAACCTAACAAGCATGAACAACATCTGAAAGTGAGTCACTGCTCCATTCATTCATGCTGGAATGTTCCCGCTAATTCACCAATGTACGAGAACTGAGTTGAATGATTAGACACCCTATATAAAGGCGAGCTGAATGAATGGGGGGATCATTCATTACAACCGCGATAGAAAACTGCGATACGCGAAGTACAGGCGATATTGATTGTTTGCGTGTGAAGTGATTTTAAGTAGACAACTGCGATAGAAATTTATGGACAAGTGGAAGGTAGAATTTTAATAGTGAAAATTAAAGTTGTGAAATTGTTAGTGAAGTGATTGTGCATTTTTGCCGAATCAAATTAACTCTTTTAATGTAATTTAAAAGACATTGCGTTTTCACTTCCCGGAATATTAAAATTATTGGCTGCGAACCAAAAACACGCGACAATATATATATATATATATATATATATATATATATATATATATATATATATATATATATATATATATATATATTTATATATATATATATATATATATATAAATATATATATATGCATATATATATATATATATATATATATATATATATATATATATATATATATATATATATATATATATATATCTATATATATATAGATATATATATATATATATATATATATGTATATATATACTATATATATACACATATGTCTATATATATATATATATATATATATATATATATATATATATGTATATATATATATACATATATATATATATATATCTATAAATGTATATATATAATATATATATATACATATATATATATCTATATATATATATATATATATATATATATATATATATATATATACATATATATATATATATATATATATATATATATATATATATATATATATATATATATATAAATGTATATATATATAAAATATAAATATATATATATTTATATATATATATATATATATATATATATATATATATATATATATATATATATATATATATATATATATATATATCTATTTATATTTATATATATATATATATATCTATTTATATTTATATATCCATATATATATATATGTATATATATATATATATATATATATATATATATATATATATATATATATATATATATTATATTTATACATATATATCTATTTATATTTATATATCCATATATATATATATATATATATATATATATATATATATATATATATATATATATATATATATATATATATTTATTTATTGTCGCGTGTTATTGGTTCGCGGCCTATAATTTTAATGTTCCGGGAAAGTGAAAACGCAATATCTTTTAATTTAAGTTTAAAAGAGTTTATTTGATCACAAATATGCACAATAATCAGTTTAACACTTGCACTAATTTTAATTTTCACTATTAAAAAAATCTAACACTTGTCCATAAATTTCTTATCGCAATTGTCTTCTAAATCACTTCACTATTACGAAAATCACTTCCCACACACTATCGCAGTGCTTATCGCGGTCGAATGAATGCCACCATTCATTCAGCTCGCCTTTATATAGGGTCTCTAATCATTCAACTCAGTTCTCGTGAATAAGGGGAAACATTCCAGTATGAATGGGCAGTGACTCACTTTCAGATGTTGATAATGCTTGTTGGGTTCTCGTGGGTTCGAGTAAATTCATTTCTTGACGTTCTTAATGATTGTGAAAACAATTGCGACAGTAGCTCGCAGAATTATTTGTACATGTAATTATTTGTACATGTAACACTGCCCCCACCTCATTTCTTTTCGCCCCGAAAAGATGTGTCGCTATTTGTAGTCAATTCTCCCTGGGTTTTATATGGGGCAAGACGGTCTAGATGCACGATTTTCATTTTAGCTCTCGGCTTACGATGCTCCTGTATTCGGTATACGACGTCGTTGATTCGCTTTGTAACTCGGTATGGTCCCTCCCAATTATGTTGCAACTTTGGAGACCTACCCTTTCGCCGTTGCGGGTTATATAGCCACACCAAGTCATCTTGCTGGAAGCCAGTAGAATTTGCCTTTAGATCATACCTGGTCTTCATGCGGTCAGTAGCCGATTCGAGGTGTTTTCGCACTGTCTGATGTATCTGGTTCAACCGTTGTCTTAGATCACTTGCGTACTCCGAGACCGTTTGGGGTTTCTCAGGGGGTGTTCCGAACTTTATATCGGCTGGCAAACGAATAGTCTTTCCAAAAATGACTTTGGCTGGGGCTTGGCCCGTCGATGCATGTTCAGCAGCTCTATATGACATTAAAAATAGTGGGATATGTCGGTCCCAGTCCCTTTGGTTCTCGTCAACCATTTTGGCTAGGTGTTTATTGAGCGTGCCGTTGAAACGTTAGACCATTCCATCGGATTGGGGATGTGGTGTGTTGCCCTCGTTTTCCGTATTCCGAGCAGTTCACACATTTTGCCAAAAACTAGTGACTCAAAGTTTCGGCCTTGATCCGAATGTAGTTCGCCAGGTACGCCGTACCTACTGACCCAATTTAACACTAGCTGTTCAGCTACAGTATTTGCTTCCTGGTTGGGAATGGGGTAGACCTCGGACCATTTGCTAAAATAATCGGCGACAACCAGTGTGTATCGATTTCCCCATTCAGATTCAGGAAAGGGTCCTGCGATGTCAACAGCAATCCTTTCAAATGGTTCCCCCACGTTATAGGTTTGCATTTGTCCTCTAAGTCGTCGCTTTGGCCCTTCACGGAAGCGCAAACTGTGCATCTCCGACAC
This sequence comes from Odontomyia ornata, assembly GCA_963969285.1. NCBI lineage: Eukaryota > Metazoa > Arthropoda > Insecta > Diptera > Stratiomyidae > Odontomyia > Odontomyia ornata. The sequence continues at coordinate 195,207,235 of OZ017739.1, forward strand.
CAGTCCTCTACGTCTTCTCGAGCTTGGAGCCAGTAGAACCTTTCCCGCAATTTCGCTAAGGTCTTGTTAACACCAAGGTGGCCTCCCGAGGATCCTTCATGCATTTCCTCAACCACATCGTGGATTCGGCTTTTGGGTAGTAAAGTTTGCATCATATAGGAGCTGCCATCCGCCGTTTCCCATTTCCGCTTGAGTACGCCACCCTCCACCTGAAGGGAGTTCCATTGTGCCCAATAGCTTTTCAGGGTTGCGCCATGCGTTGAAACGTCCTTCCACTCAGGTCGCCCAGTCGTCTCCTTCCATACGAGCAATGGTCCGATGTCTTCATCGGCTAGCTGGGCATTTCGAATCTCCTCCGATGACCAATCTTCATCGAATTCGGCCGTTATCAGTCGCAGATCAACGGGCGGTTACTTTTCCTCAATCCGTCGGCAATGCTTGCAGTTAGCTGGACATGGGCGACGAGATAGGGCGTCAGCATTTCCATGAACTCCGCCCTTTCGATGAACAATTTTGTAGTCGTATGACTGCAATCTTTCGATGCATCTCGCAACTTGTCCCTCGGGTTTTTTGAAGTTAAGTAGCCATCGAAGCGATGCATGGTCCGTTTGAAGAACAAATTTCTGGCCATATAGGTACTTGTGGAACTGCTTGGTGGCCTCTATTATAGCCAATAGCTCCTTCCTGGTCACACAGTAGTTCCTCTCACTTTTTGAAAGAACTCGACTGTAATACGAGAGGACTCTTTCTTCGCCATTGATCTGCTGGGAGAGTACAGCTCCAATACCGCCGTTGCTTGCATCGGTGTCAACTACAAACATTTTTCCGGGGTTCGGGTACGCCAGCACGGGTGATTCACATAGCTTTTCCTTCAGGGTCTCAAAGGCTGTCTGGCATTGTTCATTCCAGACATACGGACGATTTTTCTCGGTTAGCTGATGGAGACACTTAGCTATTTTGGCAAAGTCCTTGACGAATTTTCGATAGTAGGTCGCCAGACCCAGAAAACTTCGTAGTTGGCGCTTGTTGTTTGGTGTTGGCCAGCTTTTTACGGCTTCAATTTTCCCAGGGTCGATTTTGACCCCTTCTGCTGATACAACGTGTCCCAGGTATTTTAACTTCAGCTGCGAAAAGGGTACACCTGTCGGGACTAAGTTTCAAATTTGCCAGTCGCAGTCGGGAGAAAACCTCTTCTAAGTTCCGCACATGCTCTTCGAACGTTCTACCGATGACGATGATGTCATCTAGATACACCAAGCAGGTTTTACAGGTAAGACCACGTAGGACGTATTCCATCAAGCGTTCGAAAGCGGCTGGAGCATTGCAAAGCCCAAACGGCATCACCACAAATTGCCACAATCCGGTCCCAACTGAAAATGCAGTCTTCTCTCGGTCCTTCTTGTCAATTTCTACCTGCCAGTAGCCACTCTTGAGATCGAGTGTAGAAAACCATTTTGCGTCGGCTAAAGTGTCCATGATGTCATCGATGCGTGAGAGCGGGTAACTATCTTTCTTAGTGACGTCGTTAAGCTGCCTACAGTCGACACAAAAACGAGTGCTACCATCCTTTTTCTTTACTAGAACTACAGGCGCGGCCCATGGTCTTACAGAAGGTTCAATAATGCCTTGTTTTTCCATGTCCGAGATCAGCGCGCTCACTTCTCCTTGTTTGGCTATAGGAAGACGTCTCGGTGCTTGTCGAATCGGCTTGGCTCCTTGTGTATCTATGACGTGAGTTACCAAACTCGTTCGGCCTTGGTCATCCGGGCTTGTTGAGAAGATGTCACTGTACTTGGTGACCAGATCAGAGGCTCGTTTGAATAGCTGCACCGGCAATTCGACTTGCTTCAATATGGCAGACGTGGATTCCCGGGCTTTGTCTGTGTCTTGCCTCCTTTTCCAATGATGGTCGTGAGTAGCTTCCAAAAAGGTGATGGTGGAAACAGGCTGGCAGCTGCCGATGACTTCTCCCGCTTTGATGCTCGTGGTTGAGTCTGCGGTGTGTAGGACTCTAACCGGCACATATCCGTTCCTTAAAGATCTTATAAGGCTTCGTCCTACAATCAAACTGCGCAATGCGGATGTCTTCGTTGGCTCTATCAGATAAGATCGGTGGTCTCCAGAATCACCATCAAGCTTGGCCCATACAATGCTTTCGGAAGAATTCGGTACATCAGTGTCAGTACATACCACTACATTCATCTTGGGGATGTGGACGCTGGGATCATCCATCAGTACTTCGACATTCTGCCATTTCAATACACGTGTGCCCAAATCCAACGTGATTCCATGTGGTCGCAGAAAATCCATTCCGAGAATGCAGTCATCCATAATGTTCGCGACCAGAAAATTATGTCGGAACACAAGGTCTCCCAACTGTATCTGGAGGTTGACCTCTCCATGAACAGGTGCAGTTTCTCCCGTAGCTGTCCGTAGTGAGAAAATTCTGCCCTTGTGAAGTTGTTGCTGTCTAACTAGGTCTGGTCGGATAATCGATCGGGTTGCACCAGTGTCGATTGTTATGGTGCAGCGTTCTCCGTCAATTTGACCCGGAAGGCATAAGTCCGCTTCTCTACGATGTAGTCTTGACACGGTGATGGTGGTGCTGTGGTCGTCGATCCTCCTAGCCAACCTCTGCCCCACGAAGTTGGCTCTTACATGTTTCCCGACCCCTCTGTTTGAAGGGCTTCCATTCTGGGCTCCTGACTCGGTCTGCATCTCCTCCTAGCTGCACGCCCTGGACAATAGCTCGGCTTTCGTTGCTTCTTGCAGTCTCTTTGCAGGTGCCCCTTCTCTCCGCAATTCCAGCATCTAGGTGCACCATTTACATGCGGGTCTCACTCAATTTCCACGCGTTCACAGCTGCACTCGTCTGTCACTACCTCTCGAACCCGGGCAGTGGTACGAGTCACATTTTTGGCTGCCTCAAAGTTCAGACTGTAAGCCAATGCATCCTTAACCGTTTGCTTTTGAGCTAAACGCACGGCTTGTTGCAATTCCGGGTCCTTTAGCGCGCTGATGAATGCCTCTATCGCTGCATCATCTCGATGTTCTGGGTCGTAGGCTGGGTAAGCCAAAAGGCCTAGTCGCTCAATGTCTTGGGCTAGCTGCTGTACGGTTTCACCAGATTTCTGCACCCGATGCCTTAGCTGTGACCGATAAATCTGCTTTAGATGATCATCTCAATAACGCATGTCGAGCGCATTCATTATAGCATTCGAGTTTGAGTGCAATTCAACGGGGATCGTCTGCAACAGCTCGGCAGCTGGGCCTCTTAGAGCAAGAATCAATGCAGTTGCTCGTTCCTGCTCATTCCAGTGATTTATGCGAGCGGCTGCTTCAAACTGGGTTTTGTAAATAGTCCAGACCGTTTGCCCGTCGAATATTGGTGCTTGCACATTTCTAGATGAGCTTTGCGCTGCGGTTGTAAGTGGGGCTGGTGAGGCGGTTACTACTACCTTCGCTGCTTCCAAGTCCTTTTTCACTTTTTCCATCTCATGGTTGATTCTCTGCGCGACCTGGCTGATCTCAAGGTTGATTCTCTCCTCGACCTGGTATACGTTCTCCTCGACGCATTCAATTTGGCTGTTAAGACTACTGAGCTCCGCTTTTATTTCGGTTGACTGTTTTTGCAAATCCGCCTTGATTTCAGTCGCTTGTTGGTCCATTTTTGCTGATTGTTCATTTAGCTTCGCAGCTAAACTGGATGTCTGTTCATTAAGCTGCGCTGATTGTTCATTTAGCTTCGTTGTTTGTTCATTTAATTTCGCTGATTGCTCATCTAGCTTCGTGGTTAAATTGGACGACTGTTCATTGAGCTTCGCAGTTAAATTGGATGATTGTTCATTGAGCTTCGCAGTTAAATTGGATGACTATTGTCGCTGCTCTTGCTGCATCAGCATTAACATTTGCATCAGCGCATTTTCTGGTTCCTTTGGTTTTTTTGTTTCTGCTTCACCACCTTCTGCGCCTTTTTCTGCATCTGAGGGCTCACCCGAATCCAGATACCCGCCTTCCGATTCAATTGCGTCATGCAAGCGTGCAATCAGTGTGGCCTTTGTACCTTGCGTAGCCAGGTTTCGCTGTTCCATCTCTTCCTTAAGCTCCGACATGGTCAATTCATTAATTTTTAAGTTTAAGCTTCGTGGCATTTTTAATGTTTCTTTAAATTTTCCTATTGTGAACTATAAAAATGTTCAAATATTCACTTTCAAAATTTTTCTTTCGCACTTCTTGACACCACTGTCACGTGTTATTGGTTCGCGGCCTATAATTTTAATGTTCCGGGAAAGTGAAAACGCAATATCTTTTAACTTAAGTCTAAAAGAGTTTATTTGATCACAAATATGCACAATAATCAGTTTAACACTTGCACTAATTTTAATTTTCACTATTAAAAAAAATCTAACACTTGTCCATAAATTTCTCATCGCAATTGTCTTCTAAATCACTTCACTATTACGAAAATCACTTCCCACACACTATCGCAGTTCTTATCGCGGTCGAATGAATGCCACCATTCATTCAGCTCGCCTTTATATAGGGTCTCTAATCATTCAACTCAGTTCTCGTGAATAAGCGGGAACATTCCAGCATGAATGGGCAGTGACTCACTTTCAGATGTTGATAATGCTTGTTGGGTTCTCGTGGGTTGGAGTAAATTCATTTGTTGACGTTCTTAATGATTGTGAAAACAATTGCGACAGTAGCTCGCAGAATTATTTGTATAGGTAATTATTTGTACATGTAACAATATATATATATGTATATATATATATATATATATATATATATATATATATATATATATATATATATATATATATATATATATATATATTTATATTTATATATACATACATATATATATATATATATGTATATATATATATATATATATATATATATATATATATATATAATATATATATATATATATATATATATATACGAGGGTCATTCAACAAGTACTTAGCCTCACCGCCCGATGGCGCTGCTTTTGCAAAAGAGTTTTACCATCGTGCAGTACATTCTTTTAGTAGCCTACTTTCAAAGTTTTAGTCAATTCCCTTCATTAGTTTTGTTTTGATAGCCTTTTGAAGCGAGCATGTCGGTCGATTGTACAAAAGTGGAAAAAGAACAATATCGTTCAGTGATTAGATTCTGGTTTTTGGAAGGGAAAACGCACAGCGAAATCAAAGATCGCTTGGATGCTGTGTACGGTGGCTCTTCTCCATCGATGGCGACCGTCAAGAATTGGTTCAACGAGTTTGTTCATGGCCGCACGTCGGTTTTTGATGAGCCACACCTAGGTGCCCCGAAAACGGCTGCTACGGAGGAAAACGTTAAAAAAATCCACGATCTCGTGTTGGCGTGAGACCACGTCAGCGACGTGTTTGGCGCTATTTCAGCGCAATCTGGCGGAGTTCCTGCGTCGTTTCGTGACCGTCGACGAAACATGGATTCACTGGTACACACCAGTGACCAAGGAACAGTCAAAACAGTGGACTTCACCCGGTGAACGTGCTCCGGAGAAGGCGAAGACTGTTCGATCAGCCGGAAAGGTGATGGCTACCGTTTTCTGGGATTCACAAGGTGTGATCCACATTGATTACCTCGAGAAGGGTAAAACAATAATGGGGCGCTACTATGCAGACTTATTGGGCTGATTTGACATGGAAATGAAGAAAAAACGGCCCTGCTTGGCGAAGAAAAAAGTGCTGTTCCACCACGACAACGCGCTGGCTCATACCTCAACCATCGCCGTGGCCGAATTGGCCGAATCGCGCTACGAATTGCTGCCCCTAGTATCGTACTCTCCAGATTTAGCCCCCTGTGACTACTTTTTGTTTCCAAACCTGAAAAAATCACTCGCCGGAAATAGATTTGGGTCGGATGAGGAAGTCGTCGCCGCCATGGAGGCCTATTTTGCAGCCCTCGAGAAAATGTATTTTTTGGACGGGTTTAAAAAGTGAGAGCATCGCTGGGACAAGTGTTGTTGAATGACCCTCGTATATATATATTGTTACATGTGCAAATAATTCTGCGAGCTACTGTCGCAATTGTTTTCGCAACTATTAAGAACATCATGATCAATAAACGAATGTACTCGAAAGCGCAAGAACGCACAAAACATGATCAATATCTGAAAGTGGCGTCACTGCGGCCATTCAGAATTGCTCGAATATTCCAGGTAGTTCTCGTCAGAACATTAGCCAATGTACTAGAGCTGAATGAATGGGGGGATAGTAAACCCACGATAGTAAAACTGCGATATTGATTGTTAGTGAAGACAGTTGCAATTTAAATTTATAGACAAGTGAAAGTTAGATTAAAATGTGACTTGTGAAAGAGTGAAATTAACGATTGTGCATCTTTAGTAAAAAAAAAACTCTTTTAACTTAATTTAAAAGTCAGTGCGTTTTCACTTTCCCGGAACATTAAAAAGATCGGCCGCGAACCATAACACGCGACAGTGGTGTCGAGAAGTGAGAAAAAAAACCTTGAAAATGAGAACTTATAAAAATTTTTTTTTAAATGCACAATAGTGAAATGTACCGTGGAAACTGGTGGGGAAAAGTATAAAAATAAAACCCGAAATAATAAGAATACCACGGAGCTAACATTTAAAAATTCATGAATTTACGATGTCTGAGCTTAAGGGAGAAGCAGAAACGCCAAAACCAAAGGAATCAGAAAATGCACTTACGCAAATATTGATGCTGATGCAGCAAGAGCAGCGACAAAAGTCATCTAGTTTAACTGCGAAGCTAAATTAACAATAAACAAAGCTGAATGAACTATCAGCGCAGCTAAAGGAACAATCACCAAAGCTAGAACAGAAGCTGGACCAACCAGCATTCGAATTTAGGGCAGGTTTGCACAAACAGTTAACCGATTTGAAAGCAGATTTGCAAAAACTGTCGACCGAAATAAAAACGGAGCTCAGTATTCTGAACAAACAAATTAAATGCGTCGAGGAAAAGGTTTACTTGGTTGAGGAGTGAATCATACATGAGATTAGCTAGGTCGAGGAGAGAATCAACCATGATATCAGCCAGGTCGAGGAGATGGAAAACATGAAACAGGAATTGGAAGCAGCGAAGGCAGTAGTAACCACCTCACCAGCCCCACTTGCAACCGTAGCGCAAAGCTCATCCAGAAATGTGAAAGCACCAATATTCGATCGGCAAACCGTCTGGAGCATTAACAAAACCCAGTTTGAAGCCACCACTAGGGCAAATCACTGGAATGAGTAGGAATGAGCAACTGCACTAATTCTTGCTCTAAGAGACCCAGCTGCCAAGCCTTTGTAGACGATCCCCGTTGAGTTGCACTCAAACCCGGCTGATATAATCAATGTGCTCGACATGCGTTATGGAGACGATCATCTGAAGCAGATTTATTGGTCACAGCTACGGCATCGGATGCAGAAGTCTGGCGAAACCTTACAGAAGCTAGCTCAAGACATTGAGCGACTGGAATTTTTGGCTTAACCAGCTTACGACCCAGAACATCGAGATCACACTGCAACAGAAGCATTCATCAGCACATTAAAGGACCAGAAATTGCAACAAGCCGTGCGTCTAGCTCAAAAGCAAACGGTTAAGGACGTATTGGCTTATAGCAGTGTTTTTCAATCTGTGGGTCGCGACCCCTAGAGGGGTCGCGAAGCCTTGTTAAAGGGGCCGCGAAGCCTTATTCAGGTGATCGACGGCAAAAGAGAAATGACAAGGTTCTACACTACAATAAAAATACAATATCAGTGAGAAGGATGTGCTTGTTTATTTTTCAAAAAAATCTCAAAGCGTGGTGCTATTTTAGAAACTTCTATGATTAAATCATTTTCTAGTAGTAGTCTGTTTCTCTTTTTAGTTTTATTGTCCGCCATTGAGGAGAATGTTAATTCACACAAGTATGAGGTGGCAAATGGCACTAATGATTTTAGAGCTTCCCTTGCCAGCTCTGGATATTCTTGTTTTCTTTTCATCCAAAACACGTCAATACTTTGCGAATCATATTCCATTTTCAGCACGCCGTCAAAAGCTAAATCTTCAAGTTTTTCCTTCAGATTTAACGCGAGATCTGCCAATTCTATTGACTTACCCAAGAAAAGGACCAAAATCCCCGTACGCCCATTGTCAGCTTCAGAGTGCAAGTCTGGAAAGTATGTTAATAATTTCTCTTGCAAATTATGTAAGTTCTGTATCATAGAAGGAATGTGAGCTTTTAATACAAGTGATTGGGTTGTTGCATTATCATCAACAGTCTTCTAAACACACGGAAAATACTCAAAAATAGATTGTTTTGCAGAGAAGATGACCACATACGAAGTTTTACATGAAATGATTTCACTTTATCTTTAGCTGTTAAGATATTTTCTTCTCCCTTTGTTATGCTATATTCAACGTCGTCAATCGTCTAAGCTCCGCCAAGTGTATACGGCCAAGCGCATACGCCCATTGTCATTAAACCATGTACTTGTCGACCAACGGCAAGCGTAAAGTCTTCATAATCCATACCATTAGCGACGACGACCATGTACATAAGAAGCTTCGGGGTGTGCTTATAGAATTATCGACAAGCTACGCCCATGTCATCAAAGCATGTACTTGTCGACCAACGGCAAGCGTAAAGACTTCATAATTCGATCTACATAAACCACAACATTAGCGACGACAACGACCATGTACATAAGAAGCTTCGGGGTGTGCTTATGGAAATATCGACAAGCTACGCCAAGTGTTATACTACATAAGCCACAACATTAGCGACGACAACGACCATGTACATAAGAAGCTTCGGGGTGTGTTTATAGAAATATTGACAAGCTACGCCAAGTGTTATACTACATAAGCCATAACATTAGCGGCGACAACGACCAACGACCTACCGGCTGCGCCAATTTTGTTACATAACCAGTATACCCTATGTATACTGGTATGAACTGGGAGCACATTTGATGTGTATCCAATATACATCATCAAGGCTCCCGGGGAAAGAACTCCTATTAACACCACTTACCTGCTACTCTGTCCATTTTCACTAAATCAACAAGAAGACGAGAGTTACATAATTAAACAATTTAGTTTTATTTTATTTTTTAAATTAATTACTTTTACACTTCTTTAATTATTTTAACATCTTTCCATACTGTGTCTTCACGGACGGAGGATGCCTAGAAGAAAGTAAAGTCAGTTGATGGTGGCTACACAGCGTAAAAACGCATCCAAGCCGAATGAGGTTCGCGGCTCAAGCCTACACCTCACCATCTAACTGATGTGACGGTTTCCTGATATTGCACCGGAACTAGATGCACTTTCCGGCTTCGCTGATCACTTCGCGGTGAAATACACTCGCGTACAGTTCTGTAACCGCTGTTATTACTACTCGCCGTTTCTCGCTCGATCAATTGTCTTTTAAACGATTCATGCGGCCTCAATTCGCCCTAAATTCGCTGAGTAGTTGAAACGTGCGTTCTCGTTCCACGTAAACTTCTTCCTCCGCGCACGTCTCACTACTCGCATGGTGAAGCTTTGCGGCGAATTTGAGAAATGGTTTGAAGTCAGAGTTTAGCACAGTGTCACTCCGCTGGAAACACACCCCGAAGCTTCTCATGTACATGGTCGTTGTCGCCGCTAATGTTATGGCTTATGTAGTATAACACTTGGCGTGGCTTATCGATATTTCTATAAACACACCCCGAAGCTTCTTATGTACATGGTCGTTGTCGTCGCTAATGTTGTGGCTTATGTAGTATAACACTTGGCGTAGCTTGTCGATATTTCCATAAGCACACCCCGAAGCTTCTTATGTACATGGTCGTTGTCGTCGCTAATGTTGTGGTTTATGTAGATCGAATTATGAAGTCTTTACGCTTGCCGTTGGTCGACAAGTACATGCTTTGATGACAATGGGCGTAGCTTGTCGATAATTCTATAAGCACACCCCGAAGCTTCTTATGTACATGGCCGTCGTCGCTAATGGTATGGATTATGAAGACTTTACGCTTGCCGTTGGTCGACAAGTACATGTTTTAATGACAATGGGCGTATGCGCTTGGCCGTATACACTTGGCGGAGCTTAGACGATTGACGACGTTGTATATAGCATAACACCTTGAAGGCTTTTGTTTAAGTTGTTAAGATGGCTAAAAAGATCTGCCAGAAATGATTATTTCAAGTGCCAAACAGGGTCAGATAAATGATTAGCATATTCAGATATAGAATCTTGCAAGAACATTAACAGTTCAGCTTTTAGTTCTAGAACTCTTGTCAATACCTTTCCTTTGGAAAGCCACCTGACCTCTGTGTGATAAAGGAGATTGTGATGAAGCGAACCCATATCTTCACAAATAATTCTGAACAGCCGGGTTTGTAAGGCTTTACCTTTGATAGAATTCACAATTTTTATTACCTCCGTAAGCACGTCATTTAAATCAGACGGTAAAACTTTAGCTGCTAGAGCTTGACGATGAAGATGCGTTTGGCATTATTGATTTTAATCTCGCAACGAAATCGCTTTTTTATCAGTCATGGCTTTCGCTCCATCGCTGCAAATAGCGATACATTTTTTCCAATCAATGTCGTAGTTACAAGTGCTTTCTTAAAACATATCGTACAAACACTGGCCAGAAGTATTTGCAGGAAGTGCTTTGCAAAACAATATTTCTTCTGTGATTTTGTCATCTGCTTCAAAGCGCACAAATACTACAAACTGAGCACAATCGGAAACATCTGTAGAATTGTCGAACTGCAAAGCGAAATGTGGACTCTTCTTTAAATTTTCGATTATTTGATCTCGAATATCATTGGCCATATCGTTTATTCTGCGTGAAATAGTGTTATCAGAAAGCGGTATGCTTTTTAACTTGTTTGCCTCCTGCTTGCTGACCATAATTTCGACCATATCCAGAGCAGCTGGCAAAATAAGATTTTCTGCAATTATGTGCGGCTTCCCTGCTTTAGCAACTCGATATGCGACTTTGTAGCTAGCTAATAATGCTGAGTCGTTTACGCTGGATACCTAAAACAAATAAAACAATATAATATATAAAAAAAAAACACATGACTAACAAATAAAAAGCGCACAAGCCTTGCACACTAACATTGAGTTGCAATTAATTTCAGCAGTATGCAAACACTAAAAAAATATAGATATTGGAAAAATGGGGTGTTCCTAGAAGCGCATCCATTTTGAGACGCAACCAAACTATTCTTTTTAGTTTTTTAAATAAATAAATAATACATTTAATTAAATTCACAACCCCTTTTTGGGCTTTGCTGCAGCCGGGTAAAAAAAATAATGAGAATTACTTGATATCGATAGTTTCAATTAGTATCCATCTCTATTCAAAACTTAAACATAGATGCGCTTCGAGGAGTAAAATTTTAATATTTTTAATTTTTATCGTTTCCACAACTCTACTGTTTTGTACAAGACTAGGACAACACTATTTTATTACCTTGACCATAGTATTTTCCTGCTGACTAACAGCTTTCAATTTTCGTTCAAAGAATTCCAACGGCTTATCAGCTTCTTTTTGATGCTTGGTCGTAAGATGCCGCAGAAGTTTTGACGGTTTCATACTCTCACGAGATAAAACATCGCCTTAAATTACACATTGAGGTTTATTATTTATGACTGTAAACCCGTATTTTAAGTAATTCTCGTCATAATGTCTATTTTTTTCGGTTTTGATTCACCTCCACCACTAACATTTGTACCAGATGTTGAAGGCTGCGATCTTTTGAGAAACTTATCCATTTTATAATTGGGCCAAGCAAGTGAAAAGACAAAACAATGACACGGTAATGTTTAACGTCCAATCTCAACGCTGACCTTCCGCGAGAGTTGAAACAAAATAACATTCTGTGCTAGTGTGCGGGTGGCGCGATACGTGCCTCTCGCTCGCGCTGTCGCAACGATGCGGTGTGGCAACGTCGCAAAATTTCGCCCGCGTTCAAGTCAGATCCGCACTCAGCCTACCGAATTCGCTCGTAGCTACTTATTTTCAAAGCTTTCGCGGCTCCCTTGCATACAAATAAATAATTAATAGATAGGTATCCTACTGATATTATAAAGCTGAAAGTTTGTGTACACGTATGTGTGTTTGTTACTCAATCACGTAAAAATTGCTAGACCGATTACCATAAAATTTGGTATGTAGATAGCTGAAGGCCTGGAATAACACGTAGGCTACTTTTTATTCCGATATTCCCGGGGGATTTGGACTTACGCGGGTGATACCGCGGGGCGCAGCTAGTCATATATAAATAAATAAATAAATATTACACAACGTTCTACACAGTGCAATCTAGCCCCAAACTAAGCACTAGACTTGTACTATGGGTACCAGACAATGGATATACTACATATCGACACCTGCAAGGAGTTATTCCTTGCAGGTGTCGCAGGCAATTTTAAGTTCCAATCCAATTGGAACTTAAAATTGCCTAAAACTGAGTTACGATGTTACTCCTTGCAGGTGTCGATATTATACATTTTTTTTTGTAAATACATACATATGATACATAGAGAACACCCTGGCCAGACACAAATATTTATTTCTTAAGCATAAATACTTGCACCCGGCAGGAATCGAACCCGCAGCCTTCTGCATCGCAGCCGGGCATTCGCCCAGTGCGCCAAAGAGGCCGTCATATATATACATACATATAAATCACGCCTCTTTCCCGTAGGGGTAGACTACTTTTTCCCACTTGTATATAGGTATCAAAATAGAGAAAATCGTAAACATACTCATTTAAATTAGTAAAGTTTTGTCAGTATATGTCTTAAGGGGGTCGTGAGAATTTTTCATCCTGCAAAGGGGTCGCGTATACAAAAAGATTGAAGAACACTGGCTTATAGTATGAGCTTTGAGGCAGCGAAAAATGTGGCTCGTACCAATGCCCGGGTTCGCGACGTAGTGACAGGCGAGTGCACGTGTGAGCGCGGGCAAATTTAACGAGAGCCGCAGGCAAATCTTGCACCTAGATGCTGGAATGACGGTGAGAAGGGGCACTTGCAAGGAGATTGCAAGAAGTGAAGAAATCCGAGCTATCGTCCAGGGTGGAGGAGATCCAGACCAAGTCTGGAGCCCAGAATGGAATGGGAATGGGACAACTTCGTGGGGCAGAGTTTGGCTAGAAGGAGGGACGTCTCCAGCACCACCATCACCGTGTCAAGACTACATCGTGAAGAAGCGGACTTATGCCTTCCGGGTCAAGTTGTCGGAGAACATTGCACCAAAACAATCGACACTGGTGCAACCCAACCGATTATCCAAAACGACCTAGTGAGGCAACAACTACTTCACAAAGGCAGGATTTTCTCAATAAAGATGGCTAGGGGAGAAATTGCACCTGTGCATGTAGAGGTCAACCTCCAGATACAGTTGGGAGACCTTGCGTCCCGACATAATTTTCTGGTCACGAACATTATGGATGACTGCATTCTCGGAATGGATTTTCTGCAACCACAGTTGGATTTGGGAAAACGGGTATTGAAATCATAGAATGTCGAAGCATTGATGGAGAATCCCTGCGTCCAAATTCCCAAGATGAATGTGGTAGTATTTACCGACACTGATGTACCGAAATCTTCCGAGAGCATTGTACGGGCCAAGCTTGATGGTGATTCTGGAGACCACGGATCTTATCTGATAGAGCCAATAAAAAACGTCGGCATTGCGCAGTTTGATTGTAGGACAAAGCCTCGTAAGATCTATAAGCAACGGATGCGTGCCAGTTAGAGTCCTTTACACTACAGACCCAACCACCAGCATCAAAGCGGGAGAAGTCATCGGCAGCTGTCAGCTTGTTTCCACCACCACCTCTGTGGAAGCTATTTACGATCATCATTGGAAAAAGAGGAAAGACACAGACAAAGCCCGGGAACTCACGTCTGCCGTACCGAAGCTGACCAAATTGCCAGTGCAGCTATTGAAGCAGGCTTCTGATCTGGTCAACAAGTACAGTGACATCTTCTCAACAAGCCCGGATGACCAAGGCCGAACGAGTATGGTAGCTCACGTCGTAGATACACAGAGAACCAAGCCGATTCGACAAGCGCCGAGACGTCTTCCTATAGCCAAACAAGGAGAAGTGAGCGTACTGATCTCGGACATGGAAAAATAAGCGGTTATCGAGCCTTCTATAAGTCCGTGGGCTGCGCCAGTAGCTCTAACCAATTGAATTGTCCCTGGTCTACCATGGTAAAACACATTTTTTGGCAAAATTCACTTTTATTATTCGACATGTTGCCTTCGAGGGCGATACAGTGATTATAGCGATCTTCCAACTTTTCGATACCATTTTTGTAGTACAATTTGTCTTTCGCTTCAAAATTAGGCCTCAGTTTCGGCGATTACTTCTTCATTGGCGCTAAATTTCTTTCCAGTGAGCATTCTTTTGAGGTCTGAAAACAGGGAAAAGTCGCTGGGGGCCAGATCTGGCAAATACGGTGGATACAGAAGCAATTCGAAGCCTAATTCATGCAATTTTGCCATTGATTTGTAACACGGTGCATCTATTGATGAAACAGCACTCTTTTTTCTTCAAACGGGGCCGTTTTTTCACGATTTCCTCCTTTAAACGATAATAATAATCGCTGATGATGGTCTGGCTCTTTTGGAGGTAATCAATCAATATTATACCTTGCGCATCCCAGATTACTGAGGCCATAACCTTGCCAGCTGACTGTTGTGTTTTTCCTCGCTTTGGATTTGGCTCATCGTGTGCAGTTCCCTCAGCTGACTATCGATTGGACTCTGGAGTGTAATGATACGGCCATGTTTCATCCATTGTCACATATCGACGCGAAAATTCAGGTTTATTGCGCTTAAACACTGCTCAGAATTATTAACACGTTGTTGCTTTTGATCGATTGTGAGCTCACGTGGCACCCGTTTTGCACACGGCTTCCTCATGTACAAATATTCGTGAATGATATGATGTACACGTTCAAATGATATCTTCACAATGTCTGCTATCTTGATCAACATCACTTTACGGTCATTCAAAATTATTTTGTGAACTTTTTTTGATGTTTTCGTCGGTGACAGCCACGTTTAGATGTCTACTGCGTTTGTCGTCTTCGGTGCTCATTTCACCACGTTTAAACAGCATACCAATCAATGATGGGTGATTTTTCTGATGCAGACCCCAGAAACTCTTCATTAAGCCAAGATTTTGTTTCAACTGTATTTTTTCCCTTCAAAAAGCAATATTTTATCAGCACAGGAAATACTTTTTTTTTCATCTTTTTTCAAATAACAAAAGCAGCTACACTCACAACGCAATATCTCACAAACTTATGGTCGGCCTGCTGTCAAATTTTGACACGTATCATTCGAAGGTTGGTACTAACTAAAAATCATATGGATTTAATACTAGCACCGCCATCTGTGTGGACTCTCCAATTGGCCTGTTAGTAATGAAAACGGATGGTAGCACTCGGTGAAGAAATCCGAGCTGTCTTCCAGGGTGGACGAGATCCAGACCAAGTCTGGAGCCCAGAATGGAAGCCCTTCTAACTGACGGGGACAACTTCATGGGGCAGAGTTTGGCTAGAAGGAGGGACGTCTCCAGCACCACCATCACCGTGTCAAGACTACATCGTGAAGAAGCGGACTTATGCCTTCCGGGTCAAGTTGTCGGAGAACATTGCACCAAAACAATCGACACTGGTGCAACCCAATCGATTATCCAAAACGACCTAGTGAGGCAACAACTACTTCACAAAGGCAGGATTTTCTCAATAAAGATGGCTAGGGGAGAAATTGCACCTGTGCATGTAGAGGTCAACCTCCAGATATAGTTGGGAGACCTTGCGTCCCGACATAATTTTCTGGTCACGAACATTATGGATGACTGCATTCTCGGAATGGATTTTCTGCAACCATAGTTGGATTTGGGAAAACGGGTATTGAAATCACAGAATGTCGAAGCATCGATGGAGAATCCCTGCGTCCAAATTCCCAAGATGAATGTGGTAGTATTTACCGACACTGATGTACCGAAATCTTCCGAGAGCATTGTATGGGCCAAGCTTGATGGTGATTCTGGAGGCCACGGATCTTATCTGATAGAGCCAATAAAAAACGTCGGCATTGCGCAGTTTGATTGTAGGACAAAGCCTCGTAAGATCTATAAGCAACGGATGCGTGCCAGTTAGAGTCCTTTACACTACAGACCCAACCACCAGCATCAAAGCGGGAGAAGTCATCGGCAGCTGTCAGCTTGTTTCCACCACCACCTCTGTGGAAGCTATTTACGATCATCATTGGAAAAAGAGGAAAGACACAGACAAAGCCCGGGAACTCACGTCTGCCGTATCGAAGCTGACCAAATTGCCAGTGCAGCTATTGAAGCAGGCTTCTGATCTGGTCAACAAGTACAGTGACATCTTCTCAACAAGCCCGGATGACCAAGGCCGAACGAGTATGGTAGCTCACGTCGTAGATACACAGAGAACCAAACCGATTCGACAAGCGCCGAGACGTCTTCCTATAGCCAAACAAGGAGAAGTGAGCGTACTGATCTCGGACATGGAAAAATAAGCGGTTATCGAGCCTTCTATAAGTCCGTGGGCTGCGCCAGTAGCTCCGACCAATTGAATTGTCCCTAGTCTACCATGGTAAAACACATTTTTTGGCAAAATTCACTTTTATTATTCGACATGTTGCCTTCGAGGGCGATACAGTGATTATAGCGATCTTCCAACTTTTCGATACCATTTTTGTAGTACAATTTGTCTTTCGCTTCAAAATTAGGCCTCAGTTTCGGCGATTACTTCTTCATTGGCGCTAAATTTCTTTCCAGTGAGCATTCTTTTGAGGTCTGAAAACAGGGAAAAGTCGCTGGGGGCCAGATCTGGCGAATACGGTGGATACAGAAGCAATTCGAAGCCTAATTCATGCAATTTTGCCATTGATTTGTAACACGGTGCATCTATTGATGAAACAGCACTCTTTTTTCTTCAAACGGGGCCGTTTTTTCACGATTTCCTCCTTTAAACGATAATAATAATCGCTGATGATGGTCTGGCTCTTTTGGAGGTAATCAATCAATATTATACCTTGCGCATCCCAGATTACTGAGGCCATAACCTTGCCAGCTGACTGTTGTGTTTTTCCTCGCTTTGGATTCGGCTCATCGTGTGCAGTCCCCTCAGCTGACTATCGATTGGACTCTGGAGTGTAATGATACGGCCATGTTTCATCCATTGTCACATACCGACGCGAAAATTCAGGTTTATTGCGCTTAAACACTGCTCAGAATTGTTAACACGTTGTTGCTTTTGATCGATTGTGAGCTCACGTGGCACCCGTTTTGCACACGGCTTCCTCATGTACAAATATTCGTGAATGATATGATGTACACGTTCAAATGATATCTTCACAATGTCTGCTATCTTGATCAACATCACTTTACGGTCATTCAAAATTATTTTGTGAACTTTTTTTGATGTTTTCGTCGGTGACAGCCACGTTTAGATGTCTACTGCGTTTGTCGTCTTCGGTGCTCATTTCACCATGTTTAAACAGCATACCAATCAATGATGGGTGATTTTTCTGATGCAGACCCCAGAAACTCTTCATTAAGCCAAGATTTTGTTTCAACTGTATTTTTTCCCTTCAAAAAGCAATATTTTATCAGCACAGGAAATACTTTTTTTTCATCTTTTTTCAAATTACAAAAGCAGCTACACTCACAACTCAATATCTCACAAACTTATGGTCGGCCTGCTGTCAAATTTCGACACGTATCATTCGAAGGTTGGTACTAACTAAAAATCATATGGATTTAATACTGGCACCGCCATCTGTGTGGACTCTCCAATTGGCTTGTTAGTAAAGAAAACGGATGGTAGCACTCGCTTTTGTGTCGACTATAGGCAGCTTAACGACGTCAGTAAGAAAGATCGACGACACCATGGACACTTTAGCCGACGCAAAATGGTTTTCTACACTCGATCTCAAGAGTGGCTACTGGCACTTAGAAATCGACAAGAAGGACCGAGAGAAGGCCATATTTTTACGTGGGACTGGATTGTGGTAATTTGTGGTGATGCCATTTGGGCTTTGCAATGCTCCAGCCACCTTCGAACGCCTGATGGAATACGTGCTACGAGGCCTGACCTGGAAAACCTGCCTGGTGTACCTAGATGACATCATTGTTATCGGGAGAACGTTCGAAGAGCATGTGCGAAAGTAAGGCTTGGTAAAGAACTCCGTCTCCAGTATTTTGCTGGAATGGTGAATACTGTCTCCTTTACTTTTTAGCCCTAGATGGCCAGCGAAGGTATAACTTTTAAAATAGCCCTATGTTGGTGAATACGATGTGCCTATAAGGAAAAACATCCACAAGTTACGTCAACATTTGTAGACCCAACGTAACGAGCAGATACTACAGTAAAGACCACAGTAAAGAACAGTATAACTCTGATCTAGTAGATCAGTACGGAAAGTATGTATCATTAATAATTATAATCCAATCAATGTTGTAAGTCATCTTAATGACTTACAAAATTGATTGTATTATTAATGATGTATCTTATCTCAAATTGTTGTAATCTTAAAGCCAGTTGTTTAATTTCAATTCACCGAAATTTTCACATTAAACAAAGGAAAGAACGTCTAACATTGAACCAATCTTAACGTATTGAATTGCATCGAAAAAATATATACATATAATTCACTGAATTTTTGATCACATCTCATAATAGTTTAAGAAATTTAAGCTAATAAGTGCTTATCCATTAACATGCCTTTTTCGGCTCAGAAGCCACGGTTTCACAAAGATTTGCATGAATGAAGGATGTTTGTGATGAACCCTAAGAATTCGATCAATGATATGGATATATAATAGGAAAACGAAATAGTGGATCGTTAAATGGACATATTGAGTAAATCTCTGTTATTTTTGCTTAATTCCATATAAAATAATAAAAATTAACACAAACTGTTAGTTGATTTCATTTATGGTTATATTCGATTGACTTACAACTTATATGACTAGAATGATCTACGTTTTTAAGGTAAGATAAGACTGAACTATTTGTAACATCATTATATTATTGAGACTATTGAATCAAAAAGTACAGTGAAATATTAATAAATTGGCGCCATTCAAAGCGCAGACAACAACATTACATTCTTTCAAAGTTTGACATCCCAATTTTTTTATTGGAACTCTCCTGGCGGAACAAATCTCCTGCTAATTTATTATTCATATAAAATCTTCATCACAATTTCATTTTCAACACTTAATTATGTATTGGGTTGAACATTGGCTTTTATCTAATATATTGACCACTTGCTGCATGGATTTTGCGGCCCAATCGCAAATCTCCAAAAGGTTTTTTTTAGAAAAATGCAAATAATATTCGCTGAATAATAAGAAAGAGCAATAT
>OZ017739.1:195231653-195316653 GCA_963969285.1 Odontomyia ornata
AACTCACGCCTCTGTCCAGTATGTGGTGAAAACATTTAACACAACTAGAAACATTTTGCAGGAAGTTAACGTGAATTCTCGAGTAACTGCTTCCCAAATTATTACAAATATAGAAGGTGCTTTTGGCAAGGTTCTCCATGAAGATACCATACGAAAACACTAAAGAGAGATGGATATCTCTCACGCATAGCATGTAAATAGCCATACATTTCGGAAGTGAACAGGAAGAAATGTGTGGATTTTGCAAAAAATATGTAAACAAGCCACCAGAGTTTTGAGAACAGGTCCTATTCTCTGACAAAAGCAAATTTTGCATATTTGGCATTAAAGGAAGAAAGTTAGTGTGGCGGAAGAGCGGTACTGCACTCGAAAAAGAAAATCTCGTACCAATTGTGAAACATGTGGAGGTGGTGTGATGGTCCGGGGGTATATGGCGGCAGAAGGAGTTGGCCAACTTGTATTTATAGAATCAACTATTGATCAATACATTTACCTTAATATTTTGAAGGCGAATTTGAGGCAAAGCGTTCAGCTTGGTGACGCTATCTAGTTCCAGAAAGATAATGATCCCAAGCACACAGCACATTATACATATGAAACTTTGGTTGCTCTACAACACAAAACATCAACCGTGTACGCCGCCCCAATCCCCCGACCTTCATCCCATTGAGCATTTGGGGGACTTGTTGGAGCGCAGGATCCGTCAGCACAGCATAACCTCGAAGGAAATGCTGAAAACGTCATCGGCGATGAATGTGGCAAAATTACCAGGAAGGACACCGCCAAATTGGTTCACTCCATGCCAAATCGACTTAAGGAGGTCTTCAAGAGAAAAGGTTATCCGACAAGTTATTAAGTCCTGATATGTATTAAAATTTTTGAATATTTCGAATTAATATTGTCATGTACGGATAATTTTTCCGGGTCGTTCAAGTGAGGCTTTTTTGATTTTATTATGTAAAATCTAGTTTTTAAAGGAATATCACAGGAAAAATTTATAGAAAAAATCGTTTCATTAATAAATAAACTTTGTTGCTGAAATATTTAAATGCAGCAGCTTTCCTTAGCATGAATTTCCTAATATGTTGCTCTCTTTTGATATTGTACGAATACTTTTTCTGGCCTCAGGCGCATCATGGAGACAGCAATGTGGTACTTAGGGGTTACAAGTAAGATTATGCAAATACTATCGAAACCTTGTACTTCTGTGAAAATTCACTCATGGGCTTTAGTGTAAGCTTTTGATTTGCGTTTCTCGAACATAATTTCATATGTAGTGAACCCACTTTTATCTCACTTACGCATTGCGTGTTCGCATTCCTGTTACACAAATTCTTTCATATAAAATTGTCTTCGGCGCCCAGGGAGTCTTTTCAACGGCCACATATTTTCAGCGTGAAAAGATTGAAACTTCAGGTGTGAGTACTTATGCAAAATACTTTCCACCTGCGAAACGAGTGGAAATCGCCAATATTCGTTTATCTAATTCACATACATATTGTTTGCTCTTCACACAGTTCACAGAAACTTTTGCTTTCTACGGCGTCGATGCCAAGTAATTCACAGGTCTTTCGGAACCACTGGACGTATGAAAGTCATCGCTGCTCAATGGCTAATCTACTACACGTACCGCCCCGCCGCGTTCGGCTGCGATAACACGTAATCTCGATTTATCGAAAGCCATCATTATCTCATTCGCATCTGAAGAAGCGGGTCAAGCGGATGTGCTTGTACACGAGAAAATTGTGGGATATAGCGTTCAGAAACTTGGGGCTAGTGGCAGAGAAATCTTTCACTGATTCATTCATTCATTACTTTTACTTTTTATTTGCCCATTCCGCTTTTAGCCTATACGAAAACAGTTAGCCACAGTAGAAACCTGTTATATGAGTTTAGCATGATTATTAGGTTGTTCACCTGAGTGTACACCGTAATGCGCGCGATGTGGGCCAAGCCCATAGACGTACGTATACGTTGTCTCCGGCCATCGACCATACCAGCGCGGTGTTCCACCGATGCATGAAGAGCATGACACTGGTGGACGGCCTTCGAAGGCATTCTCACTGTCATGATCTCAGTGTTGCCTTCAAATGGTTTACGTAAGGACCAGGTTTACGGGTTTTTCATTATCATCATGTATGGTGGAGTAGCTTTTTCCTCATTCGTTACATCAGATTGGCGTGCTGATTATTCAGCCGAATCAACATGTGCATTTACTCGTACGCTACCAGCTTGTTAATTCATAGTTGGCAACATTCTCCTGAGAATCGGCCAAAAGCTATCAGAGGAGTTATTAATACCAATGCTAAATTTTAAATTCGCCCGGATTTGAAGGAACAGTAAAATAGACGTTGGTAGCGCAACCAGACCCCGTGCATAAATTATTTGAAAAAATGTCGCTTCCAACTGTAAACAAATAAAATTTGTTAAAGAGCGCTCCAGCTTTTGTCGACGACTTCAAATCTGTTAGACTTTGTAAGCATCTGAAGGCCATGCCGAAAAGCTGGAATAAATCAATTTTTTTAAATAATAAAATTAGAAATAAAGAAAAACTATTTCAAACGCCTAAACAACCGATACAAATTTTATGGAATTGATGCCAAATCTCGATTCCATAGAAGAATCGATGCCAAATCTTTCTCCGTTTTAGTTTTGATTGGTCAATTAGTGGTTTCCACTCACTTATTCGAACGTACCGTATTGAAAATGCGACCTGTCTGTCCGTTCTTTCGTGTTTCAAATCCGAGCTTACAGCAGCTGCAGACACCAAGCATAGTATACATAATTAAGTAAAAGTGACAGGTCAGTGCTCCTGCCAGAAGGGTTTTGTGAATAAATTAGTAACTCAAACAATATCTTCTAAATATCAACACTTAACTAATATGCAGATTCTATAAATTGTGTTCGAAGAACGAAATCCTGGTTATTATGTATTTAAATTCGCCATTTCATTTCAAACGTTTCGACCCCGTTGCTTGAATAATTATGATAACACATCAAAATTACAAACCATTTCTAAAATTGTTGTCAAAATGCCTTCATATTTGTCGTGTCTAGGTCCGTTGCAAACGTGTATCGCCCTAGTATCGCGTGTTAATGTTGTAATTGTTAAATATTCAATTGACGGTAACTTCTCTGTTTATTTTTCGATTGGTATGAAACTTTCACTGCAGGTACAACTATTATCCGATAACTTAAAAAACTTAAGAAATTTGAGGGCCCAATTTTGATTTTATAGGCAAAAACATAAAATTTAAAAATGTACTATTATTAGAAAATTTGATCGAGTTTTGACCTCTGAGGTATTTGTTGCCCTTGTGCTCTTAAAGAATTAACTCCTCATTTTTTTCAGGCCAAAGGTTTCCAATCACGAGGGAGGGGTACAAAATGTTCGTACGTTTCCCTCCCGCTACACCCATCGAAGCAAAACTTGTTAGTTTAAGACCTTTTTTGAAAAGTGTACAACACCTTCCATTTGATGCCCATAATGCCTGCATCGGGTGAAATTTTTTTTCCGGGGACTACTCCCCTATATGGGGAGAACCCCTTAAACACGTTAAAAAAATGTTTTTGTAGTCAAATTTTCAAGAGATCACCACTTTACACCTACTTATGAAATTTTATGCTTCTAGCTTATGTGGTTTGGGAGAGAAATTGCTGTGACAGATGGACGGATAGATAGACAGGTCACGATATTAGTAGGGTTTTGTAAAATTATTTGACAAATCCCTAAAAAGTAATTGTAATTAACTCTTGAAAGTTTGAGTGCAAAAACTTTCAAAAGTTCTCAAGAAAGTTCTACCAACTTTAATGAAAAGTAATCACGAGGGGTGTCAGTCAAAGTATTGATAAGAACTTTCAAAACAGGTTTAAACTTGCCTCATTTGCATCGACGGGTGCATGATGGAAGGCAAACGTATGAAAGTTATGTGTCTCCTCCCCCAGGATTGGATTTATTTTTTATCTGACAGATCTGGAGAAATCGTGCAGGTAGTTCTTTACAAGTATAAAAATAGCAATATACTCTTAGTAGAAGTTGGAGTACAGACAACTTTGTTAAGAATAGTATGATTTGTAAATTTTGCATTTGTAGGGCATCGATGCCCTTAAATTCAATAAAGTTGGATGTTTAAGTAGTGTTATAGAAGGTCCTCATATTTCGTAGGGTTCAATAAAATCAAACGATATTGACAGAGGCTATAGCCATTTAAATTTTAAATCAAATAAATGCATAACATGAAATATAGTACTTATATTATTGAATTTGCAGGTGTATTGTCTTCTGTAGTCCAATCAAAACAGAGAAAATAGCCCGTTAAGTTTACAATAACTTTCAAAGAGCTGAAAATGGGTTGAGGTCTTAAATACTCTTTTACGAACGAAATTATAAAAGTTATTTCTTCTCCCCTTCTTCTGTAATAAAAAGTTGTTCAAGGTGAAATTTCAAAAACATCAGTTTTTCGCATTTCTCCCCTAAATAATAACTGTTATCGTGAAGTCAGGTTGGACAAAAATTATAGTTTTGTAATTATCTACAAAAGTTTTTCTAATACATATTTTCGTACGAATCACCATTGATGAGACATTATATATATTGGGTCTATAACTTAATTCGTGCGGTTTGCTAAGAGATGGCGTAACTTGTATAATATTACATTGTTCCAATATACCGAACCTGCGTTGGAAAGCTACTGTCATTGTACGTCTTTCCAGTGTATGCCATTCATTTGAAGCGTTAACAACAATAATTTTTTTTCACTCAAATATGTCGAACTTTGTTCATGAAAAAGTGTTTTTGCGGGGAATTCTTCTTCATTACTTTAATATGAAGAAAACTGCTGCCGAAAGTCATCGTTTTTTGGTGGAAGTTTATGGTCAACATGCTCTAGCTGAGCGAACCTGCCAAAAGTGGTTTGAACGATTTAAAAGTGGTGATTTTAGCTTGGAAGACGATGAACATCCTGGGCTAGGCAAAAAAAGTTTGACGATGAAGAACTGGAAGCATTACTCGATGAAGATTGTTGCTAAGCACAAGAAGAGCTCACAGAATCTTTGGGTGATACTCAAGCAGCCATTTCAAAACGTTTAAAAGCAGCTGGATGTATTCAAAAGCAAGGAAATTGGGTTCTACATGAACTCAAGCAGAGAGACGTCGAAAGGCGGTTTGCATGTCCAAAATGCTGTTGGAACGCAACAAAAGGAAGTCATTTTTGCATCGGAGTGTTACTCGTGATGAAAAATGGATCCACTACGACGGCCCAAAATGCAAAAAATCATATGTGAAATCCGGCCAACCAGCCAAATCAACGGCAAAGCCGAATATCCATGGTGCGAAGGTAATGCTCTGTATTTGGTGGGATCAGAAGGGTGTGCAGTATTATGAGCAGCTAAAACTGGGTGAAACCATCAATGGAGCACGCTACCAAACACAATTTATCCGTTTGAAGAGAGCAGTAGCCGAAAAATGCCCGGAATATGCGACCAGACACGAGGCAATAATTTTTCATCATGACAACCCTCGGCCCCACGTTGCTTTTCCGGTTAAGAACTGTTTGGAAAACAGTGGATGGGAAGTTTTAACACACCCGCCTAACAGCCCAGACCTTGACCCTTCTATTTGTTCCGATCGATGCAGAACGCCCTCACTGGAATACGGTTCACATCAGAGCAGGATATCAAAAATTGGCTTGATTCATTCTTGGCTGCCAAGCCGGCGCAGTTCTTTTGGGATGGGATCCATAAATTGCCAAAAAGATGGGAAAAGGTCATGGCTTTAGAAGGGCAATACTTTGAATAATACTCTTGTACATTTTTTTTCTTAAATAAACGGTCAAATTACGAAAAAAACCGCATGAATTAAGTTATAGAGATATATATATATATATATATATATATATATATATATATATATATACATATATATATATATATATATATATATATATATATATATATATACATATATATGTATATATTTATACATTTATATATATACATATATATATATGTATATATGTACATACACACACACACACGCGCACACACACACACACACACACACATATATATATATATATATATATATATATATATATATATATATATATATATATATATATATATATATATATATATATATATATATATATATATATATATATATATATATATGTGCATATAAATATATAATATATATATATATATATATATATATATATATATATATATAAATATATATAAATATATATATATATATATATATATATATATATACAATATATATATATATATATATATATATATATATATATATATATATATATATATATATATATATATATATATATATCTATATAAATATATAAATACATATATATATACATACATATATATATATATATATATATATATATATATATATATATATATATATATATATATATATATGTATATATATATATATTGGGCGTACAACTCAATAGCCGGAATTTGACGCTAGGTGTCCGTACTAGCAAATATCGTGAAAGCTCGAACTTTATATATGTCATTTTGAAGGTACATTTGACGGCTATCAAAAGCAGTCAACAAAACTATTTTATCTTGTGTGCATTATCATTACTGTTCACGATGAATTAGAGAGAAAGACCGCATTTGCGGTCATTTTTTGCAAAGAAATTGCTGCGGAAAGTCGACGTTAGCTTGTAGAAGTTTATGGCGACGATGCTTTAGCAACACACAGTGTTTTGAATGGTTTCAACGCTTCGAAAGTGCCGATTTTGACATCAAAGACAAAGAACGCCCAGGACAGCCAAAAAAGTTTGACGACGCAGAATTGGAGACGCTACTCGATAAGGATTCGTGTCAAACGCAAGACGAACTTGCCAAATCGTTGAGAGTGACTCAACAAACCATTTCAAAACGTTTGAAAGCCGCCGGATACATTCAGAAGCAAGGTTATTGGGTCCCCTATGAGTCGAAGCCGAGAGACGTTGAACAGCGCTTCTGTATGTCTGAAATGCAGCTTGATGGCCAAAACAGAAATCATTTTTGCATCGGACCGTGACTGGGGATGGTAAACGGATCCATTATGACAATCCTAAGCGCAAACAGTCATACGCGAAGCCTGGCCAACGAGCCAAATCAACGGCGAAGCATTTCCATGGCGCCAAGGCTATGTTGTGTATTTGGTGGGATCAGAAGGGGCCGTTATATTATGATTTGTTGAAATCGGGCCAGGCAATCACAGGTGACCTATACCGAACACACTTAATACGTTTGAAGCATGCGATCATCAAAAAAGCCCGGAATATGCAACCAGACACGAGGCTTTGATTTTTCATCATGACAACGCTCGGCCGCATGTTGCAAGACCCGTGAAAAACTATTTGGAAAATAGCGGATGGGAAGTTTTGGCCCACCAGCCTTATAGTCTGGACCTTGCTCCGTCTGACTTTCATTTATTGCGCTCGATGCAAAACGCCCTCACCTGAATACGCTTCACTTCAGAGCAAGGAGTCCGAAATTGGATGGATTCGTTTTTAGCCGCCAAGCTGGCGCAATGTTTTTTGGGATGGAATTCATAAAATACCTGAAAGATGGGGAATGTTGTAGCTTCCGATGGACAATACTTTGAATAAAAGATATTGCAAGATTTTTCCAGGATGAAGCATCAAAATTCGCTTAAAAAATTCCGGTTATTAGGCTGTACACCCAATATATATATATATATATATATATATATATATATATATATATATATGTATATACATATATATATAGATATATATATATATATATATATATATATATATATAAATATATATATATATATATATATATATATATATATATATATATATATATATATATATATATATATGTATATATATATAGACATGCACATGTATATATTCATATATCTATAGATATATATATACATATATCTATATATGTACATATAACTATATATATATATATATATATATATATATATATATATATATATATATATATATATATATATATATATATATATCTATATATATATATATATATATATATATATATCCATCTATATATATATATATATATATATATATATATATATATATATATATATGCATGTTATATGTAAATGTTATATGTAAAGAAAAAAGTTTTATTTATTATTTTGATTTTGCCGCCCTCCTTCACAAGTGTTACTGGCAGTCAAATGTGAATGTGAGATTATGTTAATTATTGAGAGTCATGATAGTGTTCAAGAATTATTTCATGTAAAAGAAATATCAAGACCTGGAATGAAGGCCTTAAATGTTGTTTTTATGTCTTTACAGGTGAGTTAGTTATTTATTTATAAGTGATAAAAATGGAAAAAAATATACATAACTTTGTCAATAAAAAATTTTGTCTTCACAGAAAAACGCAATTTTGTCTTTATTCCACCCATCAGAGTGTGATAATATTATAAAATAACATTTTCTGCAAATATTTCAAGAATCATGGAAAAGTTGAGGTTTGATTTTGTTGTGAAAACTTCCGCGGATGGAAAATCAAATTTCATTTGCATAACCTCAATAGGTACGCCAAATGGACAAGTTTTCGCCATACCGGTAGAATACTAGCCTACAAGTTTTCATCAAGTAATTATAAACACTTCAAACTATGCCAAGGTGAGAAAAGCGCTGAGTAAAAGACACCAGAGAAGGAAAATATGGATAACCCTAGCTGATGAGATATCGAAGATATATTTGAATGAAGAAAAAAACTTAAAGTTAAATGATTTTTATCTGGAAGAAATTACGGAAAACTTAAATGATTATAAATCCTTACCGAGTAGCTCCGATCACACATTAGAAAAACTATTGGAAAAATTACTTGAAGAAAAAGAAACAAAATCTGAAAATCAAAATTTAAGAAGGATTTCAAAGGATTTCTGATTGAGAAATTCACTGTGTAGTGAAGTAGGAGGTTGTAGGTTCCTGGTGCGGTACTCCTCCAGGGTGATCCTCTTCTTCCTGTTAAACAAAGGAGGATTTACAATCTCAAAAGGGAAGAATCGCTAAGAGTGGAGATACCTAAAGCAACTTCCGAGTTGCTGCATTTCTGGCGTAGTCACCTTGCGGTTCCTTGCTGCCTCTATTGTTTTCGTAAAGGAGTTGGAGGAGGAATTGCTTGCCACTAGAAAAAGCAAGCTTGCCTTAGTTCTGCCTCTATACGGCAATACTCTGTAGTTCCCTTGCCACCACTCGGCAAGTCTGTTAAGTACCCAAATCTGTTGCCACCAATACGGCAACTGCGAATGCCACAATTCGGCAGGAGTGAAACAACTAGTTTCTGGATTAACAATAATCATTTCTTTATTTGCTACAACTCTTATATAGTAATTTTTCTTATCCCTACTTAAAAATAATATCTTTCCCACGATACGGGAACGTCGTTGAACTGACCTAATAATATATTGCTCATGAAAGAAAAAAATATCAATATACTTGACCTACCCAATACTTGCATTATTCATCCACGCGACATGAAACCAAAACTTTACACCATAGGAAAAAAATGTCAATACAAATGACCTACTCATAATTTATTATGGTTCATGCGCTACGAAATTTGATCGCTTTCTTTAAATGCTCATTGAGTCGCGTGGATAGATACATGCACACATATTACTTGTGGGTATGTACGTAGGTCATAGAACCACTTGAAAATTTCTTCTATTTCTTTAAACGCTCATTGAGTCGCGTGGATAGCTACATGCACACATATCACGTGTGGGCATGTACGTAGGTCACAGCGCTAACCACTTGAGAATTTCTTTTACACGTTAAGATTTTCTCGCGGGTAACAATTTAGGCAATTAATTTTCTTTTCCTTCTTCTAAATTAATTTTCATTGTTGATGTACTGATGATACTTGATTGTTCAATTTGGACAATTTTAGATAAGTGAATAAGAGTATCATCAGTATATCACAACTGGCAGAAATGCAAATGCATACCAATGGATTAAGGATTTCAACAAAGAGCATGAACGTTTGACTGATAAAATTGACCGAGAGACTTAACAACAAACCGAAGATCTCTACAACGAATTAGAAAAACTCGAACATCTTGTTGCAAAGACTAAATATGATAAAAAAACTACACAGTGAACTCTGACACAAAAAGCAAAAAACTTGAAAAAAAACCATGCCAAATCTGTATCACCGAGAAAAAAGGGACACGTTTCCTCCCGAAAAAAAAGCAAGTGAGAAATGTGTAAATAGAATAGAATTAGAAATAGAACTAAATAAGGAGAATCCAAAAAAACTCGAGGTACCACCATTAATAAAAGTAATGTTACTAATAAAATACTTTGCAAGTTTCTAGAGTTTATGATTCGGGTTCAAATGTGTCCTTTATTAATGTTAAATTGTTGAAGATACAAGAAACAGAAGACACAAGTGATACACAAACAGCAAACTTGAAAATTATTTACGGTGAGAAGAAAACAAAAGGTATGGTAAAACTTAAAATCTTTAATATGGAAAGAACTATGGATATTTTTGTGAAAGACAATGAAAATTTCAAATATAATTTTCTAATCGGTTTGGATTGCATTAAAAAATACAAATTAATACAAGATGAAAACTTGAATGTCGTAAAATGTAAAAATCCAGAAGAAGACAAGAAGTTCCCGAATGAAGAAAATATGAAAAATAAAGAACCAAAAATTGATCTTTCAATTCAACAAATGTCAACATTGCTGATGTACTAGGTGACAGAAATGAAAGATTCTTCATACTCTGAAATACTGAAATAAGTAATTAATCAAACAAACAGATGTGAAGTAAACTTCAACGAACATATGCATAAATTTGGACGAATTTGAAATTTCAGTGAACCATCTAGATGCATATCAACAAACAGAAATTGATAAATTAATAGACGAATACAAACCAGTTTTTGCTAAGGATAAATATGACGTCTGCACTGTACGAGACTATGAAGCTCATATAGATTTGATAGTGAATAAATATTGTTACAAACGTCCGTACAGGTGCACAGCTGATGATAGAAAAGAAATCGAACATCAAGTATCAAATCTATTGAAGAAAAATTTGATTGAAGAATCTTATAGCCCATTTGCTGCTCCGGTTACCCTGGCATATAAAAAAGAAGATGATAAAAAACAAGGCTTTTTATAGATTTTAGAGAATTGAACAAGTGGTGAAAACTGTAAATTGCAAATATTTTTCTACTTTCAATATAAATTCAGCATTTTCGTCGATTCCTTTGAAAATTCAAGATAGATACAAAACTGCAATTTGTCACACAAGAAGGACATTTCCAATGGACCTGCCTTCCATTTGGTTTGAAGACATCTCCAGCCATATTTTAAAGAATATTGAGCAACATAATAAGAAAGTAGAAACTCTCAGATTTCGCAGTAAATTTTTTAGACGATATCTTAATTTTTTCAAAAACTTTCAAAGAACACATGCTACATATATTAAGACTACTAGAGGCAATACTAGCAGAAGGATTTAGACTGAAATTTTCAAAATGTACTTTTGCAAATAATTATGCCAAATACTTGGGTCACATAATAGAAAATAATTCAGTTAGACATCTCAAAGATTATTTAACAGCTATCAAAAACTTCCCAGTTCCAGAAGCAAGAAAAAATATACGCTTCGGGAAAGTAAATTATGATCATAAATTTGTACCATATAGTGCGATTATGCTGAACCCGCTACACAATTTATTACGGAAAGATGGAAAGTTCATTTGGACTACAGAGTGCCAAGAATTATTTGATAAAATAAAAGAATGATTATGTTCGAAACCAGTTCTTAAGATATTTGACCCTGAGCAACCAATAAAAATTTACACAGATGCTAGTATTAAAGGAGTGAGTGATGAGTGATGAAGATGGAGTCAATAAACCTGTAGCTTACTTCTCGAAAAAATTGACAGAAACTCAAAAGAAAACGAAGGCAATATATCTAGAATGACTGGCTGCCAAAGAAGCTGTAAAATATTGGCAGCACTGGCTTATGGGAAAAGAATTTATGGTATATTCTGATCACAAACCATTAGAAAATCTGAACATCAAAGCTAGAAAAGACGAGCAACTAGGTGATTTGACGTATTATTTATCACAATATAATTTTAAAATAAAATATAACCCGAGAAAGTCAAATCAAGAAGCAGACTGCTCAAGCAGAAATCCAATCCTAGAATCTTGTGATAATACTGATGATTTTTTAAAAGTTGTAATCAACCTGAAAGATATAAAGAGTGACCAGCACACAAATCAAGATCTACAAAATGAAAAATCCAAGTTTATACTGGACAATAATATTTACTAAAAAAAAAATAAAAAACGAAATAAAATTATACTGTCAGAAGCATTAAGCAAGAAATTAATTAGAGATGTCCACAATACTTACTGCCACATCGGAGGAACGCAGATGATCAATAAAATAACACCATTCGACATGGCAAAGAAAATCATCACAAATATTAAGCAAATTTGTGATGAGTGTGTAAAATCCCCGTACTGCTAATATTCTTACTGCAATTTTCGTAACACCACAAGGGTGTTTATTGACACGAAATGAATGTGCCGACGACGTTTGTATTTAAAGACCCTTTATAGAGGCGCAAATATTTTGCTCATTCAATTGAGTTGCACATATATGGATCACATATTGAAACAGCAGATAATCAATTATTATAAACATATAAATACTGGTGTTGCCTTTCTCACATTTGCTGTTTATACATTCCACAGTGGTTACCACACAAAGGTGATAACTTGTCGGCTTAAATAGTTGAAATAGATAATTTCAAAAAATTTCCATAAAAGCTTACACAGCACTTGCGTTGCCATTAATATAAATATTTTCAATTCTTTTCTGAACCATCAGGGACCACCATTTTGGATTTTTATTGAAAACGGCTGCTAAAAATATTAAGCTGTAAATTTTCGACTTTTTCATTTGTCATCCAATTTGCATATTTTTTTGCAGGTTAAATTAACTTGCTTTAATTTACTTTTTATGGAATTGTTTGCAGCTACATAAATGAGTTGCATTTTTTGAATAATAATTTTTCTGAAAAATTAATTGCTTTAATTACTTATAATTTCAAATTTCATTGCAATCTGTTGAGAAACTTGGCTGCTAGAGGGCTACAAAAATAAAAAAAAATTTAAGTCGCCCCCCTGTATGGCGAGGCCCCCCTTAAACACTAGAGAATATTTTCTCGCAATGCCAATTTCGAGAGGTACCACTTTTGACCTACGTAGAAAATTTCCTCATTCTAGCTCATTTCGTTTGCAAGGAAACTTACTGTGATGTACGAACAAACGGACGGATCGACAGACAAGTCACGATTTCATAATTTTTAAGGGGATTGTAAAAATATTTTAAAAATATCCTAAAAATGGTCTGCTTTATAAATACTTCCAAGTTAAGTAATTTATAACGTTTCCATGAAAATTATTCATTATTTCAGTTACTATTAAAATAGCGGATTGTGCTTGCCTTCTGACCTTTATTTTAAATCTTTGTATGCTAGCACTTCATCAATCAATGCCGCAAATCTCGTTCAAATAGGAGTTTCACTCTAGACAGGGCAAAATTATTCAAATTTTAGTGAAAATGGCAGCTAAAAATATTTGGTTTTAAAATTTCGACTTTTTATTTTCGATTCGATCTAAAAAATTTTCTGCATAATACAAGAACTTAGTACAAGGACGCATAATCTCAAGTTTCATCAAAATCCGTTGGAAAATGTGAACGCTAGAGGGCCACAAAAACCTGAAAAAGTCGCATATTTAAACCACCGCTATTGTGAAAATTGCACATGTATGATCAAAATGTCAAAGTTTCTAGATCTAATTGAGTTTTATCTTAATATCAAATTTTATATAGATCGGATCAAAATTGCGACTTTTAAGCGGACTTTGAAATTTTGAGTTTCGCCAGGCTGTCATTTTGTTTTTTGTGACCTGACCTCCAGCTTTTTACGGAAATCTTTAGATACTTATAGTTTCTATCAAAGTACCGAAATTCATTGACATTGCTTGAAAGCTTTGGTCAAAACTTTGAAGGTTTTTCGACTTCCGAGCGATTGTGAGATTCATCACCTTTGTACCCTTGTACCAAATTTTATTCAAATCGGACCTATACTTTGGTCAGAACAGAAATCAGTATTATTCATCTAAAATGGCCACCATTTTGTTTTTGCCTGGCCGATATAGCTGGTTCACGAATCAAACCGAGACATTTACTCAATACACTTTGCCTGAAAATTTGGTGAAAATCGGAGCAAAATTGCAACATCTAGCGTGGTCACAAATTTCGTGATGCTCTCCGCAATAGGTAAATTTCTCTCGAGAAATTTACCTAATGTCAAAGTTTGGTTTAGTATCCCATTTGGGTCCAGCAACACACCCGTTTGAAATTGTATCAATTGATACCATTGGAGGCTTCGGTGGATCACGGTCTACAAAAAAATATTTGCGTCTTCTGGTTGACTATTTTACCACATATGCTTATATATTGATATAAAAAAATCAAGGCTCCAGTGATTTCATTAAGCTAATAAAAAATGTGACACAAAGCTATAATATTGATATGGTATTAACAGAC
This sequence comes from Odontomyia ornata, assembly GCA_963969285.1. NCBI lineage: Eukaryota > Metazoa > Arthropoda > Insecta > Diptera > Stratiomyidae > Odontomyia > Odontomyia ornata. Next base: position 195,246,297 of record OZ017739.1, read on the forward strand.
CAATACCCTGACATAAATTCCAAGGAATTTAAAGACTTCCTGAAAGAGATAAACATAACAATAGTATTCACAGCTGTGGATGCACCATTTTCAAATGGGCTCAATGAGAGACTGAATCAAACTCTAGTAAATAGGATAAGCTGTAAAATAAATGAAGGTGATAAAAAAGCAGCCTGGACAACAGTTGCACAAAAATGTGTAGCAAAATATAGCGAAACAGAACATGCAGTCACAAAATGTACTCCAAAATAACTTTTAGAAGGCGAGAATGTAGATATTCTGCCATTTGAATTGAAATCAAGATGCACAAAAGTAGATTTGGAAAGAGATAGAAAACTAGCCTTCGAAAATTCAATAAAATCCCACAACTATAATAAGAAAATATATGATCTACGACGAGAAGAATATAAATTTGAAGTGGGGGACAGAAAGAAAATGGATGAACTAAGGACAGGACCATACAAAATTTTAAGGAAGATTTCCACTTCAATCTACGATGTTGATGCTGGACATAAGAAGGCAGAATTCAATCTCTACCATGTTTCAAAGCTAACTCCAGTGTTGGTTGGAACCTAATCGAACAATTGCTTGTGTTCTCTCAGAGGGGGGAGATGTAAAGAAAATAACTACACTAGCGTTGTCTCTTTTCTTTAATTGTAATTTTATTAATGATTTTTAATTTGCCGCCCAACCCCACAGACTTTGATCGATATCACGTTTGACAGCGACTCCTTCACAAGTGTCACTGTCAATCGAATGTAAATTTGAGATTAAGTTAATTATTGAGTCATGATAGTGTTCAAGAATTATTTCATGTAAAAGAAATATCAAGTCCTAGAATAAAGGCTTTAAATGTTGTTTTTATGTCTTTACAGGTGAGTTAGTTATTTCTTTATAATTGATAAAAGTGGAAATACATGTACATAACATTGTTAATAAAATAAAAATTTCATCTTTATTTCACCCATCAGAGTGTGATAATATTATATATATATCGGGTGTATAACTTAATAACCGGCATTTTTTTAGCAAAATTTGATGCTTTATTGTAAACAAATCTTACGGTATCTTTTATTTGAAGCATTGTCCATCGGAAGCTACAACATTTCCCATCTTTCAAGCAATTTATGAATTCCATCCCAAAAAAATTGCGCCGGTTTGGCGGCCAAAAACGAATCTATCCAATTTCGGATGCCTTGCTCTGAAGTGAAGCGTATTCCGATGAGGGCGTTTTGCAGCGAGCAAAATAAATGAAAGTCAGACGGAGCAAAGTCCGGGCTATAAGGTGGGCGGGCCAAAACTTCCCATCCGCTATTTTCCAAATAGTTTTTCACGGGTCTTGCAACATGCGGCCGAGCGTTGTCATGATGAAAAATCAAAGCCTCGTGTCTGGTTGCATATTCCGGGCTTTTTTGATGATCGCATGCTTCAAACGTATTAAGTGTGTTCGGTATAGGTCACCTGTGATTGCCTGGCCCGATTTCAACAAATCATAATATAACGGCCCCTTCTGATCCCACCAAATACACAACATAGCCTTGGCGCCATGGAAATGCTTCGCCGTTGATTTGGCTCGTTGGCCAGGCTTCGCGTATGACTGTTTGCGCTTAGGATTGTCATAATGGATCCGTTTACCATCCCCAGTCACGGTCCGATGCAAAAATGATTTCTGTTTTGGCCATCAAGCTGCATTTCAGACATACAGAAGCGCTGTTCAACGTCTCTCGGCTTCGACTCATAGGGGACCCAATAACCTTGCTTCTGAATGTATCCGGCGGCTTTCAAACGTTTTGAAATGGTTTGTTGAGTCACTCTCAACGATTTGGCAAGTTCGTCTTGCGTTTGGCACGAATCCTTATCGAGAAGCGTCTCCAATTCTTCGTCTTCAAACTTTTTTGGCTGTCCTGGGCGTTCTTTGTCTTTGATGTCAAAATCGGCACTTTTCTTTGCAAAAAATGACCGCAAATGCTGTCCTTTTCTCTACTTTCGTTCAAAATGACATAAATAAAGTTCGAGCTTTCACGATATTTGTTAGTACGGACATCTAGCGTCAAATTCCGGTTATTAAGTTGTACACCCAATATATATAAATACGAGTATATGTATCCTCGTACACATGCAAGTATTAGGGCGATTCATGAAATTCAAGTGTTGATTTTTTAACTCTCAACCCATAATATTATATCTACCAAAAGAATAATTTGTTTGAAATTTTGGATTTTTGAATTAATATTTAAAGGTCAATATCGTCTCTTAAAATTTTAAAAATCATCTTCAAAATGGCGCTTATTGCGCTGTTGGCTATGGTCTACTTATACAATATAATCTTAATGACGGTATCTAGTCGCTTACATAAATTATTCTCTGTTTTCTTACTCCGTATACACCTCAGCACTCTCTGTTATTACCCAAAATTTTGTGATGTCAACAATCTATTGCTCTTTTATACACTTACACGTGGTCGTTGAGATCAAAAGTGGTTGTGATTGCTTGTAACTATGAATATTTTCGTTTTATTCTCGTATTTGCATTCCTGAAATGACATCAAATACAATATTAGAGAAACGCGAATACAGACTGGAATGTGCTTAGTTGAACAATCTTGTTCAGAATTGGTGCAAGCAAAGTTACCATCAGTGAAAGAAGTGATGTGTTTATTTTTCATTATAAAATGGGTACGAACAACACAAAAAGAGAATTCGCGTCATTAAACGAAAACTAAAGGCAAAAAGCAACTATTCCCACTAAAGAAAAGCAACATTTTTTTTGAAAAACAAGAAAACAAAAATAAACGCTCAGCAGCTATAGAAGAAACAAGTTGGCTAAGCAGACCTACGCTCATGTCAGAAGGGTTTTGTACCCAACGTGTGAAATGCATTCACTAGCAACGAATAAGGGCAAGAAACATGTCAAAGAGATGTGCACGTTTATAAGGAAATCCATTGCTTCTGTACTTTCAACGGTCGTCATTTTGTTGCAAACTAACAAAAAGCACTCAAATGATGAATTCAAAAAAAAAAAATTTATATTATTAATCTTATTTGAAAATTTCAAGAAGATCAAATCAAAACTGCAATGTTTAATTCAATGGAAAGTCCGTAAAAAACACATCTCTGTAATTATTTTCAGATTTTTCGGATCACAGGTGTCCAATCGCGAAAAGGGGGGACACAAATTTTTCGTGTATTTCCCCTTCCTGTGCGCCCTCTTAAGAAAAAATAATAGTTTAAACCGTGTTTTGAAAAGTTTTTATTAAGACCTTTCATTTGATACTCATATCAGCTATCTTCGATTAAATTTTTTTGGGCGACTCCCCTTAATGAGGAGACCCACCCCTTAAATACCTTGAAACATTATTTTACAGTGAAACTTTGAAGAGGGCACCTATATACAAAATTTTATGTTTGTAGCTTATACACTTTGCGAGAAAAAGTGCTGTGACATACGGACGGACGGACAGACAGGCGGGATTTCGGTAGGGTTTTGTAAAATTATTTTACAAAACCCTAAAAAGAAGCAAATGGCAATCAAATTTAATAAGTTATACAATTTTGTCTTTATTAGAATGAATGCGGTACAGAGGCCTTATAATATAGTACGTGTTCTGACAAAGTCATTTCACCATCGTTTGAAAATTACTTAAAACTATGTGAAGCTTACGCTTCCTGTGAAGAATATTGACTTCGTTTTATCAACATTAATTTTAATTTTCGATCGATGGTAGTATTGATATGTACGTTCTAACGCCGTTACAAGGTTGGCAATAATAGAAATTGGATCTGTGCCTACGTTGTATACGCAAATGTCGTCCGCGAAAGCTGGAGCTTGGCAGTTTGGTCAGGAAGGGAAGTCAGACGTGACGATGCTATATAGTGATGGGCTTAGGCAGGAGCCTTAGGGAACACCGGCAGTAATACTTTTCATTGGGGAAGTGTTTTCCCCTACTTTGACCTGGAACTTTCTGTCAGTTAAAAATGCTTGTAAAAGGTTCAAAAGGTTAGAGGGCATGTTATATTTCTGATATTTATAGACTAGAGCATCATGCCAGACTATATTCAAGGCTTTTTCTTTGTCCAGCGTCACTAAACCTACAGACAATTTATTGTACATTGCTGCTTTGATGTTCTTCGTAACATGGAAAAGGTGATGCTCTGTAGAGTATCTGTTTCTGAAGCCGAATTGGAAATCAGGTATAATATTATGGTCAAAAAATACATCATTCAATCTATTGAGGGTTAATCTTTCAAAGAGCATACCTAAACTCGGTGATAAACTAATGGGCCTGTAGTTATCGGGGAAGTGCGGATCTCTTCCAGGCTGCAGGATAGGTATAACTAGAGTTTATTTCCAGATGGATGGAAACAAAGAGAACCTAGGGCAAGCGTTGAATAGGAGATATATGAAGACTTTTCCTTTTTTGGATAAACTTTTTAGGTCTTTGTAAAAATTTTTTTTACAAAGACCTCTTTCTGCGTCTGTCCGTTCGTCCCTCCGTCTGTCCGTCTGCCCGTGTGTCACAGCTAGTTTCTTCCGAAACTGTAGAAGCTAGAACGCTCAAACTTTGTCAAAAGGTCAGAAGTGATTGTCCCTCAAAACTTAAGGTCTCACCAAAAATTTAAAAATTTGTTAATTCGCCCTTCAATTTTTTTTAATCAAAGTTAGTCGAGTGGGGTATCAAATAAAAGGTCCTGATTAGAACTTTTAGAATCTAAAACAAAAAATTCATTGTATGAATTAAGGCGTCCATAAAAAGGCAAAATGTACCGAAAATTACCAAACGAAATCATATCCAGGTATTGGATGAATAATTCATGTTATCGATTCAAGTTATCGATTCAGGCTATTTTTTTTTTTTGTGGTAGGGAGGTGAATGCTATTTATGCACAGAGTGTGGGACTCCCATGCGCAACTGAACTACTCACTAAACACCTCACCTGTCAACCTGAGAACCCAGCCTGGAACCGTTTGACACATTACTTCGGGCCAGCTCTCGTTTTGTAACGCCGTGGGCGCCTTCAAGCTGGGGAGTCCCTTTCCTAGCGGAAGGGGAGAGGGGAAGAGGAAATGCCAGAAGAGCGATCCCCCAGCCCCAGCGCCCCGGCCGCTGTGAGTCCCTTTTATATTTTAAGACTGCCCGAGGTTTCATTTGTCAACCAATTCGAGCATCACCGCAACTATATTATCCGGGGTGAGCTCTCCCGTCTTCCTGTAGAACTCTCTTCGCAGCCTGACCCATTTTGACACGCAAAAAAATGTGTGACTGGCATTGTCCTCCTCTCCTGGGCAAAACCGACAATCAGGAGACCGTGACTTACCGATCTTGTGCAGGTAAGACTGAAAACACCCGTGTTCGCTCAAAAGCTGGGTCAGATAGAAGTCAGTCTCACCATGCCTTTGATTTAACCACGGTCTCACATCCGGGATGAAGCACGCAGTCCACCTTCCCTTCGTGCAATTCACCCAAGACTGATGTCAATCGTTGAGCGAGCACTGTCTCTCCTCGCGGACAACCATCTCCCTCGCATCCTCGTTTCGGCGCAGGTAAATAGCGCGGCGCTCTCTAGCAAGGAGGGCGACAAGTATCACGCCTGCAATCACTCTCACTGCCGAGTCGGAAACTGTTGGATACGAAGATGCAATTCTCAGTGCTCTCCTTCTCTGTGCCTGTGCCAAACGTTTTCGGTATACCTCCTTGCTGAGAGCGTGGCCCCATACCTCTGCTCCATACAGTAGGACTGACCCTACAGCACTCATCAAGAGGCGTCTTCTTGATGGGCTGGGTCCCCCTACGTTGGCCATAAGTCGACTCAAGGCCGATATTCCCGAAGCAGCCTTCTCAGCCGTTGCCCTGATTTGCTCAGAGAAACTCATCTTCGAGTCGATCAGTAGCCCCAGGTACTTCACCGCTGGCTTTGATTCAATTTGTCAGTCTCCAATACTGATCATCTTTACTCTAGGGATTCTCTTTTTTGTCAAGATGACAACTTCGGTTTTCTCCAGTGCTAAACTCAGCCCGTGAGCAGTCATCCAGTCCCACACTCGGCACATTAGCATACCTGGATTAAGTTGTGCTTGTTCAGCGGTGCGTCCAGCGACCAGAGCCGCAACATCATCCACATAGCCAACCAAGCGTGACTCATCTGGCATCTCAAGTCTCAGTAGCCTGTCATAGGACACGTTCCACAGGTCCGGACCAAGGATAGATCCCTGGACAACACCCGATGTAATTTCCATCCTTCGTTGGCCCTGTGTCGTGTCGTAGAGCAGGCTTCGGTCCTTTAAGTAGTTCCTCAAAAGCCGCATTAGATATTCTGGAACTTGAAAAGAGTTTTCCAGCGTGTCCAGAATATCCACCCAACTAGCGGAGTTGAAGGCATTTCTGACGTCGAGTGTCACCAACAGGACGATCCGTCGCTTGGTGCGACTATATGCCTCTGCCTTTTGGACCGCGTCCACCACCTCTGCAATCGCATCAATGGTAAAACATCCTGCTCTAAAGCCGTGCTCCCGAGGAGATAGGTCCCCAGCAGCACGAATCGTGTCAGTGAGTCTTCCCTTGATGAGTTTCTCTAGCACTTTCCCAGCCATGTCTAGCATGCATAACGGGCGGTATGCAGACGGCGATTCAGAATTTCCCTTCCCCTTGCTGATCAGCACGAGCCTCGCCACCTTCCATCGTACCGGGAAAACCCCGTCCCGTAGGCAAGCGTTGAATGTGCTGAGCAGCAAGTCAGGACAATGGTGATAGACGAGCTGCAAAACCTCAGCTGGAACACCATCTGGACCTGGAGCCTTCCTCGCTTTCAAGGAGAGGACTGCCTCCTCCAGTTCCAGCTATGTAAAGAGTGGGCACTCTACTGCTGTTTCACCATGGACAGCATCAACACGGACGGGATGGACGGGGAAGAGTCCCCGCACTATCGTGTCCATCTTTTCCGCGTCATGTATACAAGGCTTCCGTAGGGCACCAAGTTTCCCCATGACCAGCTTGTAGCCAAGGCCCCACGGATCCTTGTTCACATTGTCCACAAGATCTTGCCAGCAGTGAGCCTTGCTACTGTTGATCAGTTTGCGAAGGCATTTCCTGGCTGACTTATATTCTGCCACCTGGTTGCATGCCTCGTCACGGTTCCGCACTCATTGAGCCTCACGCCGAAGCTTGTGACACTCCCTCCGCTTTTCAGCGATTTCAGTAGACCACCAGTACACTAGGTGCTTGCCGTGCCGGGGTCTTCGACGGGGCATAGAAGCGCAGCAAGCAGTCGTGATTTAGTTCCCTGCAGCGGCTCACCTGCTGTGAAAACCTTGACGAACCTCTCGACGTCCATCCTTCCGATGTTCCATCCAGTTGTAGAACGCCGAGAGCATGGACGTCGGGAGACAGCATCACTTATCTCAAGCAGAATACACTGATGATCACTGGCTGAGTTGTCCTCTAATACTTTCCAGTTTTGTATCCTCCGTACTAAGGACTCCGAGGCGAATGTCACGTCTGGTATGGTTCCCTCACAGCCAATGCGGCGGAAGGTCGGCGTGTTTCCGGAGTTTAGTACGACGAGGACCGTCCTGGCCACCATTCCCAGGATTCGTTTTCCCCGCGGATCCATCTGAGGCATGCCCCATTCGATTGCTTTAGCATTGAAGTTGCCCCCAACGAGCACTTTGCCCTCTGCGTTCAAGACGGCACTCCCAAAAGCATTAAGCTTGGCTTGGAAAGATGATATCGACTCGTCAGGTGTTAGGTACACACTAAAGAAGGTGATCCCTGAGCACCGAACCCACACGAAACCATCGCCCCGTCCACAACTCTCCGCTTGAAAGTCTCTGTTCCGAACCCAGATAGCGGCAGTACCAGTTTCATCAGAGTACCATAATGCAGGACTTTCATTATGGTGTTGCTCACTCAGCAGCAAGAAGTCGGCTTTCATGTCCCTCGCAAACTGCTCAAGCAGATTTTGGGCGGTTGAACTGCGGTGTAGGTTTAGCTGCAGGATGCGGGTCATCGGAGCTCTGATTTTGCCTTGGCTAGGGCTTCCTGGAACACCCGGCATTTTCCTGATCCCAAGACGTGTCCAAAATCAGATCTCGGATCAGCATCCTTGCAAAGAATACAGTGCGCCTCCTTCGTACACTCTTTTCTTTTATGTCCCATTTTACCATATTTGTAACACAGGGAACTCCTATCGGGTCTTTTGCATACTTGTGTGGTGTGACCATAACCAAGGCATTTGAAACATTGAAAGGGCGTTGCTCTTCGCCGTATCCTACAGACAACCCACCCAATTCGTACTTTGCCCTTGTTCAGGAAGTGTTCGGCGTCCTTTTCGGTCAAGTCAACTATGGCCATGCGTTGTCCCCTGTTGTTTTCTGGTGTCAGTCTCGCTTTGATCCTTCCCACGCTAGGGAACTCCTTTTTGATGGCCTCTTCTACCTCGGCCAGATCCGTCACGCAGTCCATGTCTCGTATTTCGATCGTTGCCATCGGCTCGAGCGGGGCTATTGTTGCGCTTTTGCCGAGGACTTTCTTTACTGCGTCACAGAACGCATCTTTATTGCCGACCTCTGCTCCGAATCTGACCAGTATGTGGCCCGACCACGTTGGTCGTACTACTTTAATGGTAGTATTGGTGTCTTCGGGCCTTACGTTTACCCTGATGTCCCGCAGTACCTCCACGTAGGATCAGCCATCTTGGGGCTTTACAAGCAATGCTTGCTGCCGGGGTCTTCGTTAGGGCTTCTGCCCCACCTGCTTTGCATCAGGTCCTTTTTGTAATTAGGCGTCCGTACGAACTATACTTTCTGGCTTTTTCTTTGCTTCTTTTGTTAGCACTGTCTGGAACCCCTGATTTAGTGCTACACGCCCTTCAAGTGCCTCTTCCTTCCTTCTTTTATCCCGATCTCCTTTGATTGGCTAGACGCCGTTCTTTTATTGACGTTTAATGGTGCAGCTATCTGCGTATCGCCTTTAGATTTCCCCCCAAGCGCCTCTTTAGCCTTCTCTTCGTCTTCGGCCCTTAACCAGCTCCTCCGTTAGAGCCCTATGCAATCTAGGAGCTCCTCTAGTTCAAGGAGCCCTTCCTTAGCTGCTTTGCTAATTTTTGGGGAGTCGCATGCTGCTTGTATTCTTTTCAGAACATCTCCCGCTTTTTGGAGTAGTCTTTCTTCTTCATATCGCTAGGCCGCGATTGTACCTTGCAACCATCCTTGGGAGAGGTTATCGCGTTCCGTTTCCAAATGCAGTACTTCCGCCACATTTTCAACTTTTGCGGTGCATTCACGCGGTGTCTGGTCTCTCTTTGCTTTTAGTGCCGTAATCTCCTCGTTGGCTTCTGGATTATTCGTTGCAATGTCGGGATCTGCAACCCTTGCATCGGTCGCTTCGGTAACGATCGCAGCAGTGACAATCGAATTTTCGGTGCTCTTTATGTTATCTCCCACCGCTCGAACACCTGAAGTGTCCTGCAGAGTTTCCCGCTTCTCCTTAATAGGACGCTCGGGCGTTCGCATCATTTTTTTGCTGCACCCGAACGCCGCAGGAATCTAAGTCTGTATTCTCCGTTTTTCGTCCATCTTCACTGTCGTTGTGTTAGTCTTCATTTTTGTCGTTGTTAGTACCGCTCACGATGTACTGTTGACATCGTGGCTGCAACCACTGTTTGCGTCGTCGTTATTATTTTTCGTTTCTTTTTCTGGGTATTTGTTGTCTTTTGATTTTGTTTGCTCCAGTTTTGTTGGGTCCCCCCTCGGAGCCGCTATCTCCGTTCGTGTGTGTAGTCACCTTTTTGGTCCCATGGTTATCTTTGCAGAGCAGAGAGGCCATGCGAGGATTGGCACAAGCCCTTATGGGGACAAGTGCTCAGAGCCAGACCAGCGCTAATCGGGAGTCCGTCTCAACCGAACGTACACCACCGACCCAATGGTGTGAACTTCGAACGTACTCCGAGGCCTGCCAAGGTTTTACCGGGACGGAGACGGTATGATAGTTGAATTGGAGCCGTTCACACACGAGTTTCACCTCGGCGCTACTGTGCAAAGCAACTAGGTCCAAACCATCACATCCGCCAGCCCAAAGCGTCATTTCCAGTTCGTTGTGCAAAGCGTAGTCCAGATCCAATCAGAGTCGTTACCTGTCATCCCAGGAGGGAACCTCACGGCGCCCCCCATATCCTCGGGTCCATGGGGGCGGTGCTCCCCAAAGAAAGCCAGCCTCCAAGAGTGCTCTTGTCGACCGGCATTCTCCCTGCGGGAATTCGATTCACGCTATTAGAAAACATGTTCCTACCCTAGGATGTTTACAAAGGCCTTCTGGTAGGAGCACTCTCCTGCTTACTCAACTTGTTAAGTATTATATTCTGCAGGCCATCGATACTAGAGCTTTGCCATTTTTAATTTTTTAAGAAAACCTATTAACTCTCTTTATCAAGAGGTAAAGATGTTTGGTTAAGTTGTTGTTCCAAAGCTTTAGCCACCATCATTTCTGCTAGATTGTTACACATCTTATTGGAAATATTATGGAACTGATTAAATTTATCAGCAAATATATCTGCTTTTTTTGATTGCAGTAAATATGCTCTGCGTTGTTATTTATTTTCGAATATGGTAACATATGATACTTTCGTTTAAAAATTTTATTTAAAAATCAGACTCTTTGTGAGTTGTAGTCAAAATTTGTTAGCATGTTGTTCCATTGGAGATTCCGGAGCTCTTTAATTCCATTCTTAATTGCCAGAGTGAGGCTATTAACACCAACTTTAAGAGACCTAATGCGAGTTTTTTGCCATTTTCATAGCAAAAAGTTTCGTTTTCTCATGAGATTATAGGTTTCTCCATCAGATTCTAAATTATAAGAAACTTTTGATAGTTTTGACACACTACACTCAATGGCTTGCCAGATAGTGTCTGCAATACTTCAGTCTGCTCTTCATATACTGAGGGAGTGTTGAGCGATTCCATGGTCACTCTATCATTAATAAAACTGCGGAATTTTGAACATTTTGCAATTTTATAATAATAATAAGTTCTTGAAGCATTACAATTGCAACTCGTCATTTCCAAGGATCATATGACAGGAAGATGAGGAGATGAGAACGCTTTCAAGGCAGATGGAGTAATATTTTAGTCACTAAGAACCAGATGCAATGTGGAACCAATTCCGCGGGGAGAGCAGAAAGTGGGTTCTTTAGGGAAACGCACATAGATATTTGCCTCTCTGGTAAGATTAAATAAAATGTGCCCCATTTTGCTGCTTTGTGTGCAGTTCCAGTGCCAATATCTAGCGTGCAGGTCTCCGCAAAGTAGATACCTTTGGTCAGCCTTGCTAAACTGTTTCAAATCTCTTCTGAAAAGTTCAACTTTTTTTGTTTGAATTTGCCGCAGGATAGTAAACACCGTATAATTTTATATTTAGTTCCTCGATGATAACTCCAATATTTCCAATTACTGATGCTGGATGTTAAACTCAGCTTTTTCCATAAAAAGCAATTACCTGATGCAAAATTTAATAGTGGAATAATAGAGGGTTTTCATTGAGGCCAATCTATCAATTTCATGCATTACTTTGACAATACAATCTTATTTAGCATTATATGAAAAATAACAATTTTTTTTGACGTATGACATCAATTTATATGCCACCAGGAATCAGTGGCAAAATGTGTGTGTTGTTTAGCCTGATACCAAAATAACTTCTGGATCTAAATACCCTGATCCAGAAAACGATCTTAGATTTTAAACTGTTTATTTGTTGGTTCCAAGATAATTTATGATCCTAAGAAACCCTAAATGTTTTGTCAATGAAAGCCGCTATTTTTTTGACTAATATTTTGATATCTGAGGTAATATCCACTTTATTCAATTGCCTTAAGAATCAGAAAATTTGGTGTATCCGTATTTGTCATTAATCAGTTCTCTAACACCCATGCATCTTATGTAATCAGCTCTTCATAAATAGTTAGCTCAAGATTACTTGCAGGCGTATGAGAATAAAGATATAAATTGCCATCCGCATATTTGCAATATATCATCCGTTCAAACCAACAAAATCAATGCTATACAAATACAACACAAAAGGTTAGTGCCCAGATAGAACCTTGAAAAAGCTCACTATTCATGGCGAACTTGCTACTTACTAATGTGCATGCAAACTGAAATGGTTTTATTCTTTAGGAAACTACTAATTAACTACAAATGTAGGCCTCTTATACCCAATTCTCGTAGAAACTTTAACAGGATACTGAGATCATTAGTATTAAATAGTTATGTGAGATTAACAAATATTTCAGCAACATATTTACCCTGATCTAATTCATTTGTTATGAACTGCAAGACATCCATAGTATCGAATGAAAAAGGGCAGGAGTTTACTACAATGAGAAAACATATTTTTCTTATATTTGAACGATTGCAATGATTTTTTTCTTCATCCGTCTCGATTGTTGTTGTTGTTGGAATGTGCCATCGAAATATACGCAATAGTTCCACAAGTTTGGGCACCGTTAGTCTACTCCAAAGTGGCTACTTGCAGGCTAGCTAGTTCAGATAGGAATTTTGGTGGCAGGTCTGACCACAATTTTACCAGCCATCGAATCAAATGGCCGTACAAAATGTGTCAAAATGAATCCTTACTACATGATCCTGCCTTATTTAACTCTATTTTCGCATCTTTCAGGCCGTACGTTCAGACCAAAAAAAAAGGAACATGAAAGAGACACCTCACGTGCCCGATTATTCACTAACGCGGTGCCAGAAAGAAACTCCCGAATCTCTTTTGATCATTTCGCATGAGCTAATTACTAATTTAAGTAAATGTAAAACTAAGCAGGAACAGTTTAATTCTTATTGTAGAGTTATCGGTAAAATTTTTATATGGATAAACAATTAAATTTTTTAGTTCAGAACGCGTAAAGCATTACAAATAAACATATAGAAGCGTGCGATTTTGCTATTAAAAATAATATAGACATACTTGTCATGACGGAGACTTGGTTAAGGCCAAATGATAGTTTTAAGTATCCCTACTTTCACGTATACAGATATGAATGCGTTAATAAAACTGGTGGAGGCGTAGCCATAGCCGTTAATAGAAAAATTAAACATGCCTAAAAGTCCAACATTGGTAATTGAAAATATTGGTGTTATTATCGAAGAACTAAATATAAAATTATACGGTGTTTACTTTCCTGGGACGAAACCAAGCAAGAAAAAATCGAACTTTTCAGAAGAGATCTGAAATTGTTTAGCAAGGCTAACCAAAGGTATCTATATACTTTGCGGATACCTGAACGCTAGACATTGGCACTGGAATCGCACATGAAACAACAAAATGGGGCACATTTTATTTAATCTCACCAGAAAGCTAATGTCTACGTGCGTTTCCCTAAAGAACCCACTTTCTACTCTCCCCGTGCAGTTGGTTTCATTCTGGATCTGGTTCTTAGTGATCAAAATATTACTCCCTCCGAGCTGAGTGCCTTGCAAGCCCCTCATCACCTCATCTTCCTGTAATATTATCCTTAGAAACGACGAGAGGTAATAGTAATGTACCAAAAACAAAGTATTGCTATAAAAATGCAAAATGGTCAGAATTCTGCAGTGTTATTAATGAAAGAGTGACCTTAACATCAAGAACCTAGAATTGCTCAATACTCTCTCAGTATGTGAAGAACAAATTGAAGAATTTGCAAAGACTATCAGGCAAGTTATTGAATGTAGTGTCCTAAAATTATTAAAAGCTTCTTATAATTAAGAATTTGACGAAGAAACCTACAATCTAATAAGAAAACGAAATTCTTTGCGGCTTAAATGGCAAAAAACTCGCATAAGGTCTCTCAAAATTAGTGTTAATAGCCTCACTCTAGCAATTAAGAACAAAATTGAGGAGCTCTGGAATCTCCGATGGAACAACATGCTGAAAATCAAATTTAAATGTTTCATTTAGTATTGCTCACTCAAATGCCGTTAATATGATAACTATTCAAGAAGATAAGCAATTTCTTATAAACCAAAGAAAAATGAGTCGTCTGGAGAAAATTGGTAAAATCATTAGAAGCTATGTGAAAAAACTTAAAGAACATTTACGAAAAGAAGCTAAGTTATATAAAATTATAAAAAGGGAAAAAGTGGCAATAAATAAAATAACTAAAAAATGCGATTCAGGTACTATCTTCTTCTGCGGGGAATGCAAGTGTTAGCGATGTCAGCCAAAGTCATTCTATGCCCCCTCAGCCAGAACCCCCTTCAGGCTATGATTCTACTACACGACAGAAACTCACCGAAAATTTTTTGTTTGTTTGAAGTTAAATGACGGAGAAACACTATTGTGGCTTCTACACTCAAACTTCTGGGCTATAACGTATCACAAGATGAGGCTAGTTATTTTTCAATACGCCGCCAAAGAATCGATATTAGAAAACAGTTGCTGAGTCTACTAAAGCTGATTTTCAACCACTACATATATTTACTGTGCACTGAGGCAAAAAGATATTGGAGGACATAACCGGCCATGGAATAGTAGATCATCTACCAATCATGGCATCTGGAAATGAGTCGACAAACTCTTGGCCGTTCCGAAGCTTCCAGGTGGAAAAGAAGAAACACCGGTTTCATGAGATTTATATAAGAACGGAGCGTGTGTTCTTTTCGAACAGAAAATGCTAAAGGAAGTAATTGGGAAACTTTACTCGAAATTTTTAAAAGATTTAAAGGCTACTGAAAACAAAAAACGCTAATCTTTGAGCAATCCACATGGAAGTGCATTCAAACTATTGCGAACGATAACATCGCTTTTGTTGAGAATCAACTGAAACAATTTCAGCCTTTTTACGGTTACAAAGAGCTGCTGCATTAGATTATTATCTTTTTGGGAGGGACTCCTTAAATCGAAATCTCATTCAAAGCTGCTGCTGGAATGCACCATCAGCGATGAATGATAAAAGTTATATACGCACTTAAAATGTTTCTCTTTAAGCATCGGTAAGCAATCTAAGGCCATTACGACTATTTATGTGTATATTTCTCCCAATGGTTTACGCAAAATACTGGTTTATAGTGCTAGTGTTTCATATGGCCTCAGTGAAGATCTTACATGTATTCAACGATTTTTTTGATTTCGAAAAGTAAAAGACAGTTGTCACTATAAAAAAATGTTGGGTCATTTTTTATATCTTTCTGTAGAGGTGATTGCGTTACCTATTTTAAAAAACGAATTTTTATCCAAAAAAAACGGTAAAAATATTTTGGCTCTGATGAATGAAGAAACGGTAAATAATCCTTAAAATGCACCCATAAAATATGATGCAATTGTAAACAAAAACGTTGAAAATTTCGTTTCAACGAACATTATGAATTTTTTCAAAATTACTGAAATTTCCTGTGAGTTCATCCAAAAAGATACTGAGCTATGGGAAGAGGAAGAGAGCTTCAAATCAGTAATAAAATCGAACAGCATATGAGAGTCGTTAAGGAATACTAACGAGGACAGGCAGAAGCAGTACTTAATGTTATTACATAAGAATAGGCAAAAAAAACCCAAACCGTAATGGTGCAAATTTAACATAATTTTTTTTTTAGCTTTCTCTCTATTTAGTAGTTTATATATCTTTTCAGTTTTGAATATATTTAATAATTCGGAGGCCTATTTCTCGTTCGACGACTCGGAAGATGATTCATCTTATCATCAAAATCAGGTTGGTCATCATGCAAGGCATTCTTGCGATGAAACCAGTGAAAATAATGATGTCTCAGAACCAGAACATACTGCATTTCCAACACCAAGCCCTTCTACAATTCCGCTCTTGAATGGTGAGAGATTTTCATGAGCGTGGACCAGACGTTATTTGCGGAACCGACAAGGTAGAGGTAGAAGGCCAGCTGCAGGTTTCTTGAATAAGAATAATGGAACATCATAGAGCTTAACGGATGCATGGGATAGAGATTCTTTTCAACCAACAATCCACCCTATATCAAGCCCTAATTATGTGGAGCGAGACCTTTTTAGCATGGAATCGTATGGTTACTGTGATGATTACATTGATAATGAAATTCTGGAGAAAATGGTTACGGCTACTAATCAGACTTCCGTGTTGAAGAAAGGAAAGCCCATGAATTTGACTTTACAGGAGCTGATGGCGTTATCCTATGATAAATCTCTATTGGAACCGTAAATGGAGAATTAATTTGATTGACAATGCAATGGCTCGAGACCAATTTTATGCCATCAGAACAGGGCTAAAAGTTATATTCGATATTGATATCACCGATGAAGAGAAAAAGAACAAGCTATGGAAAGTTTTCCCTCTCTTTCAAAGAATATTGCAAGGTTTTCATCCCCAAAAGAGATCAGAGCATGTTTCAATCAATAAATGATAATCCCATTTACAAGAACATGCGGATTGAAACAATATTTTCCAAGCAAACCATAAACCGTGGGAATGAAGATTTTTGTTGCAGCGAATTCGGAAGGCCTTGTATTAGATATGGTGGTGTATCAAGGTAAAAAAACATTTGAAAACTATGTGTCCCAAGTTTTTTCGCTCTGTGAAGCAGCTTTTCTCAGATTAACTAATTCGTTGGTGCCCGGTCATTATCTGTATTTTGATATTTTTTTACTTTTGAGGGGATCCAACAGTACAGGAGCAGTAATGAAAAACAGACTACCAAAACGACGTACCCACTTTGATGGCAACATTTTCATGAAAGACCCAGAGGCAGGACTGAAGTTAAATGTAGAACTGATGGAAAATTATCTGTAACAAAATGGCTTGATAAAAAACCAGTTCTGGTGATATTGTCTGCGTGCCTTACTTGCAGGTGATGAAATAAATGAATCAAAGAATACCAGTTTGTGAGACGGCGTGAGTTTATTAAAAACTTTACTTGGAGTCGAACAAAAAAATGGACCAAAGGGTTCATATTTCACATATTTGACCGGGCCATCTGAAATGCCTGACTACTATACTGCAATAGTCAACGTTCAAAAGGGGTTACGCACTACAAAATAAAGCGGTTAAGAGAATATAAACCCAATTAAGAAGAAAAGTTGATCATGAAAAGCTGCCCTGCACTTTCAACACAAAAAGTGGGTACTAGCGTAGAAGGTGATTTAGCACCAGCATTTAAAAAAAAACGAGTTGATAAAAAACCTGTGCCGGCGCAAAAAACCGGAAAGCTTTGCATTTGCCAAGGTACACACATTCTCAAAGGCATTGCCATAAAGAGGTCTGCAAAATGAAAGCCAAAGTTCAATGTAAATTCTGCTACATTTATTTGTGCCTTGTGAAGGGCTGGGCCTGTTTTGCAAAGTTCCATAAATAGATATCAAAGAAATTCGTTGACAGTTTTAATAGTTAGACATAAGTAGCCATACGATTGATCTCATTACAGACTGAAAATGTTTTGTTATTTTTTTAAAAAGAGAGAAAATTTATTTTTGTCTCTTTTATACAATATATAGGCCTTAGTGTTTGGCCAGATTTTCATAAGAATATATTTTATTTTGAAATAAATACGTTTTGATATTACGTGATTTGTTTTAGTAACCCCTAAAATACTGTACTAAGGACATTAAAGTCTGTGTATGAAACTGAATTGACACCAAATATCGTAAGGGTATGTCATCTGGAAAACCTAGTTTTTCAGTTCAAATATTTTTTCATTATTTTTCCTGCGATTTTAGTACCTTTGTAAACAAACCTACCATGTTTCATTGAATTCTGTAACATAGGATATATATATATATATATATATATATATATATATATATATATATTCATATATACATATGTAATTATATATATATACATATATATATATATATATATATATATATATATATATATATATACATATATATATATATATATATATATATATATATATATATATATATATATATATATATATATATATATATATATATATATATATATATATATGTCTAAAAATATGCATTGTGGCATACATGTACCCGGAAATTGCAAACAAAACGCAACATATTTAATTATTCATCAATATTTATTTTGTCACCTTCAAAGTAACCCCCATCAGATGCAATATACTTACGTCAACAATTTTTCCAGTCTTCTAAACGGAGCGTCAATTCCACGGAGCGTCAATTTCAGTTTCGGGAACAAGAAACAATTACACGTAGCCAAATTTGCTGAACACGGTGGTTGATTGATGGTATTTATTGCATTTTTGGCTTTAAATTCATTCACAATCGTGGCTCGATGCGATGGCACATTATCATCGTGTAAAATACCTGAATTGTTCTTTCACAATTCCGATCGTTTTCGAGGGATTCTCTCACGCTAGCACCTCAATATGGCCAAATAGAATTCCTTATTGAGCGTCTACTCCTCCTGAACGAATTTATGATGCTCCAAACCACGAATATAAAAAAGTTCAACCAAACCACGAATATAAAAGAGTTCACCTTAATTTTTGAGTGCCTTTGGCGTGGTTTTTTCGGTTACGACTTGTGTTTTTTCCTCCATTTCGATGATTGTTAAATTGTTTGTATGTTAAACTCATAGACCCATGCCTCCCCGCCAGTTATAATGCTCTCCATGAATTAGGGATCAGAACTCGCACTACCAAGCATGTTCAAAGAGACCTTTTCACGGTACTCTTTTTGAAGAAAATTCAGCTTTATCGGGACGAGCCGAGCAAGAACGCGTTTCATACCCAAAATATCCACCAAAATTATTCAAGCGGACTCGCGGGAGCTGTCAAGCTTTCTTGCTATCTCTTTAACACTTGCATGACAATTTTCAAGCACCATATGCTTCACTTTTTCAATGTTTTCATCAGTTGAAGAGGTCGAAGGTCGTCTAGAACGGGGCATGTCTTCAACAACTTCTCAACCGTCTTTGAAGCCTTTGTAGCACTCGAAGGCTTGTGTTTTTGATAAAGCCTTTTCTAACATTCACAAAGATTTCGCACACGAAATTTGGTTAGAAACACAAAATTTGAGACAAATTCTTTGCTCCACATTTTTATCGATTGTAAAATCGCAACTCACTGCAGAGGTGTACCGACTTAAGCAGCTGCTGTAGACAAAGTGGTTGACAGATCAGGTTCAATTTTAGCATATTAATTTAGGGCAGTTCTCCCATCTTAAAAAAATAAATTCTTTTAAATATCATTTACCCGGGGAATTTAAATAATAATTTCCGGGTACTCTTTTGTCACAATGAATATATATATATATATATATATATATATATATATATATATATATATATATATATATATATATATATATATATATATATATATATATATATATATATGTGAACATATATATATGTGTGCAAAGACGAGAGTGAATCAAATATAAACAGTAATATTCTTTTTAGGGTTTTGTAAAATAATTTTACAAAACCCTACTAGTTTCGCGACCTGTCTGTCCGTCCGTTCGTCCGTCCGTCCGTGTGTAACATTTCTCGATACAGTCTCCTGTATTTTCTACACACTTTAACCACTGTTTTAGAAGCTTGAACATTGCCTGTTCATCAAAAGTTTTAAGATAAGTTGCCAGTCAATTACACACGTGCTTCTTGACTTCTTCATTGCTTTCAAATAGTTTTCCTCCAGGGGGCGAGAACAAAAAGTAGTCGCGGGGAGAGAAGTCTGGACTATTAGGAGAGTTTATTCCTTGTTAAATCCATTATATGCAGCCTACCGTTGTCATGTAGGCGGATAATCTCTCTAATGGACACACCTCGTCCTTTGTTTCGGTAGGAGGTTTATGCTGATTGTAAGAACTGATTTCTGAAGCAGTTAACTGCCGATCAAGTTCAATAACCTCTCGAACGGAATGGATGTACTCATCTGTAAGACTTGTTTAACGTCGATCATGACTTTTGCTTTCGATATATTCTCACCCACCCTTAAATTTCCTTGTCCACGTTTACACACGATTTTGAGACAATGTAGTATCCCTAAACTGTGCCGCAGACGGCAACGTGCTCCTTGAGGGAGACTTCAACGCTAAAACAATCGAATAGGGCATGCCTGAAACAGTTCCGCCGGAAAACGAATTCTACAAATGGCGGCCAGGATGCGCTCATCGTACTAAGCACCAGAAACACGCCAACTTTCCACCATATTGGCTGTGAAGGAACCATACTAGATGTGATATTCACCTCGGAGTCCTCAGTACGTAGGAAACACAATAGGCGAGTACTGGAGGACTACTCAGCCAGTGATTATCAGTGCATTCTGTTTGAGATTAGTGATGTTGCCTCCCACTGTCTCTGCTTTTGACTTTCTACAATTGGGTGAACTATTGGAAGTATGGACGTCCAGAGGTTCGTCGAGGCACTCACAGCAGGCGTTCTACTGTGGCAAGATTCGCAGGGGACGGAAGAACTGGCAACTTAAGATATGGTTAAATTAACTATCAGCATCATCATGACTGCTTGCAACGCTTCTAGGTCTCATAATTTGTATACATTTATATATATCTGCATATAGGTACACATATATATAAAAATATAGGAGGGTGATTCAAGTAAAGACGGTTATTTGACTTTTTGCTTAACACGCACCTCAAAATTAGATCATGTATTATGGTGGTTGGCGGTTCATTAACAAAAAATAGGGAAACAAGCTTAGTTAGCAGTTGTACCCGATTTTGTCCTCAGTACAGCCAAGACTGAGCAAGAAGTACGTCTGTCTATCGCATAGCCCGTCATCATGGAATTTTTAACCAATGAAGGAAATACTTACTTGTTTAAAGGCACAGTTTTTTGGGCATACTCACTGAACACTTCCTCTGTCAATCCGAGATCCAGCCTGGAACCGTGTGACACATTATTTCGGGCCAGATCTCGTTTTATTACGCCTTAAGGCACCATCAAACTGGAACATCCATCTTCTAGCGAGAGGGAAGAGGAATGGCTAGACAAGCGATCCCCCAGCCCCAAGATCCCCTGCTGCCGTGAGTCCCTTTCATCTTTCAGGACTGCCCGAGCATAATGTGCCACCTGGTTTCATTTGTCAACCAATTCAAGCATAACCACGACTATACTTTCCGGGTCGAGCTCTCCCGAGCCTTTATAGGGGTCCATTCGCAGCCTGTCCCACTTTGTGCACGTTAAAATTTGTGGCAGACATTGTCTTCCTTTCTCGGGCAAAACCGACAATCAGGGGACCAAGACCTACCAATCTTGTGAAGGTAAGACTGAAAATTCCAGGCCGGCTCAAAAACTGGGTCAGCTAGGAATCAGTCTCACCATACCTTTTACTTATCCATGGTCTCACATCCAAAATGAGGCACACAGTTTGCTTTCCCTTCATACAATTTACTCAATGCTGCTGCCAATTATTGAGTGAGCACTGTCTCTCCTCGCGAATAACCATCTCCCTAACGTCCACGCCTTGACGCAGGTAAATAGCGCGGTGCTCTCTAGCAAGAAGGGCAACAGGTAACACACCTGCAATAACTCTTACCACTGAATCAGAGACTGTCAGATACAAAGAGGTAACCCTCAGTGCTCTTTTTCTCTGTACTTGTGCCAAGCGTTTTCAGTATACCTCCCTACTGAGAACGCCGCACCATATTTCTGCTCCATACAGTAGCATTCACCCTACAGATTTCATCAAAAGGTGCTTACTTGATGGGCTGGGCCCCCTACGTTGACCATGGGTCGACTCAGAGCCGATACCTCCCAAGCAGCCTTCGCAGCTATTACCCTGATTTGCTCAGTAAAACTCATCTTTGAGTTCATAAGTAAACCAAGGTACTTCACCGCTGGCTTCGATTTGATTAGTATGCCTCCAATCTAATCATCCCTGCTCCCTGTTTTAGCAAGATGACCAATTTTTTTCCTCCAGTGCTAAGCTGAACCCATGAGCAGTCATTCAGTATCTCATTCAGATCATTAGCATACCCACCCTAAGCTGCGCTCGTTCAGTAGTGCGGCCAGCAACCAGAGCCACAACATCATCTGCATAGCTGATCATGCGCGACTCATCTGCCATCTAAAGTCTCAGTAGCCCATCGCAAGACCCGTTCCACAGGTCTTGGTACATCCCTGGGTAATACCTGATGCAACTATCATCCTTCGTTGGCCCTGTGTCGTATCGTAAAATAGGCTTTGGTGCTTCAAGTAGTCCCTCAGAAGCCGCGTAAGATATTTTGCAACTTGAAAAGGGTTTTCCGACGTATCCAGAATATCCACCCATCTAGCGGAGCTGAAAGCGTTCCTGACGTCAAGTGTCATCAATAGGACGGTCTGTCACTTGATGCGGCTATATACCTCTGCATACTGCTTTTAAGCCGTACTGCCGAGTAGATAGGCCCCCAGCATTACGAATCACGTCAGTGAGTCTTCCCCTGATGCGTTTCTCAGCACTTTCCTAGCCATGTCTAGCATGCATAATGGTCGGTATGCAGACGGTGATCTGGGATTTTCCTTTCCCTTGCTGATCAGCACGAGCCTCTCCACCTTCCATCGTACCGGAAAAGCCCCGTCCCGTAGGCAAGCATTGAATGTGCTGAGCCGCAAGTCAGGGCAATGGTGATAAACAAGTTGAGACACGTCAGCTGGCTTTATTCGCTTTTAGTGAAAGGAGTGCCTTTTCTAGCTCCAGCTGTGTAAAGAGTGGACACTCGACTCTTTTTTCACCATGGACAACGTCAACACGAATCGGATGGGACGGAAGAGTGCCCCCACTATCTCGTCCATCTTTCCCACTTCATGTTTGGAAGGCATCCGTAGGGAACCATGCTTCCACATAACTAGCTTATAGCCAAGGCCTCACGGATCCTCGCTCACATTATCCACTTGAGCTTGCCAGCAGCAAGCTTTACTGTTGTTAATCAATTTGCAAAAGCATTTCCTGGCCGACTTGTATGCTGCAGCCCGGTTCCATGCCTCGTCACGGTTCTGTGTCCGTTGAGCTTCACGCCGAAACTTGTTAATCGACCACAAGTATACTGGGGGCTTACCGTGGCGAGGTTTTTAATGAGACATAGAAGCGTTGCACGCAGTCGTGATGATGCTCATAGTTGATTTCACCATATCTTAAGTTGCCACTTTTTCCACCCTTCCGCGAATCTTCCCCCAGCGGAACACCTGCTGTGAGCACCTCAACGAACCTCTCGACGTCCATTCTTCCAATGGTCCACCCAATTATAGAAAGTCAAAAGCAGGGACAGTGGGAGACAACATCACTAATCTCAAACAGAATGCACTGATAATCACTGGCTGAGTAGTCCTCCAGTACTCGCCTATTGTGTTTCCTACGTACTGAGGACTCCGAGGTGAATATCACATCCAGAATGGTTTCTTCACAGCCCATATGATGGAAAGTTGGCGTGTTTCTGGTGCTTAGTACGATGAGCGCGTCCTGGCCGCCATTTGTAGAATTCGTTTTCCGGCGGAACTGTTTCAGGCATGCCCTATTCGATTGCTTTAGCGTTGAAGTCTCCCTCAAGGAGCACGTTGCCGTCTGCAGCACAGTTTAGGGATACTACATTGTCTCAAAATCGTGTGTAAACGTGGACAAGGAAATTTAAGGGTGGGTGAGAATATATCGAAAGCAAAAGTCATGATCGACGTTAAACAAGTCTTACAGATGAGTACATCCATTCCGTTCGAGAGGTTATTGAACTTGTTCGGCAGTTAACTGCTTCAGAAATCAGTTCTTACAATCAGCATAAACCTCCTACCGAAATAAAGGACGAGGTGTATCCATTAGAGATATTATCCGCCTACATGACAACGCTAGGCTGCATAGAATGGATTTAACAAGGAATAAACTCTCCTAATAGTCCAGACTTCTCTCCCCGTGACTACTTTTTGTTCTCGCCCCCTGGAGGAAAACTATTTGAAAGCAATGAAGAAGTCAAGAAGCACGTGTGTAATTGACTGGCAACTTATCTTAAAACTTTTGATGAACAGGCAATGTTCAAGCTTCTAAAACAGTGGTGAAAGTGTGTAGTAAATGCAGGAGACTGTATCGAGAAATGTTAATAATATTCATCCCCCATGCCCAAAAAAACTGTGCCTTTAAACAAGTAAGTATTTCCTTTATTGGTTAAAAATTCTATGATGACATGTTACGCGATAGATAGACGTACTTCTTGCTCAGTCTTGGCTGAACTGAGGATAAAATCGGGCACGACGGCTAACTAAGCTTGTTTCTCTATTTTTTATTAATGAACGGCCAACCACCATAATTATCTAATTTGGAGGTGCTTGTCAAGCAAAAAAGTTAAATTACCGTCTTTATGTGAATCACCCTCGTATATATTTATATGCATGCGCATCTTTATGCAAATATATCTCAATATATATGAGGTACATATATATATATATATATATATATATATATATATATATATATATATATATATATATATATATATATATATATATATATATATAGTATGTGTATTTATACATGTATACAGGGTGTGTACGGTATTTGAGGACATGCATAAATGTGATTATAAATTCGCGAATTTTTTTTCCTTTTCAGATGAGAAATGGCGGACTACAACATCACTCAAGAAATGGAGAGACATACTGTCATCGTCGCTATAAGTGCGAACCATACAGATTTAGAGATCTCTAATTTTCATAATTGCACCCGTTCATTCGTCCATAAGGTTTGCCGTAAATTGGAAGCATCAGATGGCGATACAGAATCGGTTGCAAAACGCAAAACAACAACGTTCTGACACTGTCCGATCCTACGGAGGTTCCTGTTGTTAAGCACACAAAATTTCCAGCCACTATTATGGTTTTAGGTGGACATGTTATGCCATCACACTTTTTTCTCCAGGACTTCGAGTGAATTCTGCAGCATACATCGAGGTTTTGGAGACGGTAGTGAAACCCTGGATAGACAATGTAAGCGGAGGCAGACCATGCATTTTTCAACAAGACTCTGTTCCTTCACATAAAGCGATGGCGGCACAAGATTGGATGGCCGAAAGTGTTCATAACCACATAATACCGAACCTATGGCCACCTAGCTCGTATGAGGCATAATTGAGCGTGAGACCAATGAGCGTCCTCATCATACCGCTTCTTCGCTGAAGACTGCTAATGATGTCGTTATGGTCAATATGAACAAGGAGCATTTGATTCGGGCATGTAATCGTTTCCGGACCCGGATCGAAGAGATTATTGCTGCTAATGGCGATTTTATTGAATAATTTTATAGCCATATATTAATTTAACGTTGCATAAAAAATTCCTGAAATTTCATTAAATTTTGTTGAAAATACAAGCTAATTAATTTTACTCTCAAGTTGCCCTAAAATACCGTACGCACCCTGTATATATATATATATATATATATATATATATATATATATATAAATATATATATATATATATATATATATACATATATATATATATATATATATATATATATATATATATATATATATATATATATATGTATGTATACATAAATATATATGTATATATACAGATATATATATATATATATATATATATATATATATATATATATATATATATATATATATACATATATATATATATATATATATATATATATATATATATATATATATATATATATATATATATATATATATATATATATAAATATATATATATATATATATAAATATATATATATATATATATATATATATATATATATATATATATATATGTATGTATATATATATATATATATATATATATATATATATATATATATATATAAAGGGTGATTCATAGCAAGTGTACACATTTTTGTCGAAAAAAAACATAGTCTTTGTAAAGATTGAGCTGTAATGTTGATATAATATGAAAATTTGGTTCCTTACAATCAAAGGTAAAATATTACTTGAGGCATATAAGCACCTCGTGCTGCTTTACAGACTCAAACGATTATTGTAATTTTCGCACATTTCCGGCGTTATTATTCGTATGTTGGCTCGAATATTGTTTTTAATGCTTCAGTAGTCTGGGGAGCATCAGCATAAATACGATCCTTCAGAAATCCCCAAATGAAGAAGTCACAAGGAGTCAAATTACACGATCTCGCCGGCCAATTTATGGGTCCATTTCGTGAAATCATGCGATTTTCAAACTTATTCTTCAATAAGTCAATAGTCTGTAAAGCAGCGCGAGGTGCACATATGCCCAAATTAATGTTTTATATTTAATTGTAAGGGACTAAGTTCTCATAATAAATAAACAATACAGTTCAATCTTCACAAAAACTATGTTTTTTTTTCGACAAAAATGTGTACACTTGTTATGAATCACCCTATATGTATATACACATATAAAGTTTATATATATATATATATATATATATATATATATATATATATATATATATGGATATATATATATATATATATATATATATATATATATATATTATATATATATATATATATATATATATATATATATATATATATATATATATATATATATATATATATATATATATAGTTAAAATTATTTATATAATTCTCTGAAAATTTGTTGGTTAATTCCTCATTAACATCGTACGTTTTGGTTGGATATATGTACATATATATATATATATGTATGTATAAATATATATATGTATATATATATATATATATATATATATATATATATATATAAATATATATATATATATATATATATATATATATATATATATATATATATATCCAACCAAAACGCACGATGTTAATGAGGAAATAACCAACAAATTTTCAGAGAATTATATAAATAATTTTTATTATAATAGAAAAATCTATGACACTTATGCGTGGAATAAAATATTGCCTAAATGCTCGCCCCAGAGAGGGTGGCATATTTTTATCCGATGGTCTATATTTTCAATGACTCTGAGACATAATTGAGGTTGAATGTCGTTAATGTACCGAATTATCTCATCCTTTAGCTCTTGAATTGTTCTTGGCTTATTGACGTACACTTTTTCTGTTAAATATCTCCAGAGAAAGAGGTCCAACGGTGTCAAACAACATGACCGTGGCGGCTTATTAACATCGCCACAACATGAGATAACACGGCCATTGAATTACTCGCGCAAAAGAGCCATTGTATCGTTGGCTGTGTGACAATTTGCACCATCCTGTTGGAACCACATATTGTCCAGGTCCATAACCTCAATTTCGGTAACTGCTTGGTTGTCCTCATTTTCGAAGAAGTACGGCGCGATGACGCCAACAGGCCATTAACCGCAACAAACAGTTACTCTTTGTGGATGCATCGGCCTTTCAACAATCACGCGTGGATTCTTATTTGCCCAAGTGTGGCAATTCCGCTTGTTAACGAATCCACTGAGGTGAAAGTTTGCCTCGTCACTGAAGATGATTTTCTTTGTAAAGTCATTATTCCCTTCTGTCTGTTTACCCAGCCATTCGGCATACTGCTGACGCTTGAAATGATCACTAGGCTTCAGCTCTTGAATCAATTGAACCTTGTAAGCGTGTAAATTCAAAATAGGTTTTCAACGCATCCAGAATATCTACTCTTCACGCGGAGTTGAAGGCAGCCCTCACGTCAAGAGTCACCAACAGAGGGATTCGTCGCTTGGTGCAGCTTTATGCCTCTGCCTTTTGGACTGCACTTACGACGACTGTAATTGTATCAATGATGAAACGTCCTACTCTAAGAAATACTGCTGTAGAGATAGGTCCCTAACAGCACGAACTGGGTCAGTGAGTCTTCCCTTAATGAGTTTCTCAAACACTTTCCCAGCTGTGTATAGCATGCATAACGAGCGCTATGTAGACAGCGATCTGGATTAGCACGAGGTGCTTCACTACTAGTTTCGACTTAACCGGCACTTTTTGACACTGATAATACTCACTCTAGGATCCTTTTATGTTTTTTTAAAAAGAATTTGTTTACAATACGTTTATAAAATTAATACCTGCCAATCCTGTCCGTTAGTGTGTTGCAGCAAGTTTTCTCAGGAGCTAGAGAAGCTACAGTCAACAAATTTTGTATACAGCTCAGACGTTTCTGGTTAATGAGGGTATCATAGTGGGGAAAAATTCCAAACGTTTTTAAGGGGGTCTTCCCAAATAAGGATGTAACCGCTTAAAAAAATTTAAACCATAGACAGTCGAGTAGGATATAAAATGAAAGGTTTTGACGAAGTCTTCTAATATCAGTTATTAAAATTCCAATATCGCTGACGGGGTAGGCGGTGAAAGTGGAAAAGTATGAAAAAAATGGTGTCCCTTCTTCGCAATTGGGCCCCTGTAGACCCAAAAGTCTGAAAAAAATTATGAAGGTAGTGCCTTATTACTAAAACAACTGAAAAAGAGTTACGACTTTTTTATTTATATAAAATGAAACTTCACGGCCACTCTAATTATTGATTCCTGTTCCGTTTGAGTGCACGTTAATTCTGTTATTTCAAAAACTTCAAACGTTGGTAGGAAAATGCAAATTTTTAAAGCAATATGAATTGATTCGTGAATTTTCTTCACTAGAACACAATTTGAATAAAGAACTACTTTCATTCTTGATGACGTTTTTGTCTAAGCACCCAAAGGTTTAGTTTAAAACTGGAATGATTGCACAAAAAGAACAAGTCACTTCTTCCTAATTGGCATATATCATCCACCATTATATCATTTCACCTTTCTTCGAATTTTCTTTCACGTTTTCAATACCAATAATTCTTCATTTTTGAAAGAAATTATCAAATTGTTCACAATGAAATGTCCAAAGATAAAGATTGAGGCGGCAATGTCCTTTCGCAGCCAAAATTATCAATTTTTATAGCTCTGCACCCTCATCACTAATTCTGTACATTCCCACTTATGTATCACAAATATCAATCTGAATCGACAATAGTCAAAAACAAGTTGAAGTAGCAGGAGAGTGCTCCTGCCAGGATTATTGTTGTTTCGTGAAACAATTAGTAAATCAAACAATATATTCTGCATATCAAAACTTGACTAATATACAGATTCCATAAATTGAGTTCGAAAAATTATTATGGTTATTATGATTTTGAATTTGCCGACATTTTGTTTATGTGTTTTGACCTCGTCGCTTAATTATTTATGATAACACATCAATATTACAAACCATTTCTAAAATTTTGACCAAAATTCCTACAACTTTATAGTGCTAGGTCCGTTGCAAACGTGTACCTCCCCAGTATCACATGTTAATGTTGTTGTAATTGTAAAATATTCAATCGGCTGTAACTTAGCGGTTTATTGTTCAATTGCTGTGAAATTTTCAGAACACATCCAATTTCTTTAAAAAAACTTAAATTTTTGCTTTTGGGAAAATTTTAGGGTCCCATTTAGATTTTATAGGCGAAAATCTAAATTTTATAAAATGTACTATTACTAACAAAAGTTGATCAAATTTCGGCTTCTGACGTGTTTGTTGCCCTTGTACACATAAAGTCTCACCTCTGTGATTTTTTGAGATTTTTCGGGTCAAAGATACATTTTCGTACATTTCCCCTTCCCCTGCACCCCTCAAAGCAAAACTCGACATTTTAAGAACTGTTTTGAAAAGTTCTCATCAAGACCTTTCATTTGATACTCATATTGCTTACTTGCGATGAAATTTTTTTCGGGGGCCACTCCCCTATATGGGGAGACTCTCCCCCCTTTAAACACCTTTTAAATTTCTTTTTGTAGTGAAACTATGAGGAGGGCGTCACCTATTTACAAAATCTTATGTTTCTTGCTTACGTAGTTTGCGAGAAAAATTGGTGTAACACACGGACGGACGGACGGACGGACGGACAGACAGACGGCTGAAAGGACGCGATTTTAGTAGGGTATTGTTAAAATGATTTTACAAACCTTAAAAATCATGCTTTTCATCTCCTTTCAATTTCGGCACGTTTCCCCCACGACTCATACTTTCTCTATTAAAATTGAACTTTTTCATAACATTTTCTTATACGAATAATACGCCATGCTCGTCACTTCATATTATCAACCACGTGCAATTTCCACCCCATATTGCACCAGTAAAACTTTCCTTTTTAGGGTATTGTAAAATAATTTTACCATACCCTACTAAAATCGCGTCCTGTCTGTCCGTCTGTCCGTCTGTCCGTTCGTCCGTCCGTGTGTCACACCACTTTTTCTCGCGAACTACATAAGCTAGAAACATAAGATTTTGTAAGTAGGTGTAAAGTGATGCCCTCTTCAAAGTTTCATCACAAAAAAAAATTTAAATGGTGTTCAAAGGGGTCTCCCCGTATAGGGGAGTGGCCCCCGAAAAAAAAGTTTAATCACATGTAGGCAATATGGGTACCAAATGAAAGTTCTTGATGAAAACTTTTGTAAACTGGTCTTAAAATGACAAATTTTGCTTGTACATTGGACCCAAAAAATCTGAGAAAAATCTTAGAGGTGTTACTTAAAGAGTACAAGGGGAACAAATACCTTAGAAGTCGAAATTCGACCAACTTTGTTAATAATAGTACATTTTACAAATTTTACGATTTTGCTTATAAAATCAAAATAGGACCCTTAAATTGTCAAAAACTATATGTTACGTTTTCTGGAAGCAACTGTATGTCTTCTGGAAATTTCACAATAATCGAACAATAAGCAGCTAAGTTATAGCCGATTGAATATTTAACAATTACAACAACATTAACACGTGATAGTAGGGAGATACACGTTTGCAACGGACCTAGCCATTATAAATAAGTAGGAAATTTGATAAAAACTTTAGAAATGGTTTGTAATATTGATGTCTCATCATGACGAACTAAACAACGGGGCCAAAAAACTTGAAACAAAACGGCGGCGAATATAAAAATATAATAATAATTCTTCCAACTCAATTAATGGAATCTGTAGATTAGTCAAGTTTTGATATGCAGAATATTTTGTTCGATTTACTAATTGTTTTACAATACCCTTCTGGCAGCAGCACTCTCCTGCTACTTCAACTTGTTCTTTCTCAATCGCCCTTCTCTTTAAAAACTTCCGTCACCAACTTTCAATAATTTCATCGAACAAATCTCAGCCTGACTCACTCTCTTTTCAGTCAGCCAGAACTATCGATCGTGATCGAAGTTTAATACACTATGGTCCCGTTTCTCACAGATCTCCTCATTTTCGACAAATGCAACAATTTTCATATCTGGTTTACTTATATGCAAATCATCATACGCACGGAAACAATTGCGTTTGACGAAATGAAAAAGTTTTCCTGTGCCCGAGGGAACTTGAACGCAGGGTCTCAGCAGACCTCCAGATTGAGAATTGACCGCACTAGCACCGGAGCGAAATTCTACAGTTTGGCAACCAAAAATTTCACATGTACACAATGTAGAGGTTTGTTGATTTTGGAAAACAATAAAATTTTGTTAGTAGAAAGGAAGGAATGAGATTTTGTTATTAGAGGGTATAGAATGAAATTTTATTAATCGGAAGCTATGAATGTTTGTGGGAAAGATAAGATTATATATTTTTGTATTTAAAAATAAGAAAGGAACGGTTAAACTATTATGACAGGGAAAAAAATAAAGGTACATCATTATGTTAAATGTTAATAAATAAAAGAACAACGTAGAAATGATAAGTTGCCAATTGAAGTTGTGGATGGGAGAACGCAGGTACGGCCGGAAGCGGAACAATATATATATATATATATATATATATATATATATATATATATATATATATATACATATATATATATATACATATATATAGTCAATAACTTTGTTTATTTGATATCCGCAGGCCAATCCTCTTTTTTTTTCTTTAAAAGCCGTCGGGCCTTGCTTAGTTGTGTGAGCAGACGCGTTTCGACTACTTTGAGTCATCTTCAGTGTCTAAAGGATGTGTTGAAGGGAGCGACTTTATATAGTCGTAGGATGGGTAATTAGCGAATAGGTAATTAGCGGATGGGTAATTAGCGGATGGGTAATTAGTGGATGGGTAATGAGGTCAGGAAGTTAATTACTCAATTATACCAGGTAGGGGGATATTATGTTTTTGTTTTTTTGCTTGTTGGCTGTCCGTTTGTTCTGTTTCATCTCGTTTCCGTTTTCGTCTAAGAGTGTGGTCTAGGACTGAGAAAATTGCGTCGGAATTGGTAACAAGTTGTTCGTTGATAATGTCACCGTCTGTCTTTCTATGTTTATAAATTTCAAGCCTTTCTAGGATGTCAAGTCTCGGTCCTTTGTTTTGTTTGTGTAGCAATTTCATAGAGTTTGTCATAGCATCAGGCTCATGTGCGTGGTTTTGTAGGTGCGTCGCATAATTGGAGTCTGCCTTGTTGTATAAGAAAGATCGTAGGTGCTCTTTGTATCTTGTCGTTAGTTTTCGTGTTGTCCTTCCTATATATACCATGTCGCAGTCCTTGCATGTCAGTTTGTATATGCCGCTGCCTTCGTATATCGATGTGTCATTCAGTTTTGGCTTCAGTTTGTTTCCAATGTTGTTGTTCGTTTTGAATGCAGTTTGCAATTTGTATTTCCTAAGGAAGTTTGATAGTTTGTATGTCTCTTTGCCTACGTATGTTAACGATACCCACTGTTGGTCGTTCTTATGAGTTTCCGTCGATTGGCGTTCTTGTTTTTGTTTGTACTGTGTGACTAGTTTGTCAATGTCGCATTGTTTGTATCCGTTATTATTAGCTATTCTGTAAATGTTGTTTAGTTCGTTGGAATAGTTAGTAGGAGTCATGGGGATGGAGTGCAGCCTCTGCACCATTGATCTGTACGCTGCTAGCTTATGTTGTGCGGGGTGGTTAGATGTGTCATTTATGGTATGATCAGTTGTGGTTGGTTTTCTGTATATTTTGTAGTCCAATCGTGTTTGTTCACGTGTCACAGTTAGGTCCATATAGTTGAGTTGTCCGTTTGTTTCTTTTTCCATAGTGAACTTTATATATATTTTATATGTCCTCAATAATGTCAGAAATATTCTTACAATCTTTGGAAGAAGTCTTTATACCCAAAGTTGTCAAAAGATTCAATGTAATATTTTACAGACGATATGTGGATGACTGTTTCATTGTTATTGACTCACAAGAAAATAAACAAGACGAACTACTTGCCTATATGAATGAAATTCACCCGAATATAAAGTTCACTATGGAAAAAGAAACAAACGGATAACTCAACTATATGGACCTAACTGTGACACGTGAACAAACACGATTGGACTACAAAATATACAGAAAACCAACCACAACTGATCATACCATAAATGACACATCTAACCACCCCGCACAACATAAGCTAGCAGCGTACAGATCAATGGTGCAGAGGCTTCACTCCATCCCCATGACTCCTACTAACTATTCCAATGAACTAAACAACATTTACAGAATAGCTAATAATAACGGATACAAACAATGCGACATTGACAAACTAGTCACACAGTACAAACAAAAACAGGAACGCCAACCGACGGAAACTCATAAGAACGACCAACAGTGGGTATCGTTAACATACGTAGGCAAAGAGACATACAAACTATCAAACTTCCTTAGGAAATACAAATTGCAAACTGCATTCAAAACGAACAACAACATTGGAAACAAACTGAAGCCAAAACTGAATGACACATCGATATACGAAGGCAGCGGCATATACAAACTGACATGCAAGAACTGCGACATGGTATATATAGGAAGGACAACACGAAAACTAACGACAAGATACAAAGAGCACCTACGATCTTTCTTATACAACAAGGCAGACTCCAATTATGCGACGCACCTACAAAACCACGCACATGAGCCTGATGCTATGACAAACTCTATGAAATTGCTACACAAACAAAACAAAGGACCGAGACTTGACATCCTAGAAAGGCTTGAAATTTATAAACATAGAAAGACAGACGGTGACATCATCAACGAACAACTTGTTACCAATTCCGACGCAATTTTCTCAGTCCTAGACCACACTCTTAGACGAAAACGGAAACGAGATGAAACAGAACAAACGGACAGCCAACAAGCAAAAAAACAAAAACATAATATCCCCCTACCTGGTATAATTGAGTAATTAACTTCCTGACCTCATTATCCATCCACTAATTACCCATCCGCTAATTACCCATCCGCTAATTACCCATCCGCTAATTACCTATTCGCTAATTACCCATCCTACGACTATATAAAGTCGCTCCCTTCAACACATCCTTTAGACACTGAAGATGACTCAAAGTAGTCGAAACGCGTCTGCTCACACAACTAAGCAAGGCCCGACGGCTTTTAAAGAAAAAAAAAAAAAAAAAAAAAAAATATATATATATATATATATATATATATATATATATATACACAATATACATTTATGTAAATATATATATATATATATATATATATATATATATATATATATATACACAATATACATTTATGTAAATATATATATATATATATATATATATATATATATATATATATATATATATATATATATATATATATATATATATATATATATATATATATATATATATATATATATATATATATATATATATATATATATATATATATATATATATATATATATATATATATATATATATATACACACAATATACATTTATGTAAATATATCTATATATATATATATATATATATATATATATATATATATATATATATATATATATATATATATATATATATACATATATATACGTATATAAACATATGCATATGTCATGTATTCATTGAAGAATAAGCTTATCTTATTCTTCAATGAAGAAAATTAATGGCTGCCGTTCGCACACAGCGTGTTTCGTTGATTATATGTGCTAATATAATTGGATGGCCAGAATAAAATTTACGGCAGGGAGGATACCAATGAAGGAGGTGACAGCATGTATGAGTTTGTCTTATCATAGTATTTTCCATGATCAGAAAAGGGCCGATTTCTCTTATCCCTAATAGAAACGAGCACACAGCAATTCTTACGACAAACTGGAGGACGTTCTAGAAGAGCTAACAATGTGACCATGTGCGTTTATTATTTATGGCGGAATGCATAAATTCAATGAGTTTTTAGGGTTTTGTAAAATCATTTTACAAAACCCTACTAGTCTCGCGACCAGTCTGTCCGTCTGTCTGTCTGTCCGTCCGTCCGTCCGTGTGTCACAGCAGTTTTTCTCGGAAACTACTTAAGCTAGAAACATCAAATTTTGCGTATAGGTGTAAAGTGGTGATTTCTTCTTCAAATACAAAAAAATTTCATAAGGTATTTAAGGGGGGTCTCCCCATATAGAAGAGTGACCCCCCGAAAAAAAACTTCATTGAAGGTAGCCGATATGGGTATCAAATGAAAGGTCTTGATGAGAACTTTTCAAAACAGGTCTTAGTTTGGCAAAATTTGCTTCGAGGGGCGCACAGGGAGGGGAAATACACGAAAAATTTGTGTCCCCCCCCCCCCCCTCGCGATTGGACACCTGTGATCCGAAAAATCTGAAAAAAATCAGAATTGTAGGCCTTGGTGAGTACAACAACAACAAATACGTGAGAAGTCGCAATTCACTCAACTTTGTTAGTAATAGTATGATTTATTGATTTTATGTTTTCATGAATAAAATCTAAACGGTACCTTTAAATTCAATGAAATTCAGTACGTAGATGTCTATTTATAAGATTGATCTATCCTGAAAGTTTCATAAAGATTGAACCATATTTAGCGAAGTTATAACGGTTTGAATTTTCCTGTATTACTATGGAACAATATGCGCTGCATTTATTACTATGGCAACATATGGCTATGGAACAACATACGCTTTTCACCGACTCAGGCACTACAGTCTTGCTAGGATTTGCATGAAAATTTCAGGAATGAAAGGTGTCATGTATATCTTTGAGAATCGGTTAGCTAGTGGTATCAGTAATCGTAAAACAAAAAAGTTGCTGTTTTTAATGCGAAGATTGAATAATTTTGAGTTATTTTTTCCCAACTTCAACGTTTAAGGTGCATGCTTGAACACTTGATTCAATTTAATGAATGACTGAAGATGAGTACCTACAATTAATGCTCATAAGTGAAACAAGTCAAGGGGTGGGAGAGTGCTCCTAGCAAAAGGATTTTGTAACAATTCTAGGATTCGAAAAAAATTGGCCATTAATCGATGATAACAGTACAGGAGAGTGGCCCCTGAAAAAAAAATTCATCAAACGTAGCCGATATGAGTATGAAATAAAAGTTTTCACGGGAGCTCTTCAAAACAGTTGTTAAACTGTCAGTTTTTGCTTCAGTGGGGGCACAGGGGGGAAATACATGAAAAATGTGTTTCCTCCGTCGCGGATGGACATCTTAAAATAATTATCAAGGGGGATATTTATGACCAAAAACCTCAGAAGTCGAAATTCGTTCAACTTTGTTAATAATAGTATGATCTTTGTATCTCATATTTTCTCCATTAAAATCGTCTTTGACATGTTTCTTGATTTGATTCGATCTGGTGACTGCATTTTGTAAATTGAATACAAACCCCTTCTGACATGAGCGCGGGTCTGTTTACCCAACTTGTTTTTCTGTAGATTGTATAAACATATGTTCGAGAGGCTTTGCTTAAGTTCCCTTATGTTCTGGAAAACTTTCCAATGCAGCGCTGTGTATGAAAATTATTATACACTTAGAAGATCACTTTAAATGTTTTGAGGAAACATTTTAAATCGTACCGGTAGAATTGTAGAGAAATGCAAGAACTACCCTCATCATTTCATGTAAACATTTTAAGTATCTAATGTCCTACTAGTGTCATTTGATCCGCATAGTGTAATGGTTAGAGTACTCTCTGCATAAGCTGAAGGTCGCTGGTTTGAGTCCCTTGGTTACAACGAAATTTATTTCAAGTGATTCTTTGGACGGGCTATAAGCCCATCCAGATATGAAATGTACTGGTTTAAATCAGAACGTATCGCAGCTAAATGGACAAATACATGGCTAAAGCGTGATACAGGCCATATCACCTTCTGGAATGCCGAAAAATTTGGGCTTCCTTTTCTACAATAAAGCGTCTTCAATTGTCTAGGGCCACCGAAAGCGTTCTCAAACTATGAGATCTGAGTAGCGATGAGCTGTCCTCGTCGACGAAGTTAGATTAACTTTTCCTTGGTTTCCCCACTGGTCCCCGCCCTTCAGTTCACTCAACGAATACCTTCTTGGGTATCCTTCATTCGTTCAAATGTCACCTTGCTTCTTTTGTTTTCATTGAAAATAAGATTTGTAAGTACTTACTTACGTTTATCTCAAGATAACTGTGAGCTTGTTCGAGATTCTTCTTCTATGTGTATACCCTACCAAATGAAATTTCAGTGATACTTCATTAGCTTTCAACCAAACAATAGATGTTGCAGCATACAAGATGTGCTGTGATACGATTTCATCGTAGTTTCCCTATACATACAGTGGAATCTTGGCGAAGAGGAGATTTTCTACAAATCAAACGTTTAATGCCAATCTCACCGCTTCAGCCTGGCACTGAAGCAAATCGAAGTAATTATCGTCAGAAAAGCCAGTTGGATAGACAGAACTAGTCAGAAAGGGTTTCTTCTCAACGAACAAATGAAGCCACGAATAATGAATACACTCAAGAAAAGCTTTAACGAGATTTTTAACAAATACAAACTCACTTGAGAAGAAAACCCTTTGTTACTCCATTTTAACCTTCACAATTTGGTTGCAATAGTACTAACAAACATTGAACGAGTGAAATTTTAAGGATGTTTATGCTATTCATTTTGTCTAGGAATCAGAAGATGGAATGGATGGTTCGATGGATCGCCCGAATGGTAGAAAAGCTGTACATTGTTATTATTGTAATAGGAGAGCTTTAAAAACGCTATTTATGAGATTTAACTTTATTGAAACTTACAGAGTATAAGCTTTCCTTGTACTACTTAAATTTAAATTGTACTACTTAAATTTAAATTAAATATATTTAATAAATTCTACAATTTTAATCAACTGTCAACTTCTTAGCTGATTCTTATTTGTCAATTATTTTGTTAAAGCAAGGTTCAACGGCTTTTCAAGAAAACAGCTAATGCACATTGTTATACACATAAGAACCTACCACCATAAATATGTCATCTTTGAAATGTACGTTTTCATCAAGGATTAATAGCCTGTATTTAAATGCTGAAGTTAGAGGAAAATAACAGAAATTTACTCAAAATTCTCATTTCAAATGGCCGCCATTTTGTTTTACGATAACGGATAGCACTCATTGAATGGATTCTCAAAGATATGCTAGATATAAATCCTTCCTTAAATTTTTATGTAAATACTAAAAATCTGACGTCTCTGAGTCGGTTCAACACGCACATTGTTCCAAGGCTTGAATATCTAATTTCACTGGAAGTTCAGCGACTTTTAACTTCTGAAGCATTTGTCATTGTTGTACTCATAAGGCACGTCCTTCATAATTCTTTTCAGATTTTTCGGTCTATAGGGGCTCAATCGCAAAGAGGGGAAACCATTTTTTCATACTCTTGCACTTTCCCCGCCTACCCTGTCAGCGATATTAGAATTTTAATAACTGATATTTGAAGACCTCGTCAAAACCTTTCATTTGATATCCTTTTCGACTATGTTTGGCTTAATTTTTTTTTAAGCGGATACATCCTTATTAGGGAAGACCCCCTTTAAAAACCTTTGGAATTTTTTCCCTCTATGATATCCTCATTAATCAGAACCATCTGAGCTGTTTACAAAATTTGTTGACTGTAGCTTCTCTAGTTCTTGAGGAAACTTGCTGCGCCAAACTGACGAATTTACAGGTACTAATTTTATAAGGGTATTGTAAACAAATTCTTTTAAAAAAAACATAAAAGGATCCTAGAGTGAGGATTATCAGTATTGGAAAGTGCAGGTTAAGTCGAAACTAACAGCGAAGCACCTCGTGCTAATCAGCAAGGAAAGGAAATTCCAGATCACTGTCTGCATACCGTCCGTTATGCATGCTGGACACGGCTGGGAAACTGCTAGAGAAACTCGTCAAGGGAAGACTCACTGACGCAGTTCATGCAGTTGAGGACCTATCTCCTCAGGAGTATTGCCTAATATAGGACGTTTCATCATTGATACAATAACAGAGGTGGTAAGTGGAGTCCAAAAGGCAGAGGCATATAGCTGCACCAAGCGACGAATCCCTCTGTTGGTGACTCTTGACGTGAGGGCTGCTTTCAACTCGGCTAGAAGGGTAGATATTCTGACCACGTTGAAACCCCTTTTCAAGTTCCAACATAACTCATGTGCCTTTTAGGGAATTACCTTAAGGACCGAAGCGTGCTTTATGTCAAGACACAACGGCTAACGAAGGATGGATGCACATTGGGTATTGCCCAAGTATCCATCCTTGGTCCAGACTTGTGGAGAGTATTTCACGATCAGCACCTGTAACTGGAGATGCCAGATGAGTTGCGTTTGACTGACTATATGTATGATGTTGCGGCTCTAGGCACACTAGACGCTTGGTTGAACAAGCACAACTTAGGCTGGATACGATGATGCACCGAGTGAGGAACTGGCTGACTCTCATCTTGTAAAAGAGGAAAATCCCTGGGGTAAGGATGATCAGTATTGGAAGCATACTAATCAAATTGAAACCATAGCAAAACTTGAAGGGTCTACAACCAAGGAGAGTTGAGCAGTTCAAAAAGAGAATTGTAGTAATGTGTAGATAGTTGATGTTTGGGTTTTTCAAATGCGTTACTAGACAGAGAATCCCATTCGATTTTTCTACTTCTTGCTACCGCTAAGGAATTTGTTCAAGTGTCTACGGAGTTTTGAATACAATGATCAAACCAAGATATTGTCGTAACTTCATAGCTGTTTCTGGTTTCGGAAAATTTTGAATAGCCGAGGCACGTTCTGAAGAAGTCTTAATACCCTGTGAGCTAATCTAATAACCGGGAAATTGCCCCCATCATTTCCTTCTTGTGTTAAGTTTCTATGTGTTGGGTGGCTCAACACGAGCAGGGTACCTCTGATCACCCATGACATGACTAAGTGCTAACCAGCTTTCGAATGCCATCCCAAGTCGCACCCCTCCGCTACCAATTACTGTCTGCGATAGCGGTGACTACTGTGCTTGCAATAGAATGGCACCCGATACTTAGTTATGTTTGTTGATTATTTTAGTTTTGATTGGCTTGAGTTCCCGGAATGCCTGACTTGAATAATCGTTTGTGCATTCCAGGGAAATATATATCTACACTCTGACAAAAAAGTATCCGGAAATTCTCATTTAAATTGCCCGCGTTGAGTATTTTTAAGTATCTGAAGTTTCTGTATGTTGATATGACTGTCCGTAATTACTATGCCAAACATGAGCGCGGTCTGTCAACTAGTTTGTTTACGACAGCTGTTGAAACCAGTCAACCTCAGTGGTAGTCTGCGAATGTTACAATGGAAAAAAAATATTGAACAAAGAGTTTGTCTCAAATTTTGTGTTTTGAACGAAATTTCGTGAAACTTTGTTTTATTGAAAACCCAAGTGTACGAATGGTACAAAGCCTTTAAAGACGGTCGGGAGATCGTCGTTCAGGACGACCATCGACCTCTTCAACCAACGATAAAGTCGAAAAAAAACAAGGAAATTGTGCTCAAAAATCGTCATGCCAGTGTTAGAGGGATAGCTCGTGATCTCAACATCTCTCGTGAAACTGCTCGTTTGATTTTGGTGAACGAATTGGGCATGCAGCGCGTCGCCGCTGGGCTTGTTTCGTTAGAGCTGAATTTTCTTCAAAAACAGTACCAGATGCAGGTAGCTGCAGACATGCTGGATCGTGTGAATTCTGATCCCACGTTCATGGTACAGATCATAACTAGTGACGAAACATTGGTCTATGAGTACGAGACACTAACGAGCCAGCAATCATCGGAACGGGTGGGAAAAAATAAGCCGAAACCAAAAAAACCTCGCAAAAGTCGTACGAAAATCAAGACGATGCTTATTGGTTTCTTGGATATTCATGGTATGGTTCATCATGAATTCGTTCCGCAAGGTCAAACAGTCAATAAGAACTTCTATTCAACTGTTTTGAGACGTTTACGTGAAAATATTCGCCGTAAACGGCCGGAATTGTGGCAAAACAATTCGTGGATTTTGTATGAAGATACCGCACCATCTCATCAAGCAACGATTATTAACGATTACCAGATTTGACTCCATAGACGCCATACAAGAAAATTCGCAGAAGGAGCTGAAGGCCATCTAAAAAATGTTTCCATGATTGGAAAAAACGTTGGCACATGTGCATCGCTTCAATTGGAGCATATTTTGAAGGAAATTCAATAAATATTGAAGAAGTTTAATATTTTTGCATTTTTTTTTCCGAATTTCCGGATACTTTTTTGTCAGAGTGTATTTCTATACATATATATATATATATATATATATATATATATATATATATATATATATATATATATATATATATATATATATATATATATATATATACGAATATATATATATATATATATATATATATATATATATATATATATACGAATATATATATATATATATATATATATATATATATATATATATATATATATATATATACGTATATATATATATATATATATATATATATATATATATATATATATATATATATATATATATATATATATATATATATGTGGAATAAATTTGCGACCACGCTAGAGGGCGATTTGGCTCTGATTTTCACCAATAATTATATGTATACATATATGTCATATACACATAAATCTATATACATATATATATATATATATATATATATATATATATATATATATATAAATATATAAATATGTATATTTTTATGTACATATACATATGTGTTTATATATATATATATATATATATATATATATATATATATAAATACATATATGTATATACACACAAACACACACACACACACATGTCCAAACAATTCTGCGAGCTGCTGTCGCAATTGTTGTCGCAACTATTAATAACATCATGATTTACATTTATTGCAAAGAGGCAACCAAGAAAAGTAAACGAATGTACACGAAAGCACAAGAATGGACCAAGCAGATCCATGATCAATATCTCAAATTGACCGCACTGCGGGTACAACAAGCATTGGAAATCAAGGTAGACATCACACCGTAGCTGAAGAAGCAATCAACGAATCCTAGACAAACAAGCATTTGAAATCAAGGCAGAAACCACACAGAAGTTGGAGGAGCAATCAATGGAACCTACATGAACACTCATCCTATTTAACTGCGAAGCTAAATGGACAGTCATCCAGTTTAACTTTGAAGCTAAATGCACTATCAGCGAAGCAGAACGAACAATCAGCGAAGCTAAATATAGAATCAGCGAAGCGGGACCAACAAGCATTCGAAATAAAGGCAGATACCACATAGAAGCTGGAGAAACACTCGACTGGCTTGAAGGCAGATTTGCAAAAATAGTCAACTGAAATAAAAGCGGAGCTCGGTAGTCTGAACAACCAAATTAAATGCATCGAGGGAACGGCATACCAGGTCGAAGAGAGAATCAACCATGATATCAGCCAGGTCAAGGAGAGAATCGACCATGACATGGAAAAAGTGAAAAAGGAATTGGAAGCAGTGAAGGCAGTAGTAACCACCTCACCAACTCCGCTTATAATCGCTGCACAAAGCACATCCATAAATGTGAACGTACCAATATTTGACGTGCAAACGGTCTGGAGTATCTACAAAACCCAGTTTGAAGCTGCCGCTAGGACAAATCACTGGCATGAGCAGGAACGAGCAACTGCATTAATCCTTGCTCTAAGAGGCACAGCTGCCGAACTTTTGCAGACTATCCCCTTTGAGTTGCACTCAAGCTCGGCTTTTATAATGAATGCGTTACGGAGATGATCATCTAAAGCAGATTTACCGGTCACAGCTACGACATTGGATGCAGAAGTCTGGTAAAACTTTACAGCAGCTGGCCTAAGACATTGAACGACTGGCACTTTTGG
Source organism: Odontomyia ornata (assembly GCA_963969285.1). Lineage (NCBI taxonomy): Eukaryota > Metazoa > Arthropoda > Insecta > Diptera > Stratiomyidae > Odontomyia > Odontomyia ornata. Next base: position 195,289,247 of record OZ017739.1, read on the forward strand.
CTTATCCAGCTTACGACCCAGAACATCGTGATGACGCAGCGACAGAAGCACTCATCAGCGTATCAAAGGACCAGAAATTACAACAAACTAAACGTTTAGCTCAAAAGCAAACGATTAAGGACGCATTGACTTACAGCCTGAACTTTGAGGCAGCAAAAAATATGACTTGTACCACTATCTGGGTTCGCGAGGTAACGACAAGCGAGTGCAGGGGGAATCAAGCGAGACCCGCAGATAATTAGTGCACGGAGATGCAGGAATCGGGGAGAGAAGAGACTACAAGAAGCAAAGAAAACTGAACTATTGTCCAGGGTGTGCAACAAGGAAGAGAGCCAGACCGAGTCAGGAGCCCAGAATGGAAGCCCTTCTAACTGACGGCTCGGGAAAGAGACAATTTCGTGGGGCAGAGGTTGGCAAAAAGGATCGTCGTCCTCAGCAACACCATCACCGTGTCAAGACTACATCGTGGAGAAGCAGACTTATGCCTTCCGGGTCAAGTTGATGGAGAACATTGCTCCATAACAATCGACACTTGAGCATCCCGATCGATTATCTGACCAGACTTAGGGAGGCAACAACTACTTCACAACGGGAGAAACTGCACCTGTTCATGGAGAGGTCAGCCTCCAGATACATTTGGGAGACCTTGTGTTCCGACATAATTTTCTGGTCACGAACATTATGGATGACTGCATTCTCGGAATGGATTTTCTGCGACCACATGGAATCACGTTGGATTTGGGTACCCGGGTTTTGAAATGGCAGAATGTCGAAGTATTGATGGAGGGTCCTAGCATCCAAATTCCCAAGATGAATGGGTACTACGTTCTGACACTGATATACCGAAATCTCCCGAGAGCATTGTATGGGCCAAGCTTGGTGGTGATTCTGGAGACCACCGATCTCATCTGGTAGAGCCAAGGAAGACGTCGGCATTGCGCAATTTGAATGTAGGATGAAGCCTTTTAAGATCTATAAGGAATGAATACATGCCGTTAAGAGTCCTTAACACCACAAACTCAACCACAAGCATCAAAGCGGGAGAAGTCATCGGCAGTTCTCTGGAAGCTACTCACGACCATCATTTGAAAAAGAGGCAAGACGCAGACAAAGCCCGGGAATGCACGTCTGCAATATTGAAGCCGACCAAATTGCCAGTGCAGCTATTCAAGCAAGCCTCTGATCTGGTCATCAAGCGCAGTGACCTCTTCTCAACAAACGTGGATGACCAAGGCCGAACGAGTATGGTATCTGACGTCATAGATACACAGGGAGCCAAACCAATTCGGGAAGCAGCGAGACATCTTCCAATAGTGAAACAAGAAGAAGTGAGCACACTGATTTCAGACATGGAAAACCAAGGTATTATCGAGCCTTCTGTCGGTTTATGGGACACGCTAGTAGTCATGGTCACTTGAGCTAACGCAAAATGTTTCTCTACACTTGATCTCAGGAGTGCCTACTAGCAGGTAGAAATTAACAAGAAGGACTGAGACAAGACCGCATTTTCAGTTGGGACCGGATTGTGGCAATTTGTGGTGATGCCATTTGGGCTTTGCAACGCTCCAGCCACCTTCGAATTCCTTACGGAATACGTGCTACGAGGCCTAACCTGGAAGACCTACTTGGTTTACCTAGATAATATCATTGTTATTGGAAGAACGTTCCAAGATTATGTGGGGAACTTAGAAGAGGTTTTCTCCCAATTGCGATGGGCAAATTTGAAACTTAGTCCCTTTTCGCAGCTGAAGTAAAACACCTGGGATACGTTGTGTTAGCAAAAGGAGTTAAAACAGACCCTGAGAAAATTGAAGGCATGAAAAGCTGGCCAACACCAAACAACAAGCGCCAACTACGAAGTTTTTTGGGTCTGGCGACCTACTATCGAAGATTCGTCAAAGACTTTGCCAAAATAGCTAAGTGTTGCTACCAACTAACCGAGCAAAATCGTTCATATGCCTGGAATGAACAATACCAGGTAGCCTTTGAGACCTTGAATAAGAAGCTGTGTGAATCACCCGTGCTGGCATGCGCAAAACGTGAAAAATGTTTGTAGTTGACACCAATGCGAGCAACGGTGAAATTAGAAAGAGTCCTTTCGTATTACAGTCGAGTTCTCTCAAAAAGGAAGGGGAACTACTGCGTGACCAGGAAGGAACTATTGGCTATAATAGAGGAAACCAAGCAGTTCCACAAGTACATATATGGCCAGAAATTTATTCTTCAAACAGTCCATGCATCGCTGAAATAGCTGCTTAGCTTCAAAAACCCCGAGGGACAAGTTGCGAGATGGATCGAAATATTGCAATCATACGACTACAAAATTGTTCATTGGAAGGGCGGAGTTCATGGAAATGCTGACGCCCTGTTTCGTTGCCCATTTCCCACTAACTGCAAGCATGGCTGACGGACCGTTGATCTGCGAGTGATTATGGCTAAATTCGATGAAGGTCGGTCAATGGAGGAGAATCGAAATGCCCAGCTAGTGGATGAAGACATCAGACAATTACTCGTATGGAAGAAGACAACTGGGCGACCTGAGTGGAAGGACGTTTCGATGCATGGCACCACCCTGAAAAGTTATTGGGCACATTAAAACGGCCATCAGGTGGAGGGAGGCGCATTTAAGCGGAAATGGATGACGGCAGCTCCTACAGCATGCAAACTGTACTTCCCAAAAGTCAAATCCCCGATGTGGTTAAAAAATGCACGGAGGATTCCCAAGCAGGAAGCAACTACTGTAGCTGAAAAGCTAGTGTTAAATTGGGTCAGTAGGCATAGCGTACCTTGTGAACTACATTCGGATCAAGGCCAAAAATTTGAGTCACTAGTTTTTGGCGAAATGTGCGAGCTGTTGAGAAAGTCATTTTTGGAAAGACTGTTCGTCTTCGGTTCGATATGAAGTTCAGAACACCCCCTGAGAAACCCCAAAACGATCTCGAAGTACGCAAGTGAGCTAAAGCAACGGTTAGATCAGATACTGTTGTGAATTCCGGCGTACCAACTTCCTCCCATTCGCAACTTCAAATTGCCGCCGTAACATCTCCATCTTCCTTTGGGCATTTATACCTTTTTCCCTGTTATTTATTTAATTTTATTAAAATTTTTACAATTTCCCTATAATTTTTACTTCCCCATCATCACAATCCTACCCTTTTCCCTTATTTCCAACTAAAATAATATAATATATACTAATAATTTCAATTTTCCCACTAACAACATTCCATTGATTAATTCCCACCAACAAAACCTCATTCAATACCTTTTCTCTAACAAAACCTAATTCCTTTCCTTCATACTAACCAATTCCATTCACTAGTTCCCACTAACAAATTTTATTTTTTTTAAACTAACAAAAATTAATTCACGTTCCCCTACTAACAAAGTTCAATCTCATACCCAAAGGCATCGTTGAAGTTGTTTATGAGATGAATGGGAGATCAACAATCCGTGGCACCATTAGCTGCGTCGCGAGTTCTCGATTGGGGGTCTGTTGGAACCCTGAGTTCAAGTTCCCCCGGGCGCAGGGAAGCACTCTTTTTGGGGTATTGGCAAAACCAATAGCTTCCGTAATGTATATGTGACACTTTGAATTCAATCAAGCGCTTCTTGGATTGTGCAAATTGCCATATGTAAAACAATGGATACTATTGAGTTTGTCGATATGGAACAAAAGATGTGGGTAGGGGAATCGAAGTGTAATGAACTTCGATTACGTTACCCAGATGCGGCAGCGGTAATTTGAAAATGAAAAGGATTGCGGGATCGGATTGGATGAAGGTGAAATGTGGAATTAGGTGGTTAGGATTGGGGCAGCCAGTTTTTGGCTTTTGGAGGAGTGAAATTCGTTGGCCGTTTTGGGGAAAGTTTTTTTGATAAACTCGAGGAATAAAAAGTGGTTGCAGTAAAGGTGAATTTTAAAGTATTGACTAAATACGTTGGAATGCAGTGAAAATTTTCCGAGTTTGGAAAGGAAACAGTTTACTGAAGAAAAGATTTTGATAGTAAAACGGTTTTTTCTATTGGTTGAATACGGATGAAGAAGTAATTAGTGGATACAAGTAGTGGAAATAAAAACTCAAAACAACAAAGAAAAAAAAATGAGAACTAGATAGTTTGAATGGTGATAAGTGATAGATTTGATCACCTTCTGATCCTAAAGTGAAGTTAGGAATTGTAATTTTCTCGTGGGCAATACAAATTTGTATAAAAATATAACGATTAACGTATGCAATAAGTGTGAATTACCTGTGGGGGTTGAATTTCCCAACAAACCGAAGTATGGACTAGCTTATGTGAATTATTAGATGAAGTGACGATTAATTAAGACGGTATTAATGGGAAATCACGGGCGAGTTGAAAATTATGATGAAGCGGCCGCTTATCAGCATTTAATATGTTTGAAAGTAACGTCAATTAAATTTTGCAGTCACCCCGCCTTTTTATTTTTGCGTCCTTCGTCGAGCGTTCGGAGATCCATGGAAAAAGAAGAGGGTAAGTAGTAGTTGATATTTTTTTTTCTTTGTTTCTTTTTTTTACATCTTTTTATTCATTACATATTTTTTCCCAGCTTACTGAAATTGATTGTTTTTCTTTTGATTAATTTCTTCAATAAATTTTTTTTGCATTAAAAAAATTAAGGGGTCTGTTTGTTTTTGTTTTGATTGATATATTTCTTTTGTTGAATCTGTAAATTTCTTTTTCTTTAATTCAATAAACGGCCATGTTTTACTAAGTTTTTTTTAATTTTTTCATTCCTCAAAATAACCTTCCCCTTTCCCATATTTTTCCCTTTGTGCTAGTTTTTATGTAAGGTGTTCTGAAAGTCCCACGACACGACTGAGCGCTAGCCGGCCTCAGTATGCCACCCCGGGCTACATATCCCTCTGCCAAAACTTAATGTCTGCAACTGCGGTGACTCTCGTGGTTGCTACAATGCATCGAACAGTGCGAAAACGCCTTGAATCCGCTACTGACTGCATGAAAACTAGGTATGATCTAAAGTCAAATTCTACGGGCTTCCAGCAAGATGATTTGGTGTGGCTATACAACCCACAACGGCGGAAGGGTATGTCTCCGAAGATACAGCATAATTGGAAGGGACCATACCGGGTTACAAAGCGAATCACCGGCGTCGTATACCGCATACAGAAACACCGTAAGCCGATAGCCAAAATGAAAATCGTGCACCTATACCGTCTTGCCTCATATTACAACCAGGGAGACTTAACTTAAACTGGCGACACATCTTTTTGGGGCGAAAAGAACTGAGGTGGGGGCAGGATTACATGTCTAAACATTTCTTTGATCTGCTGTCGCAATTGTTATAGGAACTATTAATAACATCATGATCAATACGGCTTGAAAAGAAGCAACCAAAAAAAGTAAATGAATGTAATTGAAAGCAGAAGAATGGACCAAGTAGATCCATGATCAATATCTCAAAGTGACGCTGCTGCGGGTATTCATGAAATATCGAATATTCCAGGTAAATATAAATGGATTAAACGACTAGAGACCGTATTTAGAGCCAAGCTGAATGAATAAGGGATAAAGTAGTAGTAAAACCACGATTGTAAATACTACGATAAGTGTAGAGCGCGAGTTGAAGGCGATATTGAGTGATAGTGAAGTAAAGGTTTTCCGTGATGTATTTGAAGACATTGGAAACATAAATTTATAGGACAAGTGAAAAGCAAACTGAGGTGCGATTTGCAAAACATTGAAGTTAACGATTTTGCATTCTTAGTGTTCGCTGTAAAGAAGTCGTAACGGTGAAACACCTGTTACCTTATTAATACTTATTCGGTGTAACACCTTATAAGTTCCAGGGTAACGAAATCTGCGTTCATTGAACAGTTCAAGGAACATTAGCCAAACAATTAGCGTATCGCCAAGTGTAAAACGTTAATATGCTCAAATGTTCAATGACTACACTAAACGCACGATTTTCCTAAAACGCTCCCAGCAGCCCCAACGCAAGAAAACTTAAAGGCCTTTTCGCTTGAAAAATCGAACTGAACTTTTATTTTTCTCTTCAAGTTCTTAAATACTAACGAAATGCTTACCTAAACTAAAATAACACTTAAAGCAATTCTTCTCATGAGATTTTACTTGGAGTAAACAATCCAAAGTCACAAAATCCCGAATATAATATTTCACGCATTCATGATGTGAATGTAGAAAGTGCTGAATTGCATTTTAAGTGGACGAGAACGTACATATTATTCTTGCAACAAAGTGTTGGACTGGTGACGAGAGCATTTGTTTATCTTAGGATTATATTACGCGACGATAAATTTCAGATGGTTCTTGCAACAAAAATTTGCACTGGTGACGAGAACGTTTGTCTATCTTAGGATTAAATTACACGACGAGAAAATTATGATTTTGGATTGCTTGGACAATGATTAGATGTATTAAGTAGTAAAATTTGTATACATTGAAATGAAATGGTTTCATATTATATTTTACTTGAAAGATTTATAATGTGAAAATATTTGAAATGTGAGATAGCTCTCAAAAAATTCGTAACATTCTCCCTGCCTTGAACTATCTGTTCAAACTTGAACTTGAATCATGAATTCTGATGCTTGCTGAGATCGGGATCTACGTTTTGGTGCTGGAGCAAGTGATTTGCTAGAGCCCTTGATACGCAATACGCAATATTTGACTACGATAACGATGATTGCTGCTAAGATGACAAAGAGGCAGGTGTACGATACGATGAATTGATGCCCATCATGGTGTGTTAATTTTGGCACGAGGGAATTTCTATGTTTGCAGATGTGCTCAGAAATATTCTATCTGTCATTAGGTACGGGTCGAATTTGATAGCTTTCATCGTGTATCGGGATGATCTCACTGACGTTGCGTGTTGGGAACACGGATATTGAGTTCAACGTGATATGTCGATTGTGAGCTGAGCGTATTTGAGAATACATCCTGGAAAGAGAGTAAAAGTTCCCGTGCCGTTTAAGCGGTGTTGAGTGATTTGATTGTTGCAAATCACACTGATGACAATACCGTGTCTTATTGCGTACATCCAATGATTCTCGATTTGCAAGCTCGTGAACTGAGGGTCCCCAAGTGTAGTCTTGACCCGACATTTCGGTGAGTTCACAGTGAGGAGGAAGATGTTAATGTCACATCCATTTGAATAGACGTTGATGTTGATGGGTGATTGTTTGATATTGCAAAAGAAGTTGGAGTTCTGTGCCTTATAACACTTTGTTTCCAGCTCGAAGTCTGACGTTGGATAGTACTGATCGTGATTTGAATTGATCAGCATGTATTGAGAGTCCGGCTGAATTACAGTGAAAGTGTTATTAGTCTCGAATCGGGGAACTGGTATGTTTTTGAATAGTTCAAATTTCGCGTTTGTGATAAGTGGCATCCCTACCCGAAAAATGATCTCATCCTTGAACAGCTGGCTTTGAATGTTCATAATTCCGTAGAGTTCCACTAAATTGTCGGGATTCATTGGCGGACACAGGTGTGTGGGTAAGTTTTCCCTGATAAGTTGTATCTTTTTCTGCAATTGAGACGGACTCAGCAGTAGCGGACTCACTATTCCATGACGAGTGTCAACCAAGACACTCAAAAGCGCGTTTTGGATATGTTGGAATTTAGATACGGCGAGAATCAATCGGATGGATAATGAATTCAAAATTTCGTGCAATCGCTGACTGTCGATCACTTTGCTGATGACATTGACAGTATTTGTATTAGTGTTGAAAACTTCATAAAACTCCTGCAATCTTCGGGCAGTGTCTTCGGGCAAGCTTTGGATTATGTTTACTGTCGCATTGATAATGGTGGTTTGATTTTTTATGAGGTTTATAAGCGACTGGTCGTTATCTTCAAGCTGGTTGATTATATTTGACATCCTTTCAGCATAACTTGAATCTAAGACACCAAACATTGAGCTAGCCATGTTGCTGATGATGTCGAATGGTGATCTTCTTGCTCGTTTTCCCTTTGTCAACAGTAGATAGTTGTTCGGGGTAAACATGTAAGCGTGACTTGCAAGTAAGATAATGTTTCTTCACATGATTCAAGATCTTGTAGCTGCGTGCAAAATGTGCTTAGTTTAGTGGCAGCTTCGCAGATTGAGTTATACTCTGCCCAGAAAGGATTCATTGAGTAGAATTCCAGCATGGTCCACTCATCTGCAATTAAAGATGCGGATGCGAGGCACTCGAACAGCAGTCCTGGGCGATCATTGAAGGGCGTGATGTTGATTGAAGCCTCTGTTGCCCTGGCTGGTAAGATGAAACATATTGCCAGCAGAGTTGTAAGGGCCCATGATACCTTCTTCCGTTTTGAGCTAGTGGAGGGTCCCGGATCGTTGGTTAGTTTGCTGGTTAAAGGTTCAGGTTCGTTTTGTTGCACTCGTACATCTGGACTTGGGCGTTGATATCCCGATGGTCCTGGTATTGGCTCCGCAGATTGTGCGTCGGTAGTTGTTGTTTCGCCCTTTTCAGCTCCGATAGGAAGAGGTACTACCATATGAATTGGCCGCTTGATTAGTCCAGATGCGGTTTTTATCTCTACCACCCGAACGAACCCATCGGTTCCTCTTATGGTGTTGGCAATGCACCCCAGAGGCCAAGATAGTGGTGGTATATTGTCTTTCTTGACTATCATCATTGTCATGTTTTTTTGATGTTGTCGATTGACGTTTTCCACTTATGGCGTTGTTAAAGTTCACTCAAGTATTCCCTACTCCTACGATTCCAAAATTCTTGCTTAATTCTGGTTAGCTCCTTCCATCTGTCAACCAGTGAAAGTGTGTTGATTTGTGTATAGGGATCAATGGTAGAATTAAGCGGATCTCCGATGAGCAAGTGGCGTGAGGTGAGTGCTGTTAGATCGTTCAGGTCATCAGATAATGATGTCAGCGGTCGTGAATTTAGTATTGCCTCTTTTTCCACTACGAGGGTTGTAAGCTCTTCATAGGTCAACGGTCTGGATGAAGCCGTATTGAAAAAAAGTTGCTTGGCGGATTTTACTGCTGCTTCCCAAAAACCTCCAAAGTGAGGCGTGCGCAGAGGAATGAATTTGAAATTTATCCTTTTCCCAGAACAGAACTCCTGGATTTGTTGTGTTGCTCCTGAACCATGTACGACCTCTTTTAGTCCACTGAGCTGATTGTTGGTGCCGACAAAAATCATGGCATTTTCACAATAGATAATGTTGCAACTGCCACGTCTTCCAAGGAATCTTTTGAGAGCCTGGATAAACGCGTCGGTTGTGAGGTTCTTCACCACTTCCAGGTGCACTGCCTTGGTAGCAAAGCAACAAAACAACGCGACGTAAGTTTTCTGTGGCGATCTACTGCAAATCTGGGTTCGCACGTAAAAGGCGCCGCAAAAGTCGACACCGGATTTTATAAATGGGCCCGATGGTTAGACTCGATCTTTTGGCAGATTGTCCATTATTTGTTGTTTTAGGTTTGGTTTTTCTCATGCACAGAGAACGCATTTGTCGATTTTAGTCCTTGCAATAGTTTTTCCATGGATTAGCCAATAGTTTTGTCTGGTTAAGGCCAATAGACCAGCTTGCCGGATGTGATTGTTGGCACAATCAATTTGCTTTATGATGAGTCTCATTAACGTGGTGTTTCTGAGGCAGAACAACAAGATGTTTTGCTTCAAATGATAGGTCTGAACTTTGGAGCCGTCCACTGACTCTCATAATTTCATGCCCGTCAAGGAATGCACATAGCCCACTAATGCTGCTTGTTGAATTGATTCCCTTGTGTCTTCGCAGTTGCTCCAAGTCTTGCGGAAACGTTTCCGCTTGAACTTCCTTGATGATGCTGTTCATGGCATGCTCTAACTCTAGCACGGATAAGACTCCGAAGCGACCACATGTGGTTGGTTTGGAGTTGATGATGAATCGAAGACTATAGGCCACGATTCGTTTTATTCGATGTATGCTGCTGATATGGGCTAGGGATGCAACAAAGGCGTCATTTGCCGTTGCAGCTATCAAGGCTGTATCCGGGCATCTTCGCTCCAAGGAGGTTTCTGTATCGATGGTTTTATTGGGCCAGTAGTGTTCTTGTCGATGAAGAAAATGGGGACCATAGAACTACTGTTGATGATTACTGAATACTTCTGGCGCTACTCCTCTCGATATGAGATCAGCTGGATTTTTCTTGGATGGCACGTGCTTCCACTGGGATTCCAATGTAAGCTCCTGTATGGCAGCAACTCGATTTGCCAAAAACTTTTGGATTGAGGAAGCTTGTGATCTCAACCATGACAGAACAATTTCCGAGTCAGTCCAGAATTTGATTGGGTCGTTCCAGTTTAGATCCATCTTCACTCGTTGGGCCAAGTCCGTGCCCAATTTGGAGGCGCATAATTCCAGTCGTGGTAGTGTTATGGGCTTCAGTGGCGCTATTCTAGACTTAGCGCACAACAATCGAACTCTTATTGTACCATCGATGAGGAATGACCGAATGTAAATAGCAACGCCATACGCTCTTTCAGAAGCATCGCAAAAGACGTGGAGCTGTCTGTCCTTAGCACGGTTGTGTGATGAAATATGCCGTGGAATTGCTATGTAGCATAGTGTCTTGAGGTTTTGTTAAAAATCGCGCCAATCAGCCAGGAGTTCATCAGGAATAATGTCATCCCAATCAAGGTCCAGACACCAGAGTCTTTGCAAAATGAGCTTAGCAGGGACCATGGCAGGGCCCATTGGACCCAAGGGATCAAATACGTGCGCGTTGTCAGACAGAGCTTGCCGCTTCGTGATGTTTACTGTGTTGATGTTGTTGACTGTAACCCGAAGCTCATCCTCCTTTGGAAGCCACATCAGTCCCAGTGCCTTTACTTGCGGATTGCTTTCATCGACTAAGTCCAGCTGGGCGGCCACTTCACCACTGGGAAGGTCCCTGGTGAATGCTTCATGATTTGCGCACCATTTTTGTAGCTTGAATCTACCCTGACTCCGAATTGCACGCAACTGCTTCTGAGTTTCTAACGCTTCACTCAGAGTGTCTGCTCCGAATATCGCATCATCCACTTGCATATTTTGAAAGATTGCCATTGATCCCAGTGGTTTGTTGACTTGGTTGTCCTGCGCTATTCGATGGAGACATCAAATATCAAGATACGGTGCTGTGGTAAGTCCATATGTAACCGTGTTGAGTTGGTAGTATCGTAGAGCTTCTTGTGGATTTTCACGGCAGACAATCATTTGATACTGCCGGTCATTATTCGCTACCACTATCTGCTGGTACATCTTTTCTATATCTGCGCCGCAAACATATCGAAGATGACGAAAACGGAGCAAGACAGAAAATATGTCCTCTTGGATCTTGGGCCCAGTAAATAACATGTCGCTGAGCGAGAGTCAAGATGAAGTTCTGGCGGATCCATCAAATACAACCCTGAGTTTCGTTGTTTTGCTATCTGGTTTATAGACACAGTGATGCGGCAGGAAGTAATACACAGCCAGAAGATCAGTTATTTCGGACATATGTTCTAACTTTATGTATTCTTGCATAAAGCTGACATACTTGTCTTTGAGATCCAGATTTCGGTTGAATCTTCTCTCATTGGCTAAAAACCTGCTTTGGACTTGCTCTTTGGGATCACCCAAAACTGAAGGGTTTTCAGAGAAGGGGAGCCTTACCACAAATCTTCCGTCGGGATTTTGCTTGGTGTTCTCTCTAAAGCGGGCTTCGCCCTTCCTTTCTGCACTTATTCGAGGCGGTGCTGAAGTTTCTATTGTCTCCACCTCCCAAAAACTTTCGATTTGCTTGTTGAGTTCTTAAGCCTCTCTTATGCCTATTAAACATGACCTGGAGTTACCTCGTGACGGTTTCGATAATTTTCCGGCTACTTTCAAGCCAATGGTTGTGCTTTGCAGCATGGGTAAGTCCTTACCAAGGTTAATACGACCATCGAGCTGTAGGTCAAAGTAGTGCGCTGCTCCTATGAGGACCTCAATAGATGCCGGTTCGTGGAATTCAGGGTCCGCCAGTTGTATGCCCGCGGGATTTTCCATGTGGATATGTCCAGCTGTGATGCAGGCTGAACTGTGGTAATCTTTGCTAGCACAAATGCGTCTAGGTCGAGTTTGCACTTGGTGATTTGAGACTGCATTTGTACCTGCATTCTTGCTTGAGCGATACTTCGATTTGGGCCAATTCCTTGTATACTTGTTGGATCAGGGACTCCAGTGATCGCAAGTCTCTTTGCTACCTTCTCAGTGATGAAGTTAAGCTGTGACCCGGCGTCTAGCAGAGCACGGCATTCAACTGCTCGATCATTCGCTACTATCAGTGTTACCATGATGGTTTCCAGTATGACATGGGCTGGGTCTTCCGAATTGGGCTGAAATACAAGCTCAATCTTTGAGTCACCACTAGAGGGCTGTTTGGGTGACATTTTGATGTTGTTCTTTGCCCTGCGTTGCTCGTCATCATTGTGAAGCAATGTGTTATGCTTTTGTTGGCATCTAGTGAAGACACCCCGAGTGCACTTCGCGGCTCCATGCCCAGGATTGAGGCAATTTCTGCACAAGTTGGCTCGTTGAACGATTTTTGTCACCTTGGCACTGATTGTCGGACAAATTCCTTGCAGGCAAATAGAGGATGTGATTCTGTGCACGCCGCGCAATGCACCTTTTCTGGATTCGCAACTAAGACCGATGTTCTTAGCTTTGTAGTTGTCTTGGTTTCTGATGATTGTTTGCCCTTCGTGGCTTCGATAGTCTGAAAGCGCACCTCTAAGAAGCTCAGAACTTTGCTGACATTTTCCAATGATCGTGGAATCTCCGATGTTTGTTCGTACAGCATGTGTGTTGTTCTGTCTAACTTTTTCAAGATGATGTGAAAGACGATGGCATCTCAGTGCTCTGTATTTACCCCAAGGTTCCGTAAACTCATGAGGCATTCGTTGGTAGTATCATGTAGCCTTTTGATGCTGGTTGCTGAGTCCACTTGAGTTGACTGTTGCGAAAGAAATTTGCTGGTAAATGCGTTAACCAGCACTTGGTCGTTATGGTATCGTTGCTTGAGCAAAGACCATGCTACTTCCTAATTCCTGTCACACACTGGTAGATGTTGGATCAATGTGCGAGCCTCCCCAGATAGTTTAACTACAAGATAGAACATCGTCTGTGCTGCACTTATGAGGCTGTTATGTATCAGCTGCTCGAACAAGTCCTTGAATTGAATCCAGTCGATATAATCGCTCGAAAATGTTGGCAAGCTGATTGCTGGGAGTTTTGCGGTCTCAACTAGTTGATGATTGTATTGCGAAGTCTTTGGAGTGCTTTTTACATGCTGGAAACCCTTATAATGACCATTTGTACTTCAGTGTCCACTTTGTTGTATGCTTCTTCGTCCTCGCTCTGATCGTAATTTTCATAGCAAGCCCAGACAGCGTGCCAGTTCTCATCTAACAGTTCCTACAGCTTCTTAAGCAGTTCAGCCTTGAATCTGTAGAACTGCGGGGGTTGAGTTGTTTCTAACTTTTCGTTTATTTCGGCAATCATATGCATCGTCGATTTGATGAGGACCTTTTGTCCTCGCAAAAGTTGTATCACCTCACTGGGCTTGTCGTTGGGCATCTCGTTCCCTGATCCTCGATTCAAAATATGTTCCAGAGCTCGTTTGTATTTCTGGGTGGTGCCTTCGACCTGCTCAAAGTATGAATTTGCGAAGTATAGATGCTCACTATGAGTCCCTAAGAATCCTTTTTAAAATTAGAATAGCCCTTTTCGATGGAGCTGCCCAGCTCCTTTTGTATTTTTGCCACTGCATCCATAATGAATTATTGATCGCTGTACGTGGTCTCGCTACCACGTCGGGATCACCAGATTTTATGTTCGCTGTAAAGAAGTCGTAACGGTGAAAAACCTGTTACCTTATTAATACTTATTCGGTGTAACACCTTATAAGTTCCAGGGTAACGAAATCTGCATTCATTGAACAGTTCAAGGAACATTAGCCAAACAATTAGCGTATCGCCAAGTGTAAAACGTTAATATGCTCAAATGTTCAATGACTGCACTAAACGCACGATTTTCCTAAAACGCTCCCAGCAGCCCCAACGCAAGAAAACTTAAAGGCCTTTTCGCTTGAAAAATCGAACTGAACTTTTATTTTTCTCTTCAAGTTCTTAAATACTAACGAAATGCTTACCTAAACTAAAATAACACTTAAAGCAATTCTTCTCATGAGATTTTACTTGGAGTAAACAATCCAAAGTCACAAAATCCCGAATATAATATTTCACGCATTCATGATGTGAATGTAGAAAGTGCTGAATTGCATTTTAAGTGGACGAGAACGTACATATTATTCTTGCAACAAAGTGTTTGACTGGTGACGAGAGCATTTGTTTATCTTAGGATTATATTACGCGACGATAAATTTCAGATGGTTCTTGCAACAAAGTGTTGCACTGGTGACGAGAACGTTTGTCTATCTTAGGATTAAATTACACGACGAGAAAATTATGATTTTGGATTGCTTGGACAATGATTAGATGTATTAAGTAGTAAAATTTGTATACATTGAAATGAAATGGTTTCAGATTATATTTTACTTGAACAATTTGAAATGTGAAAAATTTGAAATGTGAGATAGCTCTCGAAAAATTCGTAGCACTTAGTAAATAAACTCTTTTAACTTAATTTAGAAGACAGTGCGTTTTCACTTTCCCGGAATATTAATGTTATTGGCCGCGAACCATAGCATGCGACAATATATTATCGTGTTGCTTATATTAGTTATGTACCGAATGATGGTTTTATAGTTTTATTACGTTTTTATATACGGTTTATGAGTTTAGTGTTGCGTTTAGACAGTTTTATTGAGCGATTTTTAACCACGGAGTTTGCCGCAGTTGCAGTGGTGCCCACTGTGCTGGAATTTTATATTATACAGTCTTCACCGGCTATGCCAGCAGCCATGCGGTAAAAGTGTTGGTGTTGGTTGGGATTAATCGAATTTCAAGGTTTGCTTTATCTCCCTGCACGGGATTGTTGGATTTTGATTCAACCCTAGGAATCAACGTACACTTTCGGTCCTTTGGTCATCTTTCTGGCGTTGGCTTTGGAATTTGTGCGGCTCTTGTCCAAGCCATTATGCAGTCGGTGATGATTCCTAATAGTCTCGTAGTCGAACCTTTGAGGTAATAATGAGAGCAGAGTTTGCCTTAGCTTCCTTTGTCATACCAGGCACTATTGTGGTTTGTCTGCTCTGTATTCTGCCAATGCTTTAATCTTACCTACTCCTCTAAGCAACTTTATTCCTTTTTCTTTCCCTTGCAAGGAGGTTCATTTGAATTTATTCCATCTCCGCTCTTTGGTATAATCCTAATTGCTTGATCAGATTTTGATTTCATATCTAATTTTAGTTTTAGAGTTATAATTTGGGATTGAGTTGTGTTGTATATATATATATATATATATATATATATATATATATATATATATATATATATATATATATATATATATATATATATATATATATATATATATATATATATATATATATATATCTACACACATATATATATATATATATATATATATATATATATATACATATATATATATATATATATATATATATATATATATATAAACATATATATATGTATATATATATATATATATATACATATATATATATATATATAGATATATACAGATATATATATATATATATATATATATATATATATATATATATATATATATATATATATATATATCTATATATACAGAGATATATATGTATATATATATATACATATATATATATATATATATATATATATATATATATATATATATATATATATATATATATATATATGTATATATATATATATATATATATATATAGATATATATGCAGATATATATATATAAATATATATATATATATATATATATATATATATATATATATATATATATATATATAGATATATATGCAGATATATATATAAATATATATATATATATATATATATATATATATATATATATATATATATATATAGATATATATGCAGATATATATATATAATATATATATATATATATATATATATATATATATATATATATATATATATATATATATATATATGTGTACACATAAAACCTACACAGATACGTATGTAAAGGTATGCATACATAAATACATATACATATATATATATATATATATATATATATATATATATATATATACAGTATATATTTCTTATAACGACGTTGAAGGGACCAGTGAAATTCCGTCGTTATAACCGTAGGTCGCTATATCCAAACATAATAATAATACTCAAATATACTCTTTATTTATGATAGAAATGAGAAAGTTAATTGAATACAACAGAAATGATACATACTAAAGAATGGACACAACAACTTAACTTAGCCAGATTTAATTTTAAGAAAAAAAATCGGTGATCATTGTTTGTTTTTGTGATTTTCGGTTTTCTAAAAAGTGTTGTTCAATTACTTTCTCCAAATGTAGTAAAGCGAAATCTGTTTTAGCCTCTTTTAAATCCTCATTAAATGTAAAAAAATGTTGTACCGTTTGAATCGCTGAAAAAGCATCTTTAGAGGTAGGTGGTTGGAAATCGATAGTTGGACTCATTTCCTCTTCGTCGTTATTTATACCCGACTCCAAATCTTGATTTGAGATAGCTAAAATTTCCTCTACCGTCATGTCCTCCGCCGTTTCAAGTTCTTCATCAATGCTTGGAAAATGTTCCCAACATTCTTGTGATGCCAAGTCATCTACAGCCAAAGCGCAGACCCATTGAGCCAAAGATAGATTATCCTCAACTTCATTTTGATCGTTTTGTAGCCGTCGCCATTCCGCTAAGGGTAGGGAATCATCTTGATCAAAAGAGTTTTCTGTTGCGTTTAAATAAAATCCTGCATGTGCAAAACAATTGGTTATTGTGCGTTGAGAAACACGATCCCAAGCTTTTGAAATCAGAAAAATGGCTTCAAGGATATGCATTTTTTTAGGCACACCATTTTCGTCGATGTCTTTTAAAAGTTTCATAATTTGAACTTTTCTAAAATGTGTTTTCAGTGACTTGATTACGCCTTGATCCAATGGTTGGAGAACTGCCGTAGTATTTGGAGGAAGAAAGACTAATTTTATTGCTTTTAAGTTTTGAATATTCGGGTGAGCGGGACAGTTGTCTAAGAGCAATAAAATTTTCTTTTTTTGTCGCATCAGCTTACTGTCCCATCGCAAAATAATTTTTTCAAATAAGGCTGATGTCATCCAGGCTCTTGGGTTATTTTCATATTCGACAGGTAGTGATTTAACATTTTTAAAACATCGAGGCCGTTTAGCTTTGCCAATAACCACTAGTTTTAATTTTTCCGAGCCAGTCATATTTGCTGTTACAAGAACAGTCACTCTTTCTTTAGAAAGTTTACCTCCGACACACTTTTCTCCTTTAAACTTCATTGTTTTATCAGGCATCATTCTAAAAAACAAACCGGTTTCATCTGTGTTGAATATTTCTTCGTCTTTATATCCTTTTCTTAAATTTGGCCATACTGTTGTTAACCAATCGTTACACATCCCTTCCGGTACATCTGCCGCTTCTCCACTTATTTTGCCAAAAATAATGTTGTGCCTTTTTCTAAACCTTTGGATCCATCCCACTGTGCATTTAAAATCTTTTAATCCAAGTTTTCTTGCAAAATCGTCCGCTTTTGCTTGCAAAATAGGACCGCTGATGGGAATATTGCGACTTCTTTGAATTTTGAACCATTCAAATAAAGCGTCGTTTACTCTAGATTGTTTACAAGACCTAACCTTTTTTAATTTTAATGATTTAGAGCTATTTTCATATACACTCTGTATTTTATCGCGATTTTTCCACATCGTGGAAATTGTTGAATGTGCCACCTAAGATGAAATAACATGCATATACAGTATTTTTACTAACTGCATATTTATTTAGAACTTACATCAAATTCTTTGGCAATGCAGAAATTTGACTCTCCAGCTTCCAGACGCCAAATAATTGCTGCTTTTTCAGCGATTGTGAACGCCTTTCTTTTTGCCATGTCGACCTTCGTTAAGCTGTTTAAATATTGGACCTTTTATAGGAAACTAAGAAATCAACTTCCACTAAACAAAACACTGAACTGACTGTTTATGTTCTGTCGCGTTTGTTTTCATACCCCGGTGATTCCCCTTATTCGATAATTCCTTTGAGTAATCTTACTGTATTCGTGAGTCCGTCGTTATAAGGCTCAAATTTAACCAGTTCATCTTTCAATTTCCCGTCGCTATATTAGTTTCGTCGTTATATCCGATGTCGTTATAAACGACAGTTCTTACATACAAAAGTGCTTTTCCCGGCCGGGACTTTTGAAATTCGTCGTAAAAGCCGATATGTCGTTATATCCGATGTCGTTATAAACGATATATACTGTATATATATATATATATATATATACAGAGATATATATGTATATATATATATATATATATATATGTATATATATATATATATGTATATATATATATATATATATATATATATATATATATATATATATATATATATAGATATATATGCAGATATATATATATATATATATATATATATATATATATATATATATATATATATATATGTACACATAAAACCTACACAGATACGTATGTAAAGGTATGTATACATAAATACATATACATATATATACATATATATATATATATTTATATATATATATATATATATATATATATATGTATATATATATATATATATATATATATATATATATATATATGTAAATATATATACCTGTATATATTTACCCGCAAGTATATATATATATAGATATATATGGATATATATATATATATATATATATATATATATATATATATATATATATATATATATATATATATATATATATACAAAAGTTCTCGGTACAATATGATTAGATTTTGGGTTTAATTTTAGTTTTAGAGTTACAATTTGGGATTGAGTTGTGTTGTATATATAATTATATATATATATATATATATATATATATATATATATATATATATATATATATATATATATATATATATATATATATATATATGCATATATATATATATATATATATATATATATATATATATATATATATTGGGTACACATAAAACCTACACATATATGTATATAAAGGTATGCATAGATAAATACATATACTTACATATATATATATATATATATATATATATATATATATATATAGATATATATATATATATATATATATATATATATATATATATATATATATATACCTGTATATATTTACACGCAAGTATATAAATGTGGATATATACATATATATATATATATATATATATATATATATATATATATATATAAATACATAAGTTCTCGGTACAATATGATTAGATTTTGGATTTGTGTTTCTTATATGTGAGGAACTTTTAATCAGGTTATCGTTTTGAGCATTTTATATTTTTAAAATTTCATTAATATATTAACCTAACTGTTTGTCTGTCTAGCCTTTAATTTCTACCCATTTGTTCTTCTTCTGGCGCATTTTAAATCAATATGCTACGCGCAGTGATACGGTCTGATGATTCGGGTCTTGACAGATTCACCCACGTAAACCTCTCATCTACTCGGGCAGAGTTGCTAAGGCCCACCAGAAGTATGCCTCTGGCTTCTTCAATGCACCTACCCACATTGCACCGTCAGTCACTGCAAAGTGAGGTGCCCCACGAATGATTCCTCGAGAGGAACCACATCATTTTCTTGGTCCCGATCATCAAGTGCATTCCTCCGGTCAATTACGAGGCCAAAAGTGGAATTTTTACTTTGATGACCAGTCGTAGAAGTTAGATGAGGCCAGCTTCTAATTCCCCGTGGAAGCATTCGCCCACCATTATTGAATTACAGCGGATACTCAAGCACACGATTTCCCTTTATTTTTTCGAGGGACTGCAGAATCATGGTATTGGGCGTATTTCCGGAGTTCTTCAGTTCTTCTGTAGTCCCCCCTATTGACAGCCCTACTCGAGGGTTTCTCATAATTTATAACTGAAGTTAATATCAGACGCGTTGTAGATGCACGCTTTACCGGGAGAATCCTTCCTTAGTTTTTACGATGCTGTTCATTCTGGAATTCTTCAGCTGCGCAACTCATCGCCGGATTTTGATCTCCAATATGGACATCGACGGAATATGCACTAGGGTCTGTGGGATCATCTTGCCGGTCTTGTGGCTGCATCGATACAGGGTCTTGTGAAGAGGTGCATGGCGGAGGAGTCAGAATGGTATCCTGGTGGTCGTCCAACAGCAAAAATCAATAGTAGAACCTGGTCATGAGTGTGGACAAAGGGAAGAAGTTGGTGAGGCTCTGGACATCTTGTCGACAACCAATGTTCTATGGACCACCTAGGCAATTTCATCTTATATCCTGGCAAGTGGCCAGCCTCCGTTGAAGAATTATTCCAAAGAGACCAATTTGATTGATTGGGATGCTTCACAACCAGAATTGGCAGTAGTCAATAAGCCTTCCTTTCATGAGGTCTAGCTAGATCCAATACATAACCGCTCCCAAGAATCCCTTCCTTCTGCAATAGCGTCCCCAAGTTTTTAACCGACTACAGGTTCGAGACGCAAAAGTATTACGATTGCAAAGATTTCGGCTATAGTGTTTTTGACTGTAGGACTCCCATTAATCACCTCTTTTGCTTTGGCTGTTGGAAGAAAGGGGTCATAAGACCTTGCTGCCCCGTATGCAAGGCCAAATCTTTTCCTACACGTAAAACCATGTCATCTCTACTGTCAAATAATAACCCACCCAGACGGGTGGATGCGATAACGGATGTAGACCCAAAGTTGCGGCGCCTGTAATGACTGATCCCAACGCCTGTACATTATCCAGAAATCGATACTTTTCCATTTGTATCTACCGATTCGATTATCTTAAGTAGTGTGACAGCCTACGTCGAAAGTAATAAAATGGCAGGTAACAATCGAGAACCACCCACTTCTGGAATCGCTTCCGGAGATCCTGGAGGTATTTCTTCACCAGGCGTCTCTTAAGGAGTGCCTACGTGCAGTCAATTGTTACAACTCTTGACGACAATACGCCCTACGTGGAAATCTTCATCAAGGGTTACAAATTGACGAGCTTGCTTGATAATGGGACCAGTGCCAGAGTCCTTGGACCTGCTGCCAGACTAGGTTTCGTTTATGCAAACCATGCGTGCGCCTATTCAGACTGCATTAGGCCACAAGGATCCAGTTCTGGAATACGTCACCACGTTAGTACAATTTAACAACACCAGCCAATCGATAAAATTTCTAGTCGAGTTCTGGGATTTCATCAAAATAGTACAAATCCATGCCAATGTTATCAATGCAGCTTCCGACCCTGAATTTCACCCATTGAGTCCAGAGGATCAGCAACGCCTGAACCTCGTCAAACAACTGTTTCCGTCATATAATGCGAGTGGCTTGGCTAGGACCAGTCTCGTGTCTCATATTCACACTTGTTCTGCTCGACCCATTAAGTAGCAGCATTATGCTGTCTCGCTAGCTATACAAAAACTTTTGTATGACGAACTCGATCGTATATTGTCTTTTGGGTACAAGGGGAAAGTCAAAGTTCGTGGAGCTCTCCTGTGACCCGTGTCAGAAAACCCGGCAAGGTATTTTTATGTCTTGAAACTAGATGCCTCAACAAGGTGACAGCTAAGGATGCCTAACTGTTGCCACTGGTTGTAGGTCTATCGGCACGGCTGCAAAGTACCAGGCTCACTACCAGCTTGGATCTAAAGGATACCTTTTGGAAAATCCTATTTTTTGGGGGGTCGGGGCGTGAATTTCATTTATGCACAGAGTGTTGGATTGCCATGCTCACCAGTGTCCCTTGTCAACCCAATACCCAGCCTGGAACCATTTGACACATTACTACGGGCCAGGTCTCGTTTCGTTATGCCATGAGGTGACTTCAAGCTGGGGGATCCTTCCTCTAGCGGAAAGAGAGAGGGAGATAAGCAATCCTCCAGCCTCAACGCCTCTGGTTGCTATGAGTTCCCTATATCTAATTCCGTTGTATGCAGCAAATAAGGAAAAAATGGCCCTTACTGTTCCTGGCAGGCCCTTGGACTATTTCAAGGTCATGCCGTTTGGCTTATGTAACGCTCCCCAAATGATGTGTTGGTTGATGCACCAAGTAATACTCCACCAGCTACTGGACAAGGTATCTGTTTACCTGGATGACCTGCTTGATACAAGTCCGACCTTTGATGAGCACGTGAAGCTCCTGAGTTCTGTGGTAAAACTGCACAGGGACGCCAGCTTTGCCATTAATGTTGAAAAGAGCAAGTTCGTCTAGAAGGAAATCAAATGTCTTGGCTTAATAGTAAGTGATGTTATATTGCGCCCCAACCGTGAGAAGATTTCAGTCATAGTTTTCTATCCTGAACCCCGAACGGCCAAAGATGTGAGACGATTCATGAGCGCAATAAGATATAGTACAATACAATAGAATAGGTCAGTTGTTGCCCCCAGTAATCGATTTGCTTAAGGGTAAACGCTCCTTCTATTAGTCTGCTATCGTCAATAGCACCTTAAATAATGTGAAGCAGTTA
This sequence comes from Odontomyia ornata, assembly GCA_963969285.1. Taxonomy (NCBI): domain Eukaryota; kingdom Metazoa; phylum Arthropoda; class Insecta; order Diptera; family Stratiomyidae; genus Odontomyia; species Odontomyia ornata. Next base: position 195,311,919 of record OZ017739.1, read on the forward strand.
CTTGTTGCCGCTCCGGTGTTGGCCAATTTCGATTTTAACAAGGCACTTCTATATTCAATGTGACGCAAGTGCAGTGGGTATTGGAAGCATTTTGTCCCAGAAATACGATGAGGGTGGAGAGCATTCAATTGCATATATGTCAATGAAGCTCAACCCCGCGCAATGCAACTATAGCATTACCGAGTCAGAATGCTTAGCGGCGGTTGAAAGCATGAAGAGATCTAGGGCATATATTGAGGGGGTGCCTTTCACCATGGGTACTGACCATGCTAGCCTAAATGACTGATGCAGCAGTTGGACTTTTCTGGTTGATATGCTCGATGGAGCCTGAAATTGTAAGGGTTCAATTTCCAAATTGAATACCGGTAAAATGCCCTCAACCATGTACTGGATGCGGTCTCGAGATTTTGGTCGCAGGGTGCAGTGGTGGTGGTTGCCTCGCTTATTGCTTGTCTCCCAGAGCACAAAGATATTGGTGATTTGATTCCGAAGTCTGCGTTTCAGGAGCCCGAGTACAATCATTTCAAGTAGCAAATTCCAAAGTTACCCAATAAGTTTGAGCATTTGCACATTTGCTGATGGTCAAGTGAACGCTGACTTTGGATACTCTCCGAGCGAAATTATGGGCTCCTCACGGTCACCAACAGGCTCTTATACTAGGAGCTCATGCTGATCCCTGGGGATAACATTATGGAACCAGTAAGAAGAAGTCTGTCGAAGATATTACTATTGGCCATGTTTGCGTCAAAATGTGATTCAGCACACCCAAAGCTGCTCGGCATGCAAACAGGTAAAGCCTTCGAATTTAATTTTGATACTCCTATGGGAACACCATGATACTCACTGAAACCTATGCAGCATCTGTTGGTGGACTTCATTGGCCCATGCTTCATTCAAAATTGGGAAATTATTGTTTGTGGTCCTGGACTATTATACCAAGATCGTAAGGCTCAAGCTCATGGCATGTAATAAGTCGTGTGATATTTTGAGTGCGAAATCTTTTTGACCTTTGAAGTTCCCGAATGGCTTCACTCGGACAGCGGTGTCCAAGGTATTCGCTAAGCTTATGAATGACTATCAGGTGCAGTGCTGCCTCACTCCATACCATTTACCTCAAGCTAATGCCCCGGAGAGGTCAAACGAGTTGCCATTTAACTCTACCAGGGTCTATATAAGGTCCAATCATAGTAAGTGGGACGAGAATCTTTCAGAATTATTGTATGTTTTGCCTTCCACCTGGTGATTCATGAGTCCACGGGATCTTCGCCTTATTTCGTCATCTTTGGGTACCACTCTTTCCAGCATGGCTCGGATTACTTCCTCCTTGGAAGCTTGAATGTTTTTGAGGATAAAGAAGTACAGATATGTTTAAACAGGGATCGTCTGTGAGCTGTACAAAACCACATCCGAGCCTAAATGAGACACTCAGTGTTTTCGTCGTCCACAAGATTGTTGCAAATTCCGGCCGTACCATCATTCTCCCATTCACAACTTCAATCGTCTATTTATCACATCCACCTTCTTTTGGGCACACATACCTCTTTCTTATATTTATTTTTTTTATACATTTAATCATTTATCTTTATTTTTTATCTCCCGTCATATTGATTTTACCTTTCCTTTGTTATTTTTAAGTGCAAAAAATAATAATCTTATCTTTCCCACTAAAAAAATCTCATTCACTACTTCCCATTAACAGGATTTCATTCTATACCTTTTACTTAAAAAATCTCATTCCTTCCTTCCTACTGTTTATTCTTTCCCAAAATCAACAAACCTCTACATTGTAACGACATACACATAGGTATGTGAAATTTACTTGTTATTCGTTGAGCGGGAGATAATCCGAAGGCAGAGCATATATACTAACAAGCAACTACACCAGCTATTTTTCCGATTAGAAAGGGACGTAAAATAACATAAGAGACATTATTTTGCATTTCTTTCTTTCCTTTCTAACAATTTGAGAGGAAAATAAATTTTACTCAATACATACACAAATCGATTTCTAATTTTACGCAAAAAATACACAAATCGGTTTTTACGTTAACTACCGTTAGATGCGAAATTTGTTCTATGTGAAATTGCTTGTTAGTAGATATGCTCTGCCGAAGGTGGCTCCGGTGCTAGTGCAGTGGACTCTCAATCTGGACGTCTGCTGAGACCTTGGGTGCAAGTTCCCTCTTCTTAATGTCGTCAAAAGGAATTGTTTCCGTGTGTATGATGATTTGCATATAACTACACATCATCGTGGTTGTATGCAAATCACCATATATGCAAATGGAAATTGTTGCATTTGTCGAAAGTGAAAAGATCTGTGAGGAACGGACCGAAGTGTATTAAACTTCGATCACGTTACCTCGGCACGGCAGCAGTAATTTGGAAAAAAGTGTCCTGGCGGAATTGAAAGAGCGCGAACCTTGATTCGGATCCGGGGAGAGTTTAGGTCAACAAAATTATTGAAAGATAGTGACGGAAGTTTTGGAAGAGAAGGGCAATTGAGATAGAAGAGGGAACATTTTGCTAGTGGAATATGGAAATGGAAATTGTATGTGGGTGGTAATATGAAATGGCGACCACGGCGTATTATCCGCATAAGAAAATGTTATGAAAAAGTTTAATTTTAATGGAGAAAATATGGGTTTTGGTCGAAACGTGCCGAATGTGAAAGAAGACAAAAAGCGTGATTTCTTTCGACTATTCTCGGTACAAATTGATATTTTCGATACACAAGAGGGAATATACAGAACTTGTTTGAAGGCGCAAATTGATAATTTTGGCTGCGAGAGAAAATTAGCTCCCCAATCTTTGTCTCTGGGCATTATGCTATGACCAATTTGAAGTTTTATTCCAAAAGTAAAGAATAATTGTATTAAAAACCTGAAAGAAAAATCATATAACGGTGAAATAATATCGTTGTAGATAAAATATGCCTATTAGGAAGAAGTGATTTGTTCTTTTTGTGCGATCATACCAACTCTAAACTAGGAATAATTGTGTGCTTAGAAAAAAAACAACAAAAACGAAGTAGCGTTTTATTAAAATTGTATTGTGGTTTAGAAAATAACTAAACCAAAATAAAATTAACCAAAAATTCATATCGCCTTAAAAATTTACGTTTTTCTACCAACATTTAGAGTTTTTGAAGTGACAGAATTAACGTGCAGTGAAACGCAATTCGTTTTGTATAAATATCGAAGTCGAAAGTAATTTTCAGTGCCCCTGCAGTTGCCGAGCACTTAGCAAACAGGGGTGAGTAATTTTTTGAATTGCTTTAAGTTTAATTTGCTATTGATTAGAATTGACTTTTGTTTGAATTTAATTTATTTAAGAGGGGGTTAATTTGTTTGTTTTGCCTTAGTTGAACCCATCCAACTGTGTTATTTTTCTTATTTTAAATAAAACGGCTATGTCTATTTAAATAAACAAATTTTTCATTTCTCGAAACGACCCCCACATCTCCCGTCCCATCCTCCTTGTGTTAAGTTTCTATGTGTAGGGAGGCTCAGCACGAGCAGAGGGTGCTCCGGACGATCCGCGGCACAACTGAACCCCAGCCGGCTTCAGCATGCCACCCCGGGTCATGTCCCTCTGCTACGAATTAATGTCTGCAACAGTTGTGACTTCCGTGGTTGCAAAAACACATGCATATATATAGAAATATATATATATATATATATATATATATATATATATATATATATATATATATATATATATATATATATATATATATATATCAATATATTTGTACATATATATATATATATATATATATATATATATATATATATATATATATATATATACATATATATATATATATATATATATATATATATATATATATATATATATATATATATATATATATATAAATATTCTTCTTCTTCTTCTTAGCACTACAGCCCCTACGGGCCTTCGCTTCCTGCAACGCGTCCTCCAATTTCGAAATCCGAGCAGCGATGAACTGTCTCCGTCAACCGAGTCAGGCCAGCATTTCCTCGGCTTTCCAACTGGTCTCCGGCCTTCAGTTCTCCCAACGTATACCTTTTTGGGTATCAATTGTTCATGCATACGAATCATGTGGCCAGCCCATTGCAGCTCCCGCAGTCTTACAATCGTTGAGACCTCCGGTTCGTCAAAAATTTCATACAATTCATGGTTGTATCGAATTCGCCATTGGTCCCCATCTAGCTTCGATTATTCGCCTTAGGGCCCGCCGCTCAAAGGCGTTCAATATATTTGTGGATGCTTGGGTTATGGTCCACTTATATACCCATAGCATAACACAGCTTATCACAGATTTGTATACTTGGAGCTTTGTTTTCCTGTGTATGCAGCTGGTCTTCAAGATCGTCAATACTGAATAAAATATTTTATTTGCGATCTGTATTCTTCGGCGTACTTCGTCCCTTTCTTTGCCTGTTTTCATTATTTTGGCGCCTAAAAACACAAATTCGCTAACATATTCGATACTGTATTCGCCAAGTGTGGTATCTCGTGTATTTGAGGTATTTTTTTTTCGACTGCGTCATGAGCTTTGTTTTATTTTCATTGATATGTAGCCCTACTAGTTTTGCTTCGCTGTCGAGTTTCAGGGAGACTCCAGAGCCAAATTGAATAGCAATGTGTTGCAGGCATCGGTGAATTGGTTATTGATGCGGACTTGGAAGATGGTCGACGTTATTGTCATTTTGGTAAGACGGGCTAATTCGGCTGGGATGCCAAAGCA
>OZ017739.1:195319153-195396653 GCA_963969285.1 Odontomyia ornata
TTTATTTCATCCATTTTAGGGCATTTTGAAGTCGGTTTTCGTTTTTTTCTAAAAGAAGTTTATTCCACTCTACTTAGTAGCAAATTTTTTCATTTCAAATCTTTCGAAACTTGGTTTCTTGAATACATTGTACCATGTATATTATTATATATAATTTTTTACTGCAATGAAAAATATACTATTGCTAAAATCTGCAGCGTTCATAGGAATCGAATTAAATTCTCATACATTTAAGACATGATCTCAGCAACGTCCGCCATGAGTTTGTTTCATAGAAATCCAATGTAAATTGTAGCTTTAAGAAATTTTCGAGTTTCGAGCTTTGCCTGGCCGCAATTTTGATATTTTGACCTACCCCTGAAGTGCTTTTTATTGTTCAACTTTTTTCAATCTTTAAGTGGCGGCCATTTTATTTGACCTTACATTTTTATTGTGTGCTTTATCACCTTGAACGAATCTTTGTACCAGTTTTGGTACAGATCGGAGCTATACTTTGGTCAGAACAGAAATCACGGGTTTTCATCTAAAACATCCTCTGTTTTGTTTTCGCTTAACCAATTTAAATGATTGACAAAACTACTTACTCGAAATATTTCTGCAAATTTGGCGAAATTTGAAGCAAATTTGCGACCTCCAGGCACAAATTTCGTTATATCCTATGTATACTCATACACACACAACCACACACAGACGCATTTGTATGCATGTGCATTCCAAAATAGTAGCTAGAGAATACCAGTTTAATCCACTTTTTCCATACGAATTGAGATTGATTTTGCGCGCCACCTAGTGGCGGAAATTGGAACTAATGGCGCTTGAAGCGGCCGGCAATGGAACTAATGGTTTCTGTCTTGGGTGGTTTCCGGGGAGGATGTGTGTCTTGGATGTCCGTAAGTTCCGTTTCATTTCATTCCCATTTAGAGTGGCATAAATGCGTGCCTGGGATACTAAGGTGCTAGTCGGCGGTAGGTGTGGATGTCATGGATGGTTGCAACGAGGACGTGTGTCTAGGGTATGTAGGTGTATGTATCAGATTAGTGTAGGTATAGGCGGATACAAGGGATGAGAAGGTGCGGGTTTAAGGTAAGTTAGAGATCGGTGTCTTGGTTGAGTAGGTAAGCGTTCTGGGGCTTAGTAGCCTCTAGCGGTTAGTAGAACCAGTCTTGATGGTTGTGTTCTAGAATAGACATGTGTCTTTAAATTGTAGGTGCGCTTCCTTAGCCTTAGTAGCCTCTAATGTTGAATAGTGAAACTGGAAAGTGGATTTCTGTCTAGGATAGTCACATATTTTCAATCAATACATTAGAGCTCTAGATTTGTCTGTGTGTATTCTCGTATAGGATGCATAGATATTTTTAGGATGAATAGGGAACATTTGACGCTTTAAGCGATAGAGAATTATATTATTCATGGGTGTTATTTCTCTATAGTGGAAGAATTTCTCATATGTTCGTTGCTCATAGTCTTCTAGTAGTTTTGTTATTCATAGTTGTTATAATCTTTAGTGGAAGTGCTTCTCAGGTCTTTTACGCTTCTAGCGGTAGATATTTTTTTAACCATGGTCATTTTAATGTACAGTAGATTCGTGTCTAGGATTGATAGCTTGAAGTATTGGGGTTGCTGATTCATTAGAGAAGCTCTATGGATAGGTGGCGCTCCGGGCGGTTGATTCGCTGTTTATAAGGGTTGAGCATCTCTTTGTGCTCCCCAATGCGAGGCTTCCTGGTCGACGGATTTGTCTCATCGTATTAGGCATGCTAGACGTTTTCTATGGTGTGAGGAGCTGCGTGGGGATGGCGGGTGCTTGTATAGACGGGTGACTGCGTTATTGATGGATGATGAGCTTGCCCGTCAGCGGGTGCTCAAGGCATGGGAATTTGCTTCATGGGTGCTGGGTTAAGGAGCGCGTTGCTCATCGATTGGTGTCCGTGGCGAAGCATGGAAGGAAGCGTGTGGGAATGACCGGTTCGCTTGATCGTGGTAGGCATGTACGACGTTTTTTATGGTGCGAGCGGTTGCGTGGTGATGGAGTACACTGCTATAGATGGGTGACTTTGCATTATGAATTGGCGACGGGTGTTCTAGGGTATGAGAATTGCTTGTTTAAGGTACGTTTAGCTCCTCGTTTGATGGCTGCAGCTGAGGACGGACGGCGTTGTAGGCGAGTAAACATCATGCGTATCGCTTGTTGGAGAATGTAATTTGAGATGCAGGTTTTCGTGGCGACAGATCTTATGAGCCATAGAAATTTACGTCGTGAGCGCTTGGTTAAATTTTCGTGTTGCTCGCCAAAGAGTATTTATGCTTAAGTCTGGACGGCCTTATCGGCGAGTAGGACTAATGCGCGTTGCTTGTTGGAGGATGGTGATTGAAGTGGAGATTCGCTCGACGGTAAATGTTGTTATGCATGGAAATTGACGTTGGGAATGCGTGGCATATGTAAGTGACTTCGCTTGTTAAGAGATGTATTTCGTGCGCATAGACTTATCTATGGATGACAGTATTAGGGCATCGGAATCTACAGCCTGAAAAAGAAGTGGCATAACATACATTGTAAGGTGAATTTGCTTGATGGAGGCGGTTTTTTTGTTGTGATGCCCATGGGCAGCGGGTAACGTAATGCGCGACATTGAGACGTGTTCTCATAAATCTCCATTCAAAGATGCGCCTGACCTAGTTTGCTGATTATTGTTTACATTGATCGTATTCGGTTTCTTTTTGCTTGGGTACGTCGTTTTCCTGTACTGAGACTCATTACTATTACATTTTATTGTTTTTTCTTGGTTTCATGTCAATAGTGCTTTAAGAATCGTCTAAAATGTATTTTATTCAGTTATACTTCTATGCTGATTGCTCAAATCTATGTATGGTGTAGTTAAATAGATCTTAATGCTTGTTGTAATGCGTTCTTGATATTTAGTATAGTATTAAATTTTAATTTGCTTGTAGCAGCATTTTGTTTGTCTTCATGATCATCACTTATTGCTTAAAGCAGTTTCTATACTTCATTCTCTGATTTTACTATTATGTAGAAGTATGGCACTATATTCATTGATGTTTTCTTTACTATAGGATGCTCATTGGTTTTGTTCAAAAATTCTAATAATTTTTTCCAAGACGAGTTATTTTTCCAAATGAATGGTCGTGTAGTGCATGAGATGGTGATAATTTTGTTCGTACATTGTATAATTTGTATATAGTTTTTCCCTTTTGATAAGTGCTTGGGTCTATTTTTTAGATAACTATGTTGACATGTATGTTTTGGGTATCTATTTTAAATTTGAGATTGTATATGGATGTTGTATAGGAAAGCTTTTACGGTTTATGGCTTCTGGGATGCTACTTTTTTATGGAGCTTATGTATGATGGATGTAGGAATCATCGGAATGATCCTAATAAGTATGAATATGGATGCATTTTCATTGAAAATTTTTTGGTACGTACTGAAAGGAAGAAGCTAATATAGAAAAATGTGAATGCGGTAGATCATTGGCATTAGGGGTTTGATGGTATTATGGTATTATTCTTTGTTTATGTCCATAATGCATGAAAAACTATTTTTTAGTCATATATGGCAGCATTATATGCATGCAATAGATTGAATATATTTTTATATTTACTTTGAACTAGGTGTTGTTATTATAGGTCTATATTAATTAGTTTAGGTAGTTTCATGAGTGTCAGTGTAACATAGAGTAAAACTGTTATTTATGCTTGTCTCATACTCTTCACATCATGGTTTCTAGTATTGAAAAATTATTTATGTATGGATCGCACTTGTATGATTTTTCGACATTTCCGTATCTCTTTAGCCATATCTGCATTAGGAACTTGATGATGTTTTGAGTATAAGAATTTTTAATTTGTTATCTCCTTAGGAAAATGATGCATGCTTGGATGACGCCATTTAGTTGATACTTTTCGGAGAGAATTTACAAACCTCATACTTTGTGTGCTTGTATTAAGCGTAAAGCCGCTTCTGCTATATTCATATACATTTCCAATATTTGTGCATTTAGTAAAATACGTATTTACTATATTTTAAATATACTGGATTTATCATCATAGGGATTTTTGGGTATATTCAAGTATTATTTTCACATAAGTAAAATATATTCTTGTTGAGTTTTTTCTTATCAGAATTGTTTTTTGCTGGATGCTTGGTTGATTTTTTATAGGTTTGAAGAAAATCTAATTAGTTTTCAACATACATATGGGATATGTTTTGGGTCAGCACACTGCTACTATAGATCACTTAGGCTAATGTTTATGTAAGATAGTTCGGTATAGATAACGATGTGTGGTAGCACATGAGTTTATGGTAGGCTATTTCTAAGATCGATCTCATCGTTTCATGTATAGACAAGTAGCATATGTTATGGAGTGTTCTTGATAAGGATGGTCGTGATTCATTGTAGGATGTTAAGAGATGATCATTACTTTTAGGAGGTCTTTATCTGCTGGTAATTTGATGAACAGATGTACACTTGAGTTGAATGAACTCATGAGGGCTTTGTCATCCATTGCTAGATATTTTTGAATGGTAGAGTTAAGTGTTTGATATTTGAGAGTTTCGGATATGGTAGGAATGTTTAAGTCATTTTGTTTTGTTGTTTGAGTTATTTGTTTACTTGAGCAGTGTTGGAGTTGTTGTTAAAATAAAAAGACTGTGTTCATTTTCATAGAAATAATTTATTGAGTAATGCAATTTTTTTGCTATAAATAAATAAATTTTGATACAATTTACAGCACATCTGATACATGGCTTGATATATTTATGAATTTTTTAGCATATTGAACAATTTTCAAGTTAACTTAACCTAGGTTTATTCAGCTGCACTATTTCTGCATTAGGACTATACAAATGTATAAAAAGTCCTCTCACATCTTTTTTCATGTTTATTGTACAATTTGTATAGCAATTCAATATAGTGCAAACTGTTGATGTTTCAATTTCAATATCGTTTTGGTTGAATTTTATTAGAATAGTATGTTCCTTGATGAATTACTGGCGAGGATTTCCCGATACAAAGTGAATATCAATTATAAACTTTTTCATTCTAATAGCGCTGGCCACCAGTTGGCTCTAATTATCTTTGGACTGTTTATACTACCCAGTGCTATGAATTATTTCTTTGTCGTATGTGCGCGAGACTGCAGGAGTATGTACTGTTTTATTAGTGTAAAAATATTTCTTGTCTCTTGATCATATGAATGACAAATACATGTATTAGTGCCTGATGTCGTATAAGAGTTGGACCATTCACATATTTGGTAGTGTATTCAATGTTTGTTAGATACTCTCTCACCCATATTACCATATTTAAGCATATAATTCTCGATACGTATTCGAATATCAGGGTACTCATCCATGAAGTATAGGATGACGATTGAAATAGATATTATCGCGTTGAAAGACAGCATATCAGCTAATTAGACAGGTTTATCAGCTAAACGGTTAGCTCAGTAGACAGCATAACAACTAAACAGACATGGCATCAGCTAAATAGACAGCTTAACAGAAAGTATTACACTTAAGATAGCCAGCGCATCAGCAAAAGCGGCAGCTAAACAGACAGTTTTACAGATAAACAGACAGATAAGTAGCCTATAAGCAATCTACTGTAGCCTAGCAGTACTCCGAAAAAACTATAAAGAAAATACATAGCAAAGTGTCACTCCCTGTTACTGACTCCTGCTCCTGTTAGCTTGGTGGTTCGAGTCTCAACTCCATAGCACTTTCTTATCTTTCAATTTCAATCATGAGGGTAAGCAACATTACAGCATCCAAGGGCTAAACATGTTTACTTATGCAATAGAAAAATCAACACATATTGAACTTGACCCCCCATCCGTAAATTCAGAGAAGTGAATATATATGCCGGTGTAATAAATATACATCTTTAGTTTTACTACTAGAAGCAGTCATTTAAATTGATCGGAGCAGATCCAGTTTGTCAGTTAGTCAGAAGCATGAAAAGGCCAGCCAGACTGATAAGGCTACTTCAGGCAGAAAAGTGAACAAGAAAGAGAGGAAACTAAAAAAGAATCGAGAGAAACAGCGAATCTATAAGAAAAACGTCTTGCTGAACTATACATACTATCTTGATGAAGGCTTCCACAAAAGTAAAGTAATACTTGGATTTGACCCACGGACGTTTCAAGCAAAAATGATCTTCCGACGCAATGGACAAAATCAGTTGGAGTTAGATAATAGTCAATGGACTTCACTTCGCCAATACCTCATTGATCTCAAGGATAGAGTAGATGAATTCCCTGCAAATCAGCTTGGACTCCTTGAACTCTTCTACATACCTATTGGAAGAGAGAGACTAATACTTAAACATCTCGAGCTCTTCACGCTTTTCATCTTGATGGATTTTTTCAACATTGTCATGCAATACAACAATTTGCTTACCGATTGTTTGAAGGAATACTATGATCAATATTGTGCAAGATGCAGAGAAAAAAGCGTACTTAAACTGGATATCAACGACTTCTTCACTCCAACTCAAACATCATTTGTAAATATAAACTACTCTAGACTTTTTTATGAAATACCATTACTTTGTAATAATCTAATTTTCCATGTGATGAAATAAAATACTACAAACGCTATAAACAATGTTTTATTTCACTAATAGGACTTATTCATTAGAAAATTGTATATTAAGACTTGGTAAAAACAACATACTATTGTGAAAGGCGTGGTAACCAAGTATAATCTCTTCAGTCTTTAAAATACTGAAGTTTAATATTGAGAAACAGACCCTCATCTTAGCTGCACTGTACAAACTAGAACATGGATGTATGTTAACTTAAACGCAGCACGTCGTTTTTTTATCACAATACTACATATTATTCTACAGATTATTTGAGGTTTTTAAAATTCAGCAAAACAGTGGTCCCAAGTACTCCTGCAGTCTCGCGTACATACGACAAAGAAATAATTCATAGCACCGGGTAGTATAAACAGTCCAAAGAAAATTAGAGCCAACTGGTGGCCAGCGCTATTAGAATGAAAAAGTTTATAATTGATATTCACTTTGTATCAGGAAATCCTCGCCAGTAATTCATCAAGGAACATACTATTCTAATAAAATTCAACCAAAACGATATTGAAATTGAAACATCAACAGTTTGCACTATATTGAATTGCTATACAAATTGTACAATAAACATGAAAAAAGATGTGAGAGGACTTTTTATACATTTGTATAGTCCTAATGCAGAAATAGTGCAGCTGAATAAACCTAGGTTAAGTTAACTTGAAAATTGTTCAATATGCTAAAGAATTCATAAATGTATCAAGCCATGTATCAGATGTGCTGTAAATTGTATCAAAATTTATTTATTTATAGCAAAAAAAATTGCATTACTCAATAAATTATTTCTATGAAAATGAACACAGTCTTTTTATTTTAACAACTACTCCAACACTGCTCAAGTAAACAAATAACTCAAACAACAAAACAAAATGACCTAAACATTCCTACCATATCCGAAACTCTCAAATATCAAACATTTAACTCTACCATTCAAAAATATCTAGCGATGGATGACAAAGCCCTCATGAGTTCATTCATCAAATTACCAGCAGATAAAGACCTCCTAAAAGTAATGATCATCTCTTAACATCCTACAATGAATCGCGACCATCCTTATCAAGAACACTCCATAACATATGCTACTTGTCTATACATGAAACGATAAGATCGATCTAAAAATAGCCTACCATAAACTCATGTGCTACCACACATCGTTATCTATACCAAACTATCTTACATAAACATTAGCCTAAGTGATCTATAGTAGCAGTGTGCTGACCCAAAACATATCCCATATGTATGTTGAAAACTAATTAGATTTTCTTCAAACCTATAAAAAATCAGCCAAGCATCCAGCAAAAAACAATTCTGATAAGAAAAACTCAACAAGAATATATTTTACTTATGTGAAAATAATACTTGAATATACCCGAAAATCCCTATGATGATAAATCCAGTATATTTAAAATGTAGTAAATACGTATTTTACTTAATGCACAAATATTGGAAATGTATATGAATATAGCAGGAGCGGCTTTGCGCTTAATGCAAGCACACAAAGTATGAGGTTTGTAAATTCTCATGCAATCATATAGGCACTATAAGCGATAATATGCATCCGAAAAGTATCAACTAAATGGCGTCATCCAAGCATGCATCATTTTCCTAAGGAGGTAACAAATTAAAAATTCTCATACTCAAAACATCATCAAGTTCCTAATGCAGATATGGCTAAAGAGATACGGAAATGTCGAAAAATCATACAAGTGCGATCCATACATAAATAATTTTTCAATACTAGAAACCATGATGTGAAGAGTAAGAGACAAGCATAAATAACAGTCTTACTCTATGTTACACTGACACTCATGAAACTACCTAAACTAATTAATATAGACCTATAATAACAACACCTAGTTCAAAGTAAATATAAAAATATATTCAATCTATTGCATGCATATAATGCTGCCATATATGACTAAAAAATAGTTTTTCATGCATTATGGACATAAACAAAGAATAATACCATAATACCATCAAACCCCTAATGCCAATGATCTACCGCATTCACATTTTTCTATATTAGCTTCTTCCTTTCAGTACGTACCAAAAAATTTTCAATGAAAATGCATCCATATTCATACTTATTAGGATCATTCCGATGATTCCTACATTCATCATACATAAGCTCCATAAAAAAGTAGCATCCCAGAAGCCATAAACCGTAAAAGCTTTCCTATACAACATCCATATACAATCTCAAATTTAAAATAGATACCCAAAACATACATGTCAACATAGTTATCTAAAAAATAGACCCAAGCACTTATCAAAAGGGAAAAACTATATACAAATTATACAATGTACGAACAAAATTATCACCATCTCATGCACTACACGACCATTCATTTGGAAAAATAACTCGTCTTGGAAAAAATTATTAGAATTTTTGAACAAAACCAATGAGCATCCTATAGTAAAGAAAACATCAATGAATATAGTGCCATACTTCTACATAATAGTAAAATCAGAGAATGAAGTATAGAAACTGCTTTAAGCAATAAGTGATGATCATGAAGACAAACAAAATGCTGCTACAAGCAAATTAAAATTTAATACTATACTAAATATCAAGAACGCATTACAACAAGCATTAAGATCTATTTAACTACACCATACATAGATTTGAGCAATCAGCATAGAAGTATAACTGAATAAAATACATTTTAGACGATTCTTAAAGCACTATTGACATGAAACCAAGAAAAAACAATAAAATGTAATAGTAATGAGTCTCAGTACAGGAAAACGACGTACCCAAGCAAAAAGAAACCGAATACGATCAATGTAAACAATAATCAGCAAACTACGTCAGGCGCATCTTTGAATGGAGATTTATGAGAACACGTCTCAATGTCGCGCATTACGTTACCCGCTGCCCATGGGCATCACAACAAAAAAACCGCCTCCATCAAGCAAATTCACCTTACAATGTATGTTATGCCACTTCTTTTTCAGGCTGTAGATTCCGATGCCCTAATACTGTCATCCATAGATAAGTCTATGCGCACGAAATACTTCTCTTAACAAGCGAAGTCACTTACATATGCCACGCATTCCCAACGTCAATTTCCATGCATAACAACATTTACCGTCGAGCGAATCTCCACTTCAATCACCATCCTCCAACAAGCAACGCGCATTAGTCCTACTCGCCGATAAGGCCGTCCAGACTTAAGCATAAATACTCTTTGGCGAGCAACACGAAAATTTAACCAAGCGCTCACGACGTAAATTTCTATGGCTCATAAGATCTGTCGCCACGAAAACCTGCATCTCAAATTACATTCTCCAACAAGCGATACGCATGATGTTTACTCGCCTACAACGCCGTCCGTCCTCAGCTGCAGCCATCAAACGAGGAGCTAAACGTACCTTAAACAAGCAATTCTCATACCCTAGAACACCCGTCGCCAATTCATAATGCAAAGTCACCCATCTATAGCAGCGTACTCCATCACCACGCAACCGCTCGCACCATAAAAAACGTCGTACATGCCTACCACGATCAAGCGAACCGGTCATTCCCACACGCTTCCTTCCATGCTTCGCCACGGACACCAATCGATGAGCAACGCGCTCCTTAACCCAGCACCCATGAAGCAAATTCCCATGCCTTGAGCACCCGCTGACGGGCAAGCTCATCATCCATCAATAACGCAGTCACCCGTCTATACAAGCACCCGCCATCCCCACGCAGCTCCTCACACCATAGAAAACGTCTAGCATGCCTAATACGATGAGACAAATCCGTCGACCAGGAAGCCTCGCATTGGGGAGCACAAAGAGATGCCCTTATAAACAGCGAATCAACCGCCCGGAGCGCCACCTATCCATAGAGCTTCTCTAATGAATCAGCAACCCCAATACTTCAAGCTATCAATCCTAGACACGAATCTACTGTACATTAAAATGACCATGGTTAAAAAAATATCTACCGCTAGAAGCGTAAAAGACCTGAGAAGCACTTCCACTAAAGATTATAACAACTATGAATAACAAAACTACTAGAAGACTATGAGCAACGAACATATGAGAAATTCTTCCACTATAGAGAAATAACACCCATGAATAATATAATTCTCTATCGCTTAAAGCGTCAAATGTTCCCTATTCATCCTAAAAATATCTATGCATCCTATACGAGAATACACACAGACAAATCTAGAGCTCTAATGTATTGATTGAAAATATGTGACTATCCTAGACAGAAATCCACTTTCCAGTTTCACTATTCAACATTAGAGGCTACTAAGGCTAAGGAAGCGCACCTACAATTCATAGACACATGTCTATTCTAGAACACAACCATCGAGACTAGTTCTACTAACCGCTAGAGGCTACTAAGCCCCGGAACGCTTACCTACTCAACCAAGACACTGATCTCTAACTTACCTTAAACCCGCACCTTCTCATCCCTTGTATCCGCCTATACCTACACTAATCTGATACATACACCTACATACCCTAGACACACATCCTCGCTGCAACCATCCATGACATCCACACCTACCGCGGGCTAGCACCTTACTATCCCAGGCACCCGTTTATGCCACTCTAAATGGGAACGAAATGAAACGGAACTTACGGACATCGAAGACACACATCCTCCCTGGCAACCACCCAAGACACAAACCATTAGTTCGCCGCTTCAAGCACCATTAGTTCCAATTTCCGCCACTAGGGCGCAAAATCAATCTCAATTCGTATGGAAAAAGTGGATTAGAATTGGTATTCTCTAGCTACTCAAAATAAACGAAACTTTTGTCATAATTTTTTTTGGTGGCGCCACCTGTGAATGAGATAGTTCGTTGTAAAGTTACATTCCTCTTTAACTTCCAGTGAAAGGTTGGTGACCTTCGGTTCTTTGAAACCGAAGTTATTGCATCTAAAGTGACAGAATGTTTGTGACATCGGTTCAAAAATAAGTTTCGAATAAAGAGCTAATATCAAATTTTGTTTTAAAATCGGTAAAACGTTTACTGAAACATTTGAATTGATGAAATAATCTCGTGCCAGAGTTCATGAGTGGTTGACACGTTTCAGAGATGGTCATGAGGACTTAAATGAAGATGAACATACTCCATCGAAATTGTGCGTGAATTTAGCAAAAATGAGCCGTCATCATCATTAAAATTCATGGAATCAGAGTTGAATGTCTCCTAAACATTGGTTTATCGTATTCTAACCGATCATTTGGGCTTACGAAAGGTCTGTGCACGTTTTCTTCCGCACAAGTTGACTGATGACTAAAAATTGCTCAGCATTCAACATTCGAAAGAGATCATTAAAGGGGCGAGAAAAGACAAGAACTTCCTTAACCACATTGTAACTGGTGATGAAACGTGGTGTTTCTAATATGAGCCCGAAACTAAGCGTCAAAGTGCCGAATGGAAGGCCCAGATGAGCCATCATCAAAAAAATCGCGTTTAGAGAAGTCAAAAATCGAGTCGATGATCATTTGTTTTTCAGATTCCAAGGGAATTGTCCACAAGGAGTTCATGCCAACGGGCCAAACCTTCAATGCAACTTCCTATCTTGGCGTTTTGAAGCGTTTGTTGCATCGCATTCGTCGGATTCGGCCTGAATACCACGAAGGAGAAACCTGGTGCTTATTGCATGATAATGAAACATCTCATCGATCTGCTCTTCTGACTGATTTTTTGACTAGAAATCGCATTGTAACCATCAATCACTCACCGTATTCGCCTGATATGGCTCCCTGTGACTGCTAAATTTTTGGGAAATTGCATTTGGCCATGAAAGAAAAACGCTTTCCGGCCGTAGAGGGGGAATTTCGGTTCAATGACCCGAAACACTCTTTCAAAAAACTTTTGGATCGCGCAAAGCAGTGCTTCGAGACCAGAGGAGACTATTTTGAATAAATACTCGTAAATTCGAATTTATCAGAACAAAGCTCGTGTCGTTTCTATTTTAGCCCAGTCTCGTTTATTTTGGAAAGCACCTTGTATATATATATATATATATATGTATATATATATATATATATATATATATATATATATATATATATATATATATATATATATGCGTGGGGGTATAGATATATGTATTTATATATATATAAATATCATGAACTACTCCGCAATCAATCTCAAGAAATTTAGTTAAAAAGATCCTTCTTAACCGTATCACTCGTTTCCATTTATTCGATACCCATCACTTTCGTTTTTAGTTAACTATGGGACATAACTTTCATGAAATTTTCAGGACAATTTTCTCGACTATGCATTTTCATGTTCATATTTAAAGTTATGACCAGTAATAGAAGGAAAAGTACCGTTTTAAGTTGCGATTCTCGTTGGTCTTCAGTATGGAAATTACTTATTTTAGATTTTTGGGCATATGATGTATAATAGTAACTGGAAAGTAACGAACCAAATTTCAAATGACAATTAACTCTACAATTTGTAATCACTCAATCCTTATTATTTCTACGGGGAATTTTGGCAATCCTATGTTTAACGTTTGCGTCGAAGGATGTAAGAAGGATCTTCTAATAAGTTCCTCAGTAAGCAAAGAGTGAATGCGAAAGAGAAAAGCATCCTGAAATTTCTCCTCGAAATACTCGTATTATTGGATTGTATTTATGCTGCATTAAGAATTAATTAATTGGATGTTTTCGGTAGAAATGATTGACCGAAATGTACCGTTTGTGCAGAAAATTAAGGATACTGACCAGCTTTATTATCCACCACCAAAGGTTTCGGTATCTCCATCAAATCCTTGAAGTGTGCATAATAATTGTCAACTTTCGTCAGTAGGATCATTAAAATTCAATTTCAGAAGAATCATTAAAAGAAAACTCCAGGTCGCCCAAAGAGTTATGGAAAGATGCATCCTGGGCATCACACAAGGGAATAGCAGGAGACTATCCTGGGTACGAGAAAAGACCCAAGTAATAGACGTGATATACAGAGCGAAATCCTTCAAATGGCAATGGACCGGTCAGTTGGTGAGAATAATGGACGGCAGATAGAAAGCAAGAATAACGCAGTGGTACCCAAGAGGAATCGAACAACCAAAAGGACGCCGGAACGTTCGATGGAACTGTGACATAAAGAAAATAGCCGGCACATCTTGGATGAGAATAGCTGAAAACAGGCAAACTTGGAAAGCTATGAGGAGTCAGTATGTAAGAGAAGCTGCACCATAACTTAGAAATATGGTTGAATAAGCTAAATATGATGATGATGATAGAGATACATGTATTTTTGCAACCACGAAAGCCACGGCAGGTGCAAACATTAATTTGTAGCAGAGGGGTGCGACCCGGGGAGGCATGCTGAGGCTGGCTAGCGCTCAGTCGTGTCGCGGGTCATCCACAGTATCCTCTGGTCGTTCTGAGCCACATTACACATATAAACTTAACACACAGAGGAGAGGACAAACAAATTAACCCGCTTTAAAATAAATTAAATTCAAACAACTAACAAAATTCAATAATCAATAAAAAAAATTACTCACCACTATTGATGCTGCTGAGCGTTCAGCAACTGCAGCGGTGGGGGCCATTGAAAATTAATTTCGACTTCGTTATTTATATAAAATGAAACTTCACGGCCATTTTGATTATTGATTGCTATTTCGTTTCACTGCACGGTCCTTTTGTCATTTCGAAAACTTCAAACGCTGGTAGGAAAATGCAAATTTTCAAAGCGATATGAATCAATTCGTTGATTTTCTATTGTTTTAGTTATTTTCTCAACCACCATGCAGTTTGAATAAAAACTTTCATTCTTGTTGACGTTTTTTTCTAAACACACAATTATTCCTAGTTTAGAGCTGGTATGATCGCACAAAAAGAATAGGTCATTTTTTCCTAACTGGCATATATCATCCACCGCGATATCATTTCACCGTTATTTGATTATTCTTTGACGTTTTCAATATCCATTATTCTTCACTTTTGGAACTAAACTTCAAATTGATTACAACAAAATGTCCAGAGGTAAAGATTGGGATCGCTATGTCCAAAATCATCAACTTTTAGGGTTTTGTACTAAAATACAAAACCCTATTGCAATCACGACCTGTGTCCGTCTGTCCTTCCGTCCGTCCGTCCGTCTGTATGTCACAGCGCGTTTTTCTCGAAACTATAGAAGCTACAACAATAAAACTTTGTGGAAAGGTCAAAAGTGGTGACTTCTTCGAATCTCAAGGGAGGAAAAATTTTTCAAAGGGGTTTAAAAAATTTTTTTTAACCATTAGTAGTCAAGTAGGGTGTTGTTGGAAAGGCCTCAATGAGATCTTTTCAAAACAAGTCTTAAAATTGCCATATCTGTACCGAGGGGGGTAAGGGAAGGGGAAATGTACGAACTTTTCGCGTACCCCCCTCGCGATTTGACACCTTTCATCCGAAAAATCTGAAAAAAATCATGAATGTAGGCCTTTAAAAGTACAACAACAACAAACACATGAGAAGTCGAAATTCGCTCAACTTTGTTAGTAATAGTATGATTTGTTGATTTTATGTTTTCTTGAATAAAATCTTAGCAGTACCCTTGATTTCAATGAAGTTCAGTACACAGATGACTATTTATAAGATTGATCTGTCCTGAAAGTTTCATAAAGATCGAATGGTATTTAACGAAGTTATACCGATTTGAATTTTCCTTTATTGCTATAGAACATTATGCGCTGTATTACTATGGGAACATATGGCTACGGAACAACATGCACTTTTTACCGACTCAGACACAACAGCTTTGCTAGGATTTGGATGAAAGTTTCAGGAATGAAAGGTATCATGAATATCTTTGAAACTTGATTCAGCTAGTGGTATCAGTAATCCTAAAACAAACTAGTGGCTGTTTTCAATGCGAAGATTCGATAATTTTGAGCTAATTTTCCCCAACTTCAAGGTTTAAGGTGCATGCTTTTATCACTTCATTCAATTCAATGAATGACTGAAGATGAGTACCTACAATTAATACTCATACGTGAAACATGTCGAGGAGGCAGGAGAAAGCTCCTAGCAAAAGCGCTTTATAACCATTCTAGGATTCGAAAAAATTGTTCATGAATCGACGATTACAGTACGGGGAAGTGGCCGCTGAATAAAAAATTGCATCAAACGTAGCCGATATGAGTATCAAATGAAAGTTCTTTATAAGAGCTTTTCAAAACAGTTCTTAAACTGACAATCTTTCCTTCAGTGGTGGCACAGGGGGGGGGGGGAAATACACGAAAAATGTGTTTCCTCCCTCGCGAATGGACACCTGTGATCTAAAAAATCTGGAAAAATGATCAAGGGAGATATTTATGAGTATAACAATAACAAATACCTCAGAAGTCAAAATTCGTTCAACTTTGTTAATAATAGTTTGATCTTGGAAATTCATATTTTCTCCAATCAAATCGCCTTTGGCATGTTTCATGATTTTATTCGTTGTTGTTGACTGCATTTTGTAAGTTAAGTACAAAACCCTTCTGACATGAGCGTAGGTCTGTATACCCAACTTGTTATACTTTTACACTAATTCACTAATTCTGTGTTTGTACTCCAACTTATGTTATGCACCTTAAATATCAATTTGTACCAACAGTAGTCAAAAGAAATCACTTCAATACACTTTGGTCCCGTTCCTCATGCATCCTTTCACATTTGACAAATGCAACGATTTCCATGTTATATATTTTTGTTACATAACCTGTATACCCTTTGTATACCTACGTATATCTATGAACTGGAAGCTCAATTTGATGTGTATCTTATATACATCACCAAGGCTCCCGGGGGGAGAGAGAGATCTCCCTGCATGATACTTACGTGCTACTGCATCTATCCAAACACGATCAACAAAGAGATGAATTTATTTTAGAGAATTAATTTTATTTAACTGTTTCATTATTTTGCACGTTGAAATGAATTTAGATTCACACTTCAAACAAGTTCATTCACTACATTTACGTTAGTTGAATTCACTATCGTTCAATGGTCGTATTATCTGAAATTGGCCTTATATCCCCTGAAAGAAACTCATAATGATCAATGTCGAATGAAGTGCGTTTGACTTTCACATTGACTTGCTATCCCTTGGGATCGACGGGTCTTGTCATGCTTCTTATGTAAGCGTTAGCCTCTAGAAAAAACTTAGAAAAAAAGCTATTCGATTGGGGTGGCCACACGGCGTGGAGCGCTAAAAGGCTGGTTGAGGTTCACGGCTCAAGCCAACACTTCACCCCTAACCATTTAGTTGTTCATCAAACAACCCTCCATTTGGAACTTTAATTGTGGATGTCGTGCAATCACTCGTATATTGTAGGATCTTTTAATAATTGGGTAGCAACACGCTCCGTGTAGACTGGAACACAAACTGTACTGCCAGTACTGCATCAGGTGTTTAAATTCGGTTGCAGATTGAATTTTAGCGCCAAATTTTGCCGGAATTCACCGAATAAATAAGCAAATGAGCCTTTCATTTCAAGGAAGCTCTTCTTTTCCACCTCAGCTCGTAAATTGAGAAAGCCAACAAACGAGATACTCCTAACGGAAACAGACTTGCGGTAAAGCGAGGAGGAGTTTGAGCTAATTGCAGTTTTCTCCTCTCTGGATCTTTTGAATGGCTTGATCGAGAGCTGCAGTCTTTTGCTTCTTCTTTCCTGCTCATACTGTTTGGTATTGATGCCTTTAGCTTGCGATAGTATAAGGTAGCATGTTAGAGCGTTTGCAATATTTCTTACAGCAATTGAAAATAGGATTTGCTTCTCTTGGAGAGAACAGTGAATTATAGTTTCACAAGACAAGCGTATCGTTGAAGATTTATCATGTTATTGTTATTTAATTTAGCCATGTACCAGGTCATGCGCCATATGATAGATATCTTGTGCTCGCCTGAGCTGGTCATGTGTCTCATGTGATGTTTTTTTTGTTTTGCTTATCTAACGGGTTATACTGTTCGCCATATTATTTTTATTTTTGATTAGATATGACAATGTGTATCCAATGGGTTGTGTGGTTCGCCATATTATTTTTATTTTTAATTAGAGATGACAATGCATATCCATTGGGTTTGCTATATTATTTTTATTATTGATCATCTAATAAGTTGATTGAGCGTTATAATCGATGTTTTTTGTTTTGAATTATAGCATTATTCTTTATCTCTTTTTACATGTTTATATGTTTTATATTGTCATGATGTTCTTCCTTCAATATTTGTTTCAGTTTACAATATTGAATCAAAATAGTTTTGTGTAATTTTTACATAACTTTAATTTCGAGTTGGCTAACTTTTAGTACTTTAAATAATTGCTTACTTAGACTCATTAGTCATTTCTATTTGGCTTTATTCTACTTATTTACATATTGCAATTGGCTGCAGTTTATGCCTATATTTAATTTGCGACAATACCATGAACTAACAAACATATTTCCATGTTTTAAATTACTTTTTATGGAATTGTTTGCAGCTACATATAAATGAGTTGCATATTTTGAATAATAATTTTTCTGAAAAATTATTGGAGAAGAAAAATGTTAGAAGAAGGTGGTTTCGACGTGTGCACTAATTCTCCTCAGGCCATCACTCTTAGATACACACCGGTGATGGCGACCACCATGCTCAGAGGTGAGGGAGTCAATTTTTAATTTTTCTACTTATGCAAACTCAATATGTTTTTGTATCTGCAGGTTATATTCAAGGTAAATTTCTCTTGTAAGTACTTGTATTAGCTAAACTTTTTTTTTTTTTTAATGATCCAATAAAAAAAAAAGTTTAGCTAATCTTTTTATGTACTTATTCCGATCTAAATTTTGGCTTTTCATTTCCTTAGGTTTTGACTTGATATTTTAAATCTCTTGGAATTTTAATATTAGTTATTTCATATTTTGCATTTTCCATTCTGTAACTTTCATTCTATATGTTTGTGCCTTCATTTCTTCAGTTTTCGACTTGATACTCTTGTATTTATTTTTTTTAAATACTGCAATTACAAATGAATGCCAAAGATATAATTCGAAGTTTTGTTTGGTTAGTGGTTATTATTAGTGTGTTGCTATTTGATTAGTACAGGTTTTTGTAAATTATAAATACTTAGCGTTAGTGCAGATTTGATGTGAACGGCGGGAGTTTGAAATAGGTGTGTCTTGAGTGGTGCCCAATATGGGAGGAACGGCGTTCAAAATCGTTTAATTGTTCTGTTTTTTGTTCCACAAAACAGTTCTTTTATTAAATTATTATATTAAATTAATTTCTTTGACTCTATAAAAAAAAGCTTCTTGTCTAAGATTTTGGTTGCATTCTCTTAAATTACTGTGTTAATAACTTAGTAGGGAAATTTCATTAGTTAATATTGTTAAGGCTTTAGAGGTTAATTTTTGGGAACAAGAGAGTTGATTTCCGTTAATGTAGCTTGAGAGTTGCTGTTGTTGTATTCCAAAGACTTTAGTATAAGCTATGTTAGCTTTAAAGAGTGTGAGATAATAAGTGTGGGACATAAACTTTTCCCTTAATATGTACTGTTAATGTTGTTAATGGCAGTAGGAGTCATCCATTGAAGGTTTATATTATTGTTTTTTTTGCAGCTTAACGACTTTTGAAGATACGGTTATCAGAAGAAAAGCCTTAGCTCTGCAATGGCAAATGAGCAATTTGAATGAAACGATATAGCTTTCAAATGCGTTAATTGCAAGTGAGTATATGCAGTATATGATTTGTATGTACTAATTCGTGGTTGGCAGATAATTGCCTTGAAGAGCATTTGTTTCTAATTAAGTCGGTTTGCTGTATTTTGTAGTAGGCAAGGCTTTCAGTTCATCTATGCCAAAGACATATAAAGTAATGGACGCAAAATGAGCTTATTTCCATCCATTTGTGAGTGAAGTACTTTTACTACATACTTGCCTTCCTCTCGCATGTGAATTGAAATCCCCCTGCCTTTCACGCCGCTAGAGAATCCACACATTCAAGCGGCTCTCTAGTTGCTCTCACGAAAATCCCACTCCTCTTATACCTTAACCCCGGAATTGTCAACAAAATATCAACCGTATGATTGAAAACATATGATTTGTGAAAATTCAACATTGATGGGAAACGTCTAATCAAGTTGAATTTGAAATTGTACACAAAAAAATTTTTTAAGATAAACTGTGTTGAGTCTAGTGCAAAAGCGTTGCAAATGTGATAATTTATCAAACTGAAAAGTTTGTTACGGATCGCGAGTGTTTTTGTGTCAAAAAATGAAAAATGTAGTGACGTGTGTGGGATTGTAAAAACAGCTCGAGGAAGCATTTCAGGGACGTATCCTTCGTAGGGTAAGTCATCTTCAATCTTTTATATCGTTCAAATTAGAATGCCTACACGGAAAATTGATTTAGATCAAGATACGAAAATAAGTGGGAGACGTCACGTCAAATTTATTTGAAATTCGAATCAACAGCTAATAACGCGCCAACTTCACGCTACATGATAAAGTGCTTCAATTCTCTCGATGCATTCCGTATCCTCTCTCTGACATCTATGATCTATGCTATGAGATTGTGCAGAAGGAAGAGTTTTCAAGGTATATGCATTTAACTGTCGTTTAATTTGCTTAAATTGTCGATTACGTATTTGTTCATTTATACGTGGTGGTAATACGGGACGGTTATAAGAAATGTCTTCTGTAGTATATTTAAATAGTTGTAGGTTGTTCTAGAATTGAGCTCTGCTATTTATTATGAAGTTTTTTCATTAAGTATAGAAATTTTAAATGAGTTAATGTAAATTAAGTTGATCTTTTTCTCAAAATGAAATTAGAAGGAGCGATCCTAAGCATATAAGTACTGGTATATACTTTTATTGATTCCAGTGAGCTGTTAAGCAGACAAAAGATGGTTGAAGCGACATTATGGCTGTATGTTGGACTTGGGAGCATGTAGTTTCGGGCTTCATTTAAGACCTTATATGTGTTCCTCTAGTTTCTCCCCAGTGAGTTTCTATTTAGTTTGGCATAATGCTATCCGAGACCTTGCTGGAAGATAGTACAGTGCCGTGCGATGTCATTTCATTAGCCGATTAAAAAATTATTGATCTCGAGCTCGAAGAAACAATTATTTGAAGAGTCTTAACGTAACATTTTAAAATGCAACTTGATATTGTAGTTACATATTAAGTGGAAGGCTGAGTTTTATTGGTGAAATTTTTTTTTGTTATCAGCTAGAATGTATCCATTAAGTGGGGAAAGGTATTGGTTTGTTTAAAATGTACTTGCTTAGTAGCGTGTCTGCGAACCATTTTGGATCAACTGATCAGAGGCTACGGCTGAATGGTAAATCGATGTCTGTTTTGCTGATAAATGTACCGTGTCTGCTAAATTGAATTAAGAAGAGTTTTCCTGCATTCGGGGGCGCTTGAACCCAAGGTCTCAGAAGACCTACAGATTGATAGCCGACCGCACTAGGACCCAAGCCACCTTCTGATAAGCTCCCACAAGTCAAATAACAAGTAAATTCCATATGCCTACATAGGTGTCATTACAATGGACACAATGCGGAGGTATGTTGATTTTGGGAAAGAATAAAATTTTGACAGTAGGAAGAAAGAAATGTGATTTTTTAATTAAAGGGTACAGTATGAAATTTTGTTGATGGGAAGTAATGAATGAGATTTTGCTAGTGGAAAAGGTAAGATTATTTATTTTTGTACTTAAAAATTAGGTAAGACAGGTTAAATTCATATGACGGGGAATAAAAACATAAAGGTAAATGATTAAATGCCCAAAGGAAGGTGGGAGTGATAAATAGGCGATTGAAGTTGTAAATGGGAAAATGCCGGTATGGCCAGAATTCACAGCAATCGTGGGGACAAACCAAATCCTAAGTGTCTCATTAAGCCAGGCACTAGAGGAACGTCGGCAGGGGTAGTTAAAAGTTCGATCGAATATTCTTGGCGTGGTAGGTCCCGAGCAGCTTAGCGGATGCTGGTGTATATTCATCCGAAGTACAAATAAAAAATCCGGCGATGGATTGCGCAGCTTAAGAATTTTAGAGTAGATAACATCGTAAAAATTAAGGAAGGATTCTCCCGGTAACTGATAGCACGCATCTATAACACGTCTAATATAAATTTCAGTTACAACTTATGAGAGACTCTCGAGCAGGGCTGTCAAAAGGGGGGACCACAGAAGTACTGAATAGCTCCGAAAATATGCCCAAAACCATGATTCTGCCGTCCCTCGAAAAATCAAATGGAACTCGTGTGCTAGAGTTTCTGCTGTAATTCAATAGTGTTTGGCCAACGCTTCCACTCGTTGGGTCTTGTCAACTCTGCCCGAGTAAATGATAGGTTGACGTGGGTGAATTTGTCAAGGCCCGAATCATCAGACCATATCACTGTGTTGAGCATATAGAAAGGCTGGATTTAAAATGCGCCAAAAGAAGAAAAAATGGTCAGAAATCAGAGCAAACAGACAGGCCAATATATTAATGAAATTTAAAAAATATAAAATGCACTAAACTATAAACAGATTAAAAGCTCCCCGCATAAGCAAAAAAAAACACAAACCCAAAATTGAACTATATTGTACCAAAATCATATATAAACGGTGATTCATTTTGAAGTTTGATATTTAATACGTTTTTTGATAGATCACGCAAGGCTTCAGTCAAACTGTAATGTAATTTTTATTTAGTATTGTTTGACCAATCACCATGTGAAAAACTTACATCACAACAACGCATCCAAGTTGTTCAGCCGTATTACGAACATCAGCGATCTGTGAGAAATGCTTTACGAGTTCTTAGAGCAACTGATGGTGTGCATCTTCAACGTACTGAAACCATTATAGCCAATATCATCCGCAAATTTGAAATTGGCCACCGAGATCATGTGATATCACACCTTTAGATTATTTTCTTTGGGGTTGTACGAAGTCTCTGGTCATCAGGGATAAGCCGGCTTCAATCGACGCTTGAAAGTCAACATTTCACGTGTAATTTCCGAAATACCTGTCACTAAGCTAGAACGCGTTGTCCAAAATTGGACCCTCAGATTGGACCATTTACGGCGTAATCGCTATGAATTTTTAAACCAGGTTATCTTTATAATGTAAATGTTCAACTTGCATGCCTTTTGTTTGAGATTAAAAGCAAACCTCATAATGAATCGGCCTATATATATACATATATATATCTATATATATACAGTGACTACCAAAAAGATCCGCACAAGTAAGAAATGTTCCTTCTTTTTCAATTTATGCTTCAATCCATGGCACAAAAAGAAAAAGGAAATATTATTAATTGAACAAAACATCAGCTCGATAATTTTACTCCAAAAAAAAAATAGAAAATGTATCGCAAAATGAGAAGTAAAACGAAGGATTAACAAGTTGGGTAAACAGACCTACGCTCATGTCAGAAGGGTTTTGTATTCAATTTTCAAAATGCAGTCACCAGATTGAATAAAGTCAAGAAGCATGTCAATGACGATTTTATTGGAGAAACTATGAAATTCGAAGATCATACTATTATTAACAAAGTTGAACGAATTTAGACTTCTGAGGTTTTTGTTATTGTTATACTCATAAATATCTCCCTTGATAATTATTTCAGATGTTCATTCGCGAGGGAGGAAACACATTTTTCATGTATTTCCCCCCGGTGCCCCCACTGAAGCAAAAACTGACAGTTTAAGAACTGTTTTGAAAAGCTTCCATGAAAACTTTCATTTCATACTCATATCGGCTACGTTTGATGAATTTTTTTCAGGGGCCACTCTCCTGTACTGTTATCATCGATTAATAGCCAATTTTTTCGAATCCTAGAGTTGTTACAAAGCCCTTTTGTTAGAGGCTCCCTCCCGCCTCCTTGACTTGTTTCACTTATGAGTATTAATTGTAGGTACTCATCTTCAGTCATTCATTAAATTGAATCAAGTGTTCAAAGCATGCACCTTGAACGTTGAAGTTGGGAAAAAATAACTCCAAATTGTTCAATCTTCGCATTTAAAACAGCCACTATCTTGTTTTACGATTACTGATACTACTAGCTGAACTGATTCTCAAAGATATACATGACACCTATCATTCCTGAAATTTTCATGCAAATCCTAGCAAAACTGTAGTGTCTGAGTCGGTAAAAAGCGCATGTTGTTCCATAGCCATATGTTGCCACAGTAATAAATGCAGCGCATATTGTTCCATACTAATACAGGAAAATTCAAACCGCTATAACTTCGCTAAATATGCTGCAATCTTTATGAAACTTGCAGGATTAATCAATCTTATAAATAGACATCTGTGTACTGAATTTCATTGAATTTAAGGGCACCGTTAAGATTTTATTCAAGAAAACATAAAATCGATAAATCATACTATTACTAACAAAGTTGAGTGAATTGCGACTTCTAACGTATTTGTTGTTGTTGTACTCATCAAGACCTACATTCTTGATTTTTTTCAGATTTTTCGGATCACAGGTGTCCAATCGCGAGGGGGGGGGACACAAATTTTTCGTGTATTTCCCCTCCCTGTGCGCCCCTCGAAGCAAACTTTGCCAAACTTAGACCTGTTTTGAAAAGTTCTCATCAAGACCTTTCATTTGATACCCATATCGGCTACCTTCAATGAAATTTTTTTTCGGGGGGTTACTACCCTACATGGGGAGACCCCCCTTAAATACCTTATAAAATTTTTTAGTAGTTGAACTTTGAAGAGATCACCACCTTACACCTACATACAAAATTTGATGCTTCTAGCTTAAGTAGTTTCCGAGAAAAACTGCTGTGACACACGGACGGACGGACGGACAGACAGACAGACAGACGGATAGACGGACAGACAGGACGCGATTTTAGAAGGGTTTTGTAAAATTATTTTACAAAACCCTAAAAAAGAAGCACAAAAATATGACGCCCCTAAAAGGAAAGGAAACTTGCGCCAACATGTGCATTTTTATATAAAAAGAACACATTTGAGTGACCTCTTTATAGCATATCGCCTTCAGTGATAAAGTCGTAATAGATCCGGGCAGATCATATCTAATACCGATCAAAAACCACGTGTTGTTCGTAGCTTAAAAAAACGTTGTGCTTTTTAAATTAAAATGGGCAAATACACGTCTCCAGAGAAGATCCAGTTGGTGGTTTCTAACCATATGGAAGGTAAAAATGTGGCAGAAATATGTTCGAGCCTCAACATGAAACGTAGAATTGTTTACGACATTCTCCGGAGGTATAAAGAGGAAGGCAGAATAGACATGAACCATAGTCCTGGTCACCCAAAGGTTGTAACGACGCTTGAAGAATGCTCTATCGTCCGGAAAATAAAAAAAAATCCAAAACTGAGTGCTCCAAAAATTGTCAGTGAAGTGTTCGCAGAATTTAAGAAAAAAGTAGGATGTTAAACAGTTCGACGAGCTTTGAGATACGCTCAATACAATGGATGTGTTGCACGAAAGAAACCATTCATCAGCGAAGTGAATAGAAAAAAGCGTTTAAATTTCGCTGAAGAATTTATATTAAAGGAAGTCAATTAGTGGGAGAATTTGATTTTTGCCGATGAAAGCAAATTCAATGTTTTTGGCTCGGATGGACGTGTTATGGTGTGGCCCAAGCCCAATGAAGAATTGAGTCCAATTAACCTCAGGCCTACAGTAAAGCACGGAGGTGGCAGTTTGATGGTTTGGGGACGTGTATCTACTCGTGGTGTTGGCGAATTAGTATTTATAGACGGTATCATGGCTTCCCATCAATATTTAGACATTTTGAAGGAAAATTTGCGAAAAAGCGCTGCTAAAATGGGCATTTTGGATTCGTTCAAATATTAGGAAGACAATGTTCCCAAACATAAGGCACGCATTGTTTTTTTTTTTTTTTTTATTTTCAAAATTCCATTTTACAGATCAACAAATCCAATAACAAAACGGAATAGCAAAAATAGTAATAACAATAAAAAAAAAAAATAAGAAAAATGATTAGATACAATAGATAAAAATGACATATGCATATAAAACGAAATAAAGCACAGAACAGTTAATTGCTTATAAAACTAAATTATGAATTTAAAATTAGCTTCTGCAAAATTCTTTTGAATGCAGTAAAGGTTGAGGGAAAAGGACCAAGCTGCAGATTATTATGATTCCTTAGGAGACGAAGAATAGGTGAGTGAAAATATAGCTCTGTACGAGCATATGGAATAACAAAAACAGAAGAAACACGAGTAGGACGTAAGGAGTGTCTAAAGTGTAACTCCGCAAAAATACAATACGGAGTCTGATAGTGGCAGAGTCGGTACAAAAAGCACTGATCCAAATAAGATCCACGCGCAGACAAGTACGAGAGACCAAGGAATGATAAATGATCCTCATATGGAAGATATGGCAAGTTTAGCTTAAAGAATAGGAAGCGGGTAAATTTCCTCTGTACTGACTCCAACGAGGACACAAGATAGGAATAATGGGGAGCCCAGACCACAGAACAATACTCGAGCAATGGACGGACAAGACAAAGGAACAAGCGGATCATAGTGGAGATATTACAGAACTTGTGCATATGTCTCAGTACAAAACCCAAAACTTTAGAGGCCTTAGCAATCACATAGGAAATATGCGTGTCAAATTTAAGTTTGGAGTCAAAAGTAACTCCAAGGTCTTTGTACGTAGTAACTTCGGTCAATGCGGCCTCGTTTAGTATATAGGTGATGGCAATAGGATGTTGCTTAATACAAAAGGACATCTTATGGCATTTATTAACATGTTCAAGAACGGCAGCTGTATAGTTGTCGAAAAGTGGTCCATCCTTCTCCTCAGTCACCGGATTGTAATTCCATTGAAAATCTCTGGGATGAATTGGACCGTAGAGTTCATATCACACCAATTTGTTCAAAAACGGAGCTCGAGAAAAGGCTTCGCGAAGAATGGGTGAAAATGGATGCGGAATACCTGCGGAAAATCATCTCCAGTATGCCAAATCGATTAAAATGTGTCATTGAACAAAACGGACATGCAACAAAATACTAGCTTACTAAAATTTTTGTTTATTTTTACAATTTAGCTCTTGTGCGGGTCTTTTTGAGGGATGATATTTTCAGTTTTTTCATGGAATTTTTTTTTATTGTATATTTAAAGTGAGAAACTATTTTCTTTATGTGATCTTTAAGGCTGTTGTGTTCTACTCTGAATAAAATGTTTAAAAAAATTTTCCCGTTTTTAATTGCCTTATAAAATGAGAAAGGAGGAAAATTTCTTACTTGTGCGGATCTTTTTGGGAGTCACTATATATATATATATATATATATATATATATATATATATATATATATATATATATATATATATATATATATATATATATATATATTTATATATTTATATATATATATATATATATATATATATATATACATATATATATGTATATATATATATGTATATATATACGTATACATATAAAATAGCTCAATCCCAAATTATAACAATAAAAAAAATAAATAAATATGATATAAAAATCTGACCAATTCAAAACAAAAATAACCTGAATAAAAAAAACTAATCTATAAGAATTTTCGTTGATTTTAAGCAAGCCTATGACAGCATTGATTGCAACTTACAGTTCCAAATAATGTTTTGCTTTGGCCTCCCTTCCAAACTAGTCCGTCTTACCAAAATGACAATGACGTCAACGAACTCCTAAGTCCGCATCAATATCCAGCTCATCGATACCTTTGACTCAAATATCGGACTAAAACAAGGAGATGGGCTGGCCCTATGGTATTCAATTTGACTCTGGAGTATGCCATAAGGAAGCTACCTGTCGATACACGAGGTACATTACTATGCAAGTCGAGCCAGGTAGTAGGCTATGCAGACAAAATCAACATTTTGTCATGGTCAGTAACATCTACCAAGGACCTCTCCCTGAAACTCGACAGTGTTGCAAAACTAGTAGGGCTACAAATCAATGAAAACAAAGCAATGCTTATGACGCGGTAGAGGAAAAATACCTCAAATACACAAAATACTACACTTGGCGAATACAATATCGAAAATATTAGCAAATTTATGCGTTTAGGCATCAAAATAATGAAAATAGGCAATGAAAGGGACGAAGTACGCCAAAGAATGCAGCTCGCAAATAAAATATTTTATCCAGTATTGACGATCTTGAAACCAAGCTCCAAGTATACAAATCTGTGATAAGCTGTGTTATGCTATGGGCGCGATACATGGACCCTAAGCCAAGCATCCGCAAACATATTGAACGCCTTTGATCCACAGGTCCTGAGATGAATAATCGGAGCAAAGCCAGACGGAAACCAATGGTGAATTTGATACAACCATGAGTTATATGAAATTTTTGACAAGCCGGAGGTCTCAACGGTTGTAAGACTGCGGGAGCTGCGATGGGCTGGCCACATGATTCGTACGGGCGAAAAATGGATACCTAAAAAGGTATTCGTTGGGAGAACTGAAGGCCGGTGGCCAGTGGGGAAAACGAGAAAACGCTGGTCTGACTCGGTCGACGAAAACAGTTTATTGCTGCTTGGATTTTGAAATTGGAGGACGGGATCAATGGACCAAGACAGCTTGAGGGGCTATTTGCAGAAAGCGAAGGCCCGAGAGGGGCTGTGGTGCTACGAAGAAGAAGAAGAACCTACAAGAATCATCAACCAAAGAGCGGAGATGGAAAAAGATGGGATGAACGTTAAAAAAAATTATCAAAATTCAATCAAATTTCATTTCTCAAAATGCACCTCCCTAGAAGGGAAAGATAAAGGAATAAGGTTGCTTAAAGGGATAAGCGAGATTAAATTGTAGAGTAAACAAACCGCAACAGAGCTTTTGAGTAATTTCAGGCTCCCATTTGGATTTTCCTGGCAAAAATGTAAAATTTATAAAATGTACTATTATTAACAAGGTTGATTGAATTTCGACTTCTGAGGTATTTGTTACCCTTGTACTCTTAAAGTCTCACGTCTGTGATTTTCTTCAGATTTTGCAGTCAAATGTGTCCAATCGCGAGGGGGGACACAACATTTTTGTACGTTTCCTCTTCTCCTGTACTTCTCAAAGCAAAACTTGTCATTTTAAGACCTGTTTTGAGTAGGTTTCATCAAACCCCATATTACCTACATGCCATGAAATTTTTATTTCATGGGCCATTCCCTTATATGGCAAGACCCCCCTTAAACACCTTATACATTTCTTTTTGTTGTGAAACGTTAAAGAGGTCGTCACTTTACAGCTACTTACAAAATCATATGTTTCTAGCTTATGTAGTTTGCGAGGAAAATAGGTGTGACACACGGACGGACAGACAGGACGCGATTTTAGTAGGACTTTGTAAAATTATTTTACAAAACTCTACAAACATCTGAATGCAAAACTAAACTCTTAAACTGTCAATAAAAACGTAATAAAACTATAAATCCATCATTTGAAACATAACTAATATCAAAACAAAAAACAAATATATATTTCCCTGGAATGAACAAACCACTATACAATTCAGGCACTCCAGGAATAATAAATTAATAAATTAATTAAATTAAATAAATAAAAGATGGGTTCAACAAAAATAACAAAAAACAAATTAACCCCCTCTTAAATGAATAAAATTCAAACATCCAACAAAAATCAATTATAATCAATAACGAAAATGAGATTAAAAACAATTGAATAAATTACTCACCCTTGTTGATGTTACTGAGCGCTCGGCAACTGGAGGAGTGGAGAACTGAAAATTAATTTCGACTTTATTAATAGCGGTACCGGTTAGTCGTGCTGTTTTCTTCTCGAAAATTGAAGCTTTATTGTGAAAAATTCCTTTTAAACGATCGGAAATGGTTTGTTGAGTGACGCCAAGTGATTTTGCAAGTTTGGGATGGATCTTGGTCGAGCAATGTCTCCGATTTGTGATGTTCAAACTTTTTAGGCTTTCCGGACCGTTCATCGTCCTCCAAATCAAAATTACCACTTTTAAACCGTGCGAACTACTTCTGGCACGTACGCTCAGCTAGAGCATGCACACCATACACTTCCACCAAAATACGATGACTTTCGGCAGCCTTTTTCTTCAATGAAGAAGTACTCACCGCAAAAACACTTTATTCGGCACAAAATTCGACATCTTATATTGTTGTTTACGCTTCAACTAAATGATACATACTGATTCTGAAACTATATGACAGTAGCTTTTCAACATATATTTGGAAAGGTGAATGACTGGAATAAAAATCAAGTTACGCCGTCTGTTAGAAAATCGCACGAATTAAATGGTACCCCTATTATTTATATAAAATAAAACTTTGCGGCCACTCTGATTATTGATTGCTATTCCGTTTCACTGCACTTTAATTTTCACTTGGAAACTCCAAATGTTGGTAGAAAAATTCAAATTTTCAACAATATGAATAGATTCGTTCGTTTTCTTAGGTTTTAGTTATTTTCTCAACCAGAAAAAAATTTAAATAAAAAAACTACTTCATTCTTATTGACTTTTTTTATAATAACACAATTCTTCCAAGTTTAGAGTTGATATGATCGCACGAAAAGAATAAGTCACTTCTTCTTAATTGGCATATTCGATGCACCACAATATCATTTCACCGTTATTCGATTTTTCATTCAATTATTCTTCACTATTGGAATAAATTTTCAAATTAATCACAACAAAATATCCAGAGATAAAGATTGGGGCGACAACGTCCTATTGCTGCCAAAATTATCAATATTTATATTTTCACACCCTCATGTCTAGTTCTATACATTCCCACTTATGTATCTTGAATATAATTTGAACCGACAATAGTCAAAACAAATTACACTTTCCATCTCCTTTCACATTCGGCACGTTTCCACCAAAACTCATACTTTCTCCAATAAAATTAAACTTATCCAGAACACTTTCTTATCCAGATAATACACCGCAGTCGTCACTTCATATTATCTTCCACTCGCATTTCCCACTCCCATATCCCAAATGTTGCTTTTTCTTTCTCAATTCCCCTTCTCTTGCGAATAATTCAATAATTTCGTCGACCAAAAGTTACCCCGAACCCAAATCTAGTGTTCACTCACTTCAATTCCGCCAGAACCCGCTTATCACAGACTTTTTCACTTTCATCAAATGCAACAATTTTTGTTTGCAGATATGGCGATTTGCATATAACCATGATGATGCTTAGCTTTATGCAAATCGTCATACACACGGAAACAATTGCTTTTGACGAAATTAAGAAGAATTTTCCTGCGCCCGAAGGAACTTGGGCCTAGGATTTCAGCAGCCTACGACAGTTGAACCCATCTTGTATTAAATGGTGTTTTATTTCTTATTATAAATAAAGCGGAAGTGTCTATTTAAATAAGCAAATAATTCGTTTCTCGAAATTACTCCCTCCTGTCCTCTTTGTGTTAATTTTCTTTGCGTAGGGCAGCTTAGCACGAACACAGGATGCCCCGGGCGATCCGCGACATGACTTAGCGCTAGCTAGCAACAATACATATGTATATACATATAAATATATATATATATATATATATATATATATATATATATATATATATATATATATATATATATATATATATATATAGGGTGTATGGGGCATGAAAAACGTGTGGTCATTTGCTACCTTTCCCCCCTTGAACCTATGGCGTTAGAGTACTATTTTTCGTACATTTGGAAAAGCACTACTCTATTTTTGGTGTTCTGTAACGAATGTATGTAAAAATAATAAGTTTTTGTTTTAGTTAACGTCACTTTAAGGACACATCAGCTTTTTTATCTCGCGAAATTAGTGTATAAATCAACGAAAGTCGTCTTCTTAATTTAACTTTTAAACACTTTGGGTGGATAGAACTACGCTCATGTTAAAAGAGTTTGGTACTTAACCTACAATGTGAGGATAAATAGAATGATTTAATTCAAGGAAATCTTTTATAACATCCACAGCAACTATATTCTTGCTTTAAAAGAACTCCATTTTAACTAGCCAACATTTTGTTCCCATATTACTAAAATCATTGATTGACCTGAATCTTAAATGTAATTTTTTTATTCATCTTTTCTGATAATTCGGTCAAACTTAACTAATAGGAGGAAATTGAAATGGCTACAGCATCGGTAAATTTTATTGAAACTTATAGAGTAAAATTATATTTTTAAAAGCTACCTAAATGGCTGATTTCATCTAACTTAGTAATGCTGATAGTGTTCTACTAACAAAAATGTTAAGTCCCACTACTATTAGCGAAGTTCAATAAATTTTAGCCTATAAGTTATTGTTATTGGATCTAGTTTCATGATTGATTCATGCAAGAACCTACTAGGTTTCCATACTTTCGGTCCGTCCATCTGTTTATCTGTCCATCTATCTGTGCGTCAATAGAAATTTCTTCCAAAACTACAGAAGCCACAAAGCTCAAAATTTGTGAAAAGATCAGAAGTTGTCTCTTAAAAGCTTAGGTCTTATCAAATATATCAAAAGTTTTAAGGGGGTCCCCCGTATAACAAAGTCGCCCATAACAATTTTTTTCATTAAATATGTTATAGTCGAGTAGGGTATCAAATTAAGGGACTTAGCATTTTCAGAATCTGAAAAATAAGTAATTTTTTGCATCAGTAGTCGAGGCGTAATATTCCGAAATCCAAAAAAAAATTTGAGTCCAATACCTGTAGTGAAATAGGTATGACATGAATGTAGATAAAAGACTGCAGCGATGATCTGCTGCCTCGACGAAAGAGGATGGTGGGATTCACCGAGATTGGCTTTATCTAAGGCCGCGTGAATGCACTGGCAGGCTAGCATTGCGGTGTCATGGGGCAGGGTTTTACCCCGCACAACGACCCTCTACAAAAAAAAATGGCGCATTCCCGCATTGGAAGAATGTTGAAGTAACCTACTAAGGGTTGAAATTGCTTAGTCAGTAACAAACTGGGCCGGAAGAAAACAGATGGACTTGAGCGAACTTCGTCATAACCGACGATACTTATGGTCCCCAAATAAGAGTGGTGCATGTAGGTGGAAGCACCCTCCCAACCTGATCAAGATCCAAATATTGACGTGGCCATATATTTCCCATTTTAATGAAAACTCATACAAACATAATTTGTATGAATTTTTCACTTAAATGAGAAATATAAACGTGGCCAATTTATGTTATAGTATTATGCGATGGAATCATATAGCACTATACCAGAAAATGGCACGCGAGCGGAAGGCCACTCTACCTGGGCAAGGGCGCCTGTAACACATAAAAAGGGGTGTGCTCGTCCGATGGCTAGCTCATTATAATGGAGGGGCCGGTCAACGTACCCGGTCAAGCTCAATATAAAGGGAAATACCGAATGTAATTATTTAAATATGCATTTTCTTTATTCTGTTCATTTTTAATTCGCAACAAAATTTCTCGCTAATTTACTAATAAATCAATTGGGTCATCATATAATATAATATTTTAAACCAAACAAAAAATTAATATTTCGAGTTCAATTAATGTCTCATATACCTTTATTTCATCTGTACTTCTTATTTAACTAATTGGGTTTCTGCTTAATTACTAGAACGAGTTGAGCAAAAACAAAATCTTAAATCGTTACCACATAAGTACTTATACGTTTATCATCAAAAAAACCAAAACCAAGATTATAATACAGCAGAAAGACTTTTTGAAACTAGCAAACGCCATTTGCTTATTATACCTAACGGAAACGCTAAACATTTTCGACGGATAAGTTTAGTTTAAATAGATACTAATTCAGAACGCTAACAATAACTAAATAACGGTTAATCGGTATTATTTATTGTGCAGGAAATATTTTTTTATTGCATAAAAGGAAAAGGATTAAATGTACGCAATATATTTCTTTTAACATATAAAGAAACGGATTCAATGTTTCGCATGCAATGTAATAAATAATTGAAACAACAGGGTACTCAAACTACCTCCTCGCCGGGCGCCCGCTGATGATGTGGACGATGCTTGCAAATCTTTTATGGAATCCATAACGTTGTGCACACTAAAATAATGATTAAAACTCACCCAAAAACATATATGCACATTAGTCAGTTGAAATGATTAATTTGATGTTTTGGCTGAGAGTTCTATCCAATTCAAATCGATTTCATACATGTTTTCATGTTGCTTCCCTTCGTGGAAATCGTCTAATGATCTACAACATTTATGTTTTCCTTTGTTTTTAAAAAACACGTTCCACCTTCATCGCATTAATACAAAACTTACTTCGAACGTAATTTTCCATGCCTCTCAGTTTTGTGGGCATCTTCAAATGATTTACCGCAGAAGTTGCACTTGAACCTTTTAATTCTGGAACATGATTTCCCATATTTATTGCGTGTTCATTCAATGCGCAATCATTGCATTGGAATAGAGCAGGATTCAAGTGCAAAGCCTTATGAGAATGCAATTGCTCTGCCCGCTAAATGACTTGCCGCATATCTCACATTTATATTCATCTATATGTAATAATTGATATTTTCTCGACCCGTCTGCCCTGGCAATGATTTGCCGCCCATACGGCACTCATACAAGTTACTGTCCGAATGAATAATCATAGGTCTAGTCAAAGCAGGTCTCTGCATGTACCATTTATAGCAAATTTCGTATTTACATAAACCGTTTAAGTGTATATTGGTATGTTATTTTAATGCGCGTGAATCACTAAATGACATCACATATATCGCAAGAATATGCATTGGGATTAAAATGTAAAATCCGATATTTCAAAGTTCTTGTTTCTTTACACACTATCCCTCCGCACTTTTTAAAAGATCCATATCACCATCATCCGCAGTGTAAGAGCCTATATATCGCATATCCAGGATACTCAGCAGATTTCCAATGTATCCATCAACCGCTCAGTTTGAGCGTCGGAATTCCTGCAATTTTTCACGCACCACCACGCTTCCATTAGACAGCAGGACACCACAAAGACGGCGAAATGGCAACAGATTGAGGAGATTACGGCTAAAAATGCACAACAAGGGAGATCATCCGCTACACGCCAAAGTTGGGAACAACAACTACACACTTTTGCTTGCAACACAAACGACGGGACTCAAATCGAAAAACGGGTAAAGCGTTGCATCCTGATTTAATTCAAACGGTCGCATATGAAATGCAGGAACTCTTCGCAGTTCACGTTCAATTTAACTTTGCATGATGGCTCGAGTTCGTTCCATCTGCCTTGTTTTCCTCGAACCGACGACCTCGCTGCTTGGCAATCTGAAGTGGACTCCCCGAGCCGTCCAAATCTCGGCATAGTTTCTATGCGGCACCGGTAAATTGAGAAGAGCTTCTAGCTCAGCCAACTTAGATTGCATTTGGCAATACAATACATGGATGGGATGTATTAAATCAGTGTTCTCATGTGAGCAATTTCAATTTGCAGCTTTGCGTAACAAAGTTAATAAAAAAATTAAATATATTGAAAAGTTTAAATCATAATAAGAAGATAAATATTATAAACAATATCAATGTAAAGAATAATTTAAGTTTAATATATAAAACAAACAACATAAATTATATTTATAATAAAAAATTAAATTTTTTTTTCTCTAAATTTTATAGTGTACAAAAAGTTAACTTTGAGTAATAAGATATTTCAAATCTGCAATTGAAATTTAAGAACTGTGTTATGCCGGTTTCCGAGCAGTTTGGTTTGGTGACTGCTCGATTACTACATATCTTAGAAATCAAAATTCACTCAACTCTGTTTATAATGGTATGATTTGTAAATTCTACATCTTTCTCCGAAAATTGAAACGGTGCCCATAAACTTCTTAAGTTTTTACTTATATGTAGGTTGATATAAGACCCTTATGCCTACAAAATTTCATGGGAATCAAATCATAACTAAGTGAGTTATCGCCATTTCAATTGTATGGGATTGCAAAAACAATAAAACATACTGATAGTTAATATATATTTCAAATTGACCGAGGCACTATTATTTTCTTCGGATTTTCATGAAAATTTAAGGGGTAGTGGTTTACTTGAATATGTTCAATGAGCCAAACATTCAGAACAACTATTAAACATGGAATAAGATCGTGGCTGTTATGTGCTTATGAACGAAAATTTGCATCTTTTGGGTGAATTTGAATGATTTCGTAAACAAGTATTGGGTGAATAATTCAAATCATGGATTTATGGTATCAGGAAATTTTTTTTCGAACTCTAGAATGGTTACAAATCCCTTCTGTTACGAGCTCTCTCCTGCCTCCTCGACTCATTTTACCTATGGGCATTAATTGTAGGTACACACAAAATATCACGAAATTATTCAATCTTCGCATTTGAAACTGCCACCATTTTGTTTTATGATTACAGATACCACTAGCTGAACCAATTGTCAAAACTGTTGATGATACCTATCATTCCTGAAACTTTCCTGCAAATTACAGCAAATCTGTAATATCTGCGTCGGTAAAAAGCGCATATTGTTCCATAGGCATATGGTTCCATGGTATACTCGTACAGCGCATATTGTTCCATAGTAATACAGGAAAATTCAAACCGCTATAACTTTCAGGACAAGTCAATCTTATAAATAACCATTTATTTGAATGAATGATACTGTCAAGATTTTATTCAAGAAAATGTAAATTAATAAATCATACTATTACTAACAAAGTTAAGTGAATGTCGACTTCTCACGTATTTGTTGTTGTTGTGCTCATGAAGGCCTACATCGGTGATTGTTTTTCTTATTTTTCGGAAGAAAGGTGTCCAATCACGAGGGGGGGGGGTACGCAAAATTCATATATTTCCCCTTCCCTGCCCCTACGGTACTGATAAGGCAATTTTAAGACTTGTTTTGAAAAGATCTCGTTAAGACCTTTCCAACGACATCCTACTCGACTACCAATGGTGAAAATTTTGTTTTGAATTGTCATCTCCCTATATGGGGAAACCCAACTTAAACCCCTTTGAAAAATATTTTAACTAAAAAACTTTCAAGAAGGTACTACTTCTGACCTTTCCACAAAGTTTCATGGCTGTAGCTTCTATAGTTTCAAAGAAAAAGTGCTGTCACATACAGACGGACGGACACAGGTCATGATTGCAATGGGGTTTTGTTTTTTAGTACAAACCCTTAAAAAGTAACAGTTATTAAGAGTTTTATTCCATCTCAAAAAGTGATGTTGCTCATGACCATTCTAAAGGTATACGACACTTGAATAAAAAGAAATCATTTCTGCTTTAAATTGGGAATATTTCGTCAGAAGGGTGAAAGTCATACATACCCAACAACTCAATAGACGTGAGCAGATAAAACTCATTCATGTCATATTTCATTAGCAGTTCATCTATCTCTGTTATTGTAAGTGTCCATATTGCATTCTTCTGCTGTTAATTTCAAGTTATTTTGTTTGTTGCTGTTAGGTTTTTGTTACATTTTGTTTCTGTTATTGTTGGATTTCGCGTTTGTTGTTTTTACTATGCCTATCTACACTAACGTTTAGTACGCTGATATGGTGATAGTGTATGGCGGTGCTAATGGTATGGCTCATGAAGCAAGAAGGATTTATAATGCAAAATATCCTAATCCATGACTATCCCATCCCAACACATTTTCAACGACTTATCGTCATCTCAGGGAAATTGGAAACTTAAATTTTCAAGAGCCTCGTGTCAATGTGAGGCCACACAATGTTGCAGTCGATGAACGAATGCTTCAAGCCTTTCATAAAGATCCCAATATAAACATTCGTGTCTTTGCTCGCAGACTTAATTTGGAAAGTGTGATCGGTTCTTCGGGCTAACGAATATCATTCTTTTCATTTCTTTCTGGTTCAAGGTAAGGAATAATTTTCGTTCTCTCATCACTTTGAAGCGAATAAAATTGATTAGCATTTTTTTCTTATTTTTCTACTTTCTTGTGCTTAATTATTAATAACAAAACGTCAAGGCAGCATAACAAACAAAAAACAAGTTGGATAAACAGACCTACGCTCATGTCAGAAGGGGTTTGTATTCAATTTACAAAATGCAGTCACCAGATCGAATCAAATCAAGAAACATGTCAAAGACGATTTTATTGGAGAAAATATGAGATACGAAGATCATACTATTATTAACAAAGTTGAACAAATTTCGACTTCTGAGGTTTTTGGTCATAAATATCTTCCTTGATAATTATTTCAGATGTCCACGACGGAGGAAACACATTTTTCATGTATTTCCCCCCTGTGCCCCCACTGAAGCAAAAACTGACAGTTTAACAACTGTTTTGAAGAGCTCCCGTGAAAACTTTTATTTCATACTCATATCGGCTACGTGTGATGAATTTTTTTTTCAGGGGCCACTCTCCTGTACTGTTATCATCGATTAATGGCCAATTTTTTCAAATCCTAGAATGGTTACAAAACCTTTTGCTAGGAGCTCTCTCCCGCCTCCTTGACTTGTTTCACTTATGAGCATTAATTGTAGGTACTCATCTTCAGTCATTCATTAAATTGAATCAAGTGTTCAAAGCATGCACCTTGAACGTTGAAGTTGGGAAAAAATAACTCAAAATTATTCAATCTTCGCATTAAAAACAGCCACTTTTTTGTTTTACGATTACTGATACCACTAGCTGAACCGATTCTCAAAGATATATATGACACCTGTCATTCCTGAAATTTTCATGCAAATCCTAGCAAGACTGTAGTGTCTGAGTCGGTGAAAAGCGCATGTTGTTCCATAGCCATATGTTGCCATAGTAATAAATGCAGCGTATATTGTTCCATAGTAATACAGGAAAATTCAAACCGCTATAACTTCGCTAAATATGATTCAATCTTTTAGGATAG
Organism: Odontomyia ornata; assembly: GCA_963969285.1. Taxonomy (NCBI): domain Eukaryota; kingdom Metazoa; phylum Arthropoda; class Insecta; order Diptera; family Stratiomyidae; genus Odontomyia; species Odontomyia ornata. Next base: position 195,357,526 of record OZ017739.1, read on the forward strand.
ATTCATTTTATAAATAGACATCCACGTACTGAATTTCATTGAATTTAAGGGTACCGTTAAGATTTTATTCATGAAAACATAAAATCGATAAATCATACTATTACTAACAAAGTTGAGTGATTTGCGACTTCTCACGTATTTGTTGCTGTTGTACTCACCAAGTCCTACAATCTTGATTTTTTTCAGATTTTTCGGATCACAGGTCTCCAACCGTGAGGGGGGGACACACATTTTTCGTGTATTTCCCCTCCCTGTGCGCCCCTCGAAGCAAACTTTGCCAAACTAAGACCTGTTTTGAAAAGTTCTCATCAAGACCTTTCATTTGATACCCATATCGGCTACCTTCAATGAAATTTTTTTTTCGGGGGGTCACTCTCCTATATGGGGAGACCCCCCTTAAATACCTTATAAAATTTTTTTGTAGTTGAAATTTGAAGAAATCACCACTTTACACCAACACACAAAATTTGATGTTTCTAACTTAAGTAGTTTCCGAGAAAAACTGCTGTGACACACGGACGGACAGACGGACAGACTGGTCGCGAAACTAGTAGGGTTTTGTAAAATTATTTTACAAAACCCTAATTAAAAGAAAATACAATTGTCACATACGAGTAGTAATGATTTTGATAATTATGACATACCTTCAACATGGTGATTCTGGCAGACGGATGCAGAGTTTTGTTCCACGTTAAATAATCTTTCTGAATACTCGGCTCATGGAACATATTCATTTAAACCACTATTCCGTAAATTTCCATGAAAATCCGAAAAAATAATAGTGCCTTGGTCGATTTCAAATATACTCGTATATTTACCATCAACATGTGCTATTGTTTTAATAATTTCAAACAATTGAAATGGCGATAACTCACTTGATTATAATTTTATTCCCATGGAATTTCGTATGCAAAAGGATCTTATATCAACCTACATAAATGTAAAATTTTAAGAGGTTTCAGGGTGCTTTTTCTATTTTTGGGAAAAATGTGAAGGATAAAAATTATATTATTATTAACAGAGTTGAGTGAATTTTAATTTCTGAGGCATTTGTTGCCTTTGGACTCATAAAGACCTACTTTCATGATATTTTCAGATTATCAGCTCAAAGGTGTCCAATCGTGAGGGGAGGGGACACCAATATTGCTCGTGCATTTCGCCTCCCCATGGACTCCTTATGCAAAAAATTACTTACTTTTCAGATTCTGAATGGGCTAAAACCTTTCATTTGATACCCTACCCGAGCACATTTAATGAAAAAAATTGTTAAGGGCCACTTCGTTATAAGGAGAACCCTCTTAAAAAATTTGATATATTTGATGAGACCTAAACTTTTGAGACACCACCAGTAGATAGAATAGGAGAGTTCAAAATCACTTTCACACAAATTTCTTGCGGCTAGCATTTCCGGTGGGGGTTTTGAATAAGTTTCATATGAATTTCTTGTGGTTGATGGCGCGTGCGTGTTGATGGCAGATGAATTTCTCGCGGTTAGCATTAGAGATGAGGAATGGTGATAAGGGTGAGTGTGACGTCACATCTGGGGATTTCCCATGCTAGATGGCGGTATGGTTTGGGGATTTCCCATGTTGGATGGCGGCTGTTTGTGAGTTCATATGGACTTAAGTGTAAAATTTTCGGTTGTTGATAAGAGGCGGCTACAACCATGACTATTCTCAATTCCTTGTCACGCTACAGCACTAACCGCAAACAATTTAAAGTTAAACGACTTTGCATTTCCCATCAATCCTGTATCACCATCATTATTTCGCATGCTGGATGGTGCCTTATTTTTAGGATTTTGTAAAACAATTTTACAAAACCCTACTAAAATCGCATCCCGTCTGTCCGTCCGTCCGTTCGTCCATCTGTGTGCCACAGCACTTTTTTCGCAAACTACCACAGCTAGAAACATCAAATTTTGTGTGCAGGTGTAAAAAGGTACTCTCTTGAAAGTTCAACTACAAAAAATGTTATAAGGTATTTTAGGGGGGTTTCCCCATACAGGGAGTGACCCCCGAAAAAAAAAATCATCAAAGGGAGGCGATATGGGTATCAAATGGGAGGTCTTGATGAGAACTTTTCAAAGCAGTTCTTAATTTGACACTTTCTGCTTCGAAGGGCGCACAGGGAGGGGAAATTCCTCAATAAAATCGAATAGCTATTCTCAAACTTAACGAAATTCGATATTGCAGTAATCCTACTAAAGGTTCCTGAACTTTGTAAGTTTGATGAAAATCGAATGATATACACGGAAGTTATAGCCAATTGAAATTTCTTCAATTACAACAACAACAACACGTGATTTTGGTACTTTATGGACTTTTCATCGGATCAGTCACTGCAGTTTTGATTTGATCTTCTTGAAATTTTCAAATAAGGTGGCGACCGTTGAAAATAAAATGCATTTTCTTTTAAACGTACACATCTCTTTGACTTATTTCTTCAGTTTATTCGTTGCTTGTGCTGCATTGCTGGGAAACTTGTTTTGAGTTCAAATGGATTTTAGCTTAGAATTATTTCGGTTAGTGTGTCGCGTGATAAGAAGTTGAGTATGGTCATGGTTGTAGTTGGTGAATAGGCTATTGATAAGAGGCAACTACAATTATGATCAATTTTGTTTCCATCCGCAAACAATCCAAAGTTAAACGACCTTGCATTTCCCATCCAACACCCATTACATGAGTTAAGAATAATATTTTATTTTTTTGATTATTTAAATGTGGGATTTTTTTAATCGTGATTTTGAGTTGTTGCTCATGCTTTGAAGCAAATGTAATTTTGGGGAATTGTGAAGAGATAGCTATGCAATATTTTCGTTATATGGGGTTGCTAATTTCAGGGCTTTTGATAGAAGTGTTTTTATTTATTTTCTTTATATGCGGTTTCTAGTTTCAATTTTTTTGAAGAAGCGTTTGCATTTAATATGAAAATATTTGTTTTTCTTCTGTTTGTTGAATTTAAGATTTATACCGATATATTTTGTGAAAGAAATGGTAGCAAATTAAGTGACTCAAAATTTGTTTATTGTGGTTTCTTAGTTTTGTTTGAAATCGTCAACCGTGGCTTTCTATTGTTTTTTCATATTGTTTTTTCATATTGAGAGAGAAAACTGATATGAAACAAAATAAACGTTCAAAACGGCGTGTAAAACACCAACATAAAACTCTTTTCCGAGTTTATACAAAGATTTAGCAGGGTCCTCTAAGCATGCGAATTTTGCGGATAACTTCATTACGTATTCAAATAGCGTGTAAAGGAAACACTTTGGTAACAAATTGGACAAGTGTATATTTGTTAGACAGGTGGAGGACGGAAGTAAACAGAAACAACGGCATATTTCAAAAATACTACCAACAACAATAACAACCATGACGACCATGACAACAACAGCAAAACCATTCGAAAGATTTGTGATGATGCTAAATGTGGGCCAGACACTTGCGAATGTTAAAGTGTTCGTAGGAAACTATTTGAAATAAAAAAGCTTGTTCATTTTTACATAAGATTAATAAGTAAATAATTTTTTATTCTTCAATCAAAACTACAGTGTTTCATTGTGAATCTGAACATTAATGAACAATAAACTTTTCATTGTCATCACGACGTCATCATATCCTTGAGATTTATCCAGGAGTTGTGTTTCGCTGAAAATCCCAGCCAATTCACAAATGCTTGATTACCATTTCTTTTTAATATTTTTGCCACAAGATAAAGTGACGGATGCTTAGCTTTCAATAGTTCAAGCTCATAAAAACGACCTTCAATTTTGTTTCCTTCATAATCTTCTAATAGGAATATAACGGGATTGGTTATACGAATTCGACGGATCCTGAAGACTTCTGTGGTCCAATTTGGTGTATAGCTCTTTTCAAAAATATGCTTGTATTTACTGATTTGCACATGATCACCTACATTATATTTATATGAACCAATCACCTTAATAATGTTATAAACGGTAGATAGAAGCAATTTTTCATTTGAACTATTCACAGCAGACGGAATCACTTTTATTGTTCTGGGTTTAGGTAAATTTCTTCTCGAGGAATTTATGAGGTAATTTCTCGAGAGAAATTTTCCTATTGCGGAGAGCATCATATATATATAGATATATATATATATATATATATATATATATATATATATATATATATATATATATATATATATATATATATATATATATATATATATATATGGGATATAACGAAATTTGTGACCACGCTCGGTTATCTCGGTTAAGTTTGTGAACCAGCTATGTCGACCAGGCGAAAACGAAATGGCGGCCATTTTAGACGAAAAATTGTGATGTCTCTTCTGACCATTGAAATTTGGTACAAAGGTTCACTGATGTATGTGATGAATCTCACAATAAAAAATCCAAATTCGCTCGGAAGTCGAAAAACCTACAAAATTTAGTTGTTCTAATTTTGACCAAAGCTTTCAAGCAATGTCAATTAAATTCAGTACTTTGATAGAAATTATAAGTATCTAAAGAGTTGTGTAAAAAAACTGGAGGTCAGGTCGCAAAAAACAAAATGACAGCCTGGTGAAACTCAAAATTTCAAAGTCCCCTAAAAGTCGAAATTTTGATCCGATGTATATGAAATTTGATTTTAAGATAGAAATCAATTAGATCTAGAAACATGTGCGTGTGCAATATTCACAATGGTGGCGGTTTAAATATGCGACTTTTTCAGGTTTTCGTGGCCCTCTAGTGGTCACATTTTCCATCGGATTTTGATGAAACTTAAGGTTATAGATCTTTGTACTAAGTTCTTAAATTATGCAGAACATTTTTTAGATCGAATGAAAAATTAAAAAGTCGAAATTTTTAAACATAATATTTTTAAGCTGGCATTTTCAATAAAATTTGAATGAGTTTGCCCTGTCCAGAGTGAAACTCTGATTTGAACGAGATTTGCGGCATTGATTGATGAGGTCCTAGCATGCAAAGATTTAAAATAATCCAAAATCAAATGCATGCATTCAAAATAACGGCCCCCAAAGGTCAGAAGGCAAGCGCAATTCGCTATTTTAACAGCAAACGAAATAATGAATAATTTTCATGGAAACGTTTTAAATTGCTTAACTTGGAAGTATTTATAAAGAAGGTCATTTTCAGGATATTGTTAAAATATTTTTACAATACCCAAAAAAATTATGAAATCGTGACTTGTCTGTCTGTCCGTCCATCCGTCAGTTTGTTCGTGTATCACAGTAAGTTTCCTTGCAAACCACATGAGCTAGAATAAGGAAATTTTCAACGTAGGTCAAAAGTGGTGCCTCTCGAAATTTGCAGTGCAAGAAAATATTTTAAAGTGTTTAAGGGGGGCCCCCCCATGCAGGGGGCCACTAAAATTTTTTTTTAATTTCTGTAGCCCTCTAGCAGCCATGTTTCTCAACAGATTCCAATGAAATTTGAAATTACAAGTTATTAAACCTGCAAAAAAATTATGCAAATCGGATGACAAATAAAAAAGTTGGAACTTACAGCTTAATAGTTTTAGCAGTGGTTTTCAATAAAAATTCAAAATGGTGGCCCCTAATGGTTCAGAAAAAAAAATTGAAAACATTTATATTAATAGCAATGCAAGTGCTGTTTAAACTTTTATGGAAATCTTTTGAAATTCTCTTTTTGAGCTTTTTAAGCCAACAAGTTATCACCTTTGTGTAGTGACCGCAGTGAAATGTATAAACAACAAATGTGAGAAGGACGACACCTGTATTTATATGTTTATAACAATTTATTATCTGCCGTTTCAATATGATATCCATATATGTGCAACTCAATTTAATGAGCAAAATATTTGCGCCTCTATAAAGGGTCTTTAAATGCAAACGTCAGCACATTCTTTTCATGTCAATAAATACCCTTGTGGTGTTACGAAAATTGCAGTAAGAAGATTAGCAGCACGCAAGGTAAATTCTTTTCCAAAGTTTTACGCTACATACAAGAAATTTACCTTTCCGGCTGGTGCTGCCAACGGGGATTTTTTTTGTTATCATTCACGTTCACTATATCATCATCTTGATTGATCCACTTATAATTTCCATTCATACTAAACTCTTTCCACATCAAATTCTTTAGGGAACGATTGAATCGTTCAACAATTGATGCCTTCAGAGGACTGTATGTAGAATAATGGTCAATCTGGTATTTCTCCATAACATTGTGAAAATATTAGTTGTAGCATTCTTTTCCGTCGTCTGTTTGCAGCTTATTGGGAATGCGCCATTGTTGAATATTTTCGTTAGCAAATGCTCCCAACAGCCTGTCATAAATCATCTAAACCTTTTGTTATAACTCGCAATCGCTTAAAATTTTTTCGAGCCGGTGTATGTAACTCGTTTATTAAGTCTCGCTTGCTCATTTCAGAATGAACCGAATTTCGTAATATTTTTGATATACGTATATTATAATGTACCACTTAAAAGTGTCATCATCCTCATCAGCGTCATTTTTCGTCGTTTTGAATTTGAATTTGTTGTTTTGTGTATTTTTTACTATCAACGTAGTCCTTTGTAGAAGCATCATCATCCTCTATAGGTGGTCCAAGATTTTTGAATCGTTTTGAAATCAAGGACATAATCACCGCTTTCCGTTTTATTGAATCCTGCATCAGGTAAGCCTTGTGGACCAGCGTTACTAGGTTTTTCTTCTGGACCTCGAGGTCATTGAGGCCCTGCTGGACCCTGCTGACCTATAGGACCTTGAGGACCTGGTGGTCCTCGAAGTCCTTGAATACCACGTTTTCCTCCTCTTTCATTGGAAAATCGACCAAATTTATCAACACCCGTTTATAAATTATTAGTGATGATGGTGATGATGATGATGATGATGATATCAGCGTGTTTATCCTTTTATTTGTGATTCTTTTAATTCTTCAATGATTGATAAAATTTCATTCCTATGATTATTGTGACCTGCTTGCTGTGATGCAATGAGTAACCGCAATCGACTTATCAGTTCATTCTGATCATCCCAATATATAGTGTTTCTGTCTGCTGGATGTTTGCATTAAACTGTAGTTTTTGTATTCAATAGCCGGTGTTGATCTTAGCCCTCTTCTTTCTTTGCTATTTAACAGTTTAGAGATTATTTTTGTATATTTGAAGCTTCGATTTCCATTGATTTGGCTACTACTGTCATAAGAACGTCTGTGAGCACCAGTATGCAGAAGAATACTTTTATAGTTCTCTAAATCTTCGTTGGTATATATTGTTTCATCTGGATACTTCATTAAAAGCAGTTCATATAAACCTCGACTTCCAATGTAGAAATTTTCGTTTACAAGTATATGATTACCATCGATTGCGAAATTCGAATTTCCTATTTTCCACTGGTATCAATCATCGTCATCCCTATATACTCCATAAACACTGTCAATTGCAGAAGGTTGATTCACATAAATATCCAAATAATGCTTAGAAACATCTGAGAAATTATTTTGCTTCATTTATTCTTCAAGATGTTCTTGATGAAGTGTTGGTGAGGTTATGTTTTCGCTTAAATTTTGGCGTAGGAGTTTTCAAATTGTCTTCTGCTTCTTTACAGTCAATTTCTTCCTTAAATTCTTCTTCTTCACGTTTAATACGAAATGGGGAAGGTTCTTCTTTAACGTCATTTTTTTATGTCTTGATCTTGCAATAATTTAACTCTTTAAACAAATTCTTGAACTTGAAAAGAGTTTTCCAGCGTGTCCAGAATATCCACCCATCTAGCGGAGTTGCAGTCATTCCTGACGTCGAGTGTCACCAACAGGACGATCCGTCGCTTGGTGCGACTATATGCCTCTGCCTTTTGGACCGCACCTCTGCAATCGCATCAATGGCAGGACGTTCATTGATGCGATTGCAGAGGTGGTGAACGCGGTCCAAATGGCAGATGCATATAGTCGCACCAAGTGACGGGGTGGATATTCTTGACACGCTGGAAAACTCTTTTCAAGTTCCAGAATATCTAATGCGGCTTTTGAGGAACTACCTAAAGGACCGAAGCCTGCTCTCGCGTTCTATAAGCTTTGCCAGAGTAAATATCCAGAATCCTGAGGTAAGGGAAAGTATAGCTAATCGCAAAAAACTATCTTCCGGAATATTTCTTAGCGAAGCTTTGACCGCCATTGATGTAAATTATACCTGTAAAGCGGTTGTCTCTATTCCGAACGCTAACGAATATGACGAAGACATAGTCCTAACTGAATTGCGACTCGAAAAAATCGAAAATTGTGAGACCACGACCAACAAATTAAATCAAAATCTTTTTTGGACACTGTATTTAACCGTTACAATGAACCAAAGCAGGGGTATGTACCTAATCAGGCATCCACCGAATTTTTAAAATTCGAAACTACTCAAAATCAGCCAGGACCCTCCTACCTAACAATCTTTACCATAAGGTCGCGTTCCATAAGCTTTGCCAGAGTAAATATCCAGAATCCTGAGGTAAGGGAAGATATAGCTAATCGCAAAAAACTATCACCCGGAATATTTTTTAGCGAAGCCATTGATGTAAATAACAAAGTGGTTGTCTCTATTCTGAACGCTAACAAATATGACGAAGACATAGTCCTGACGGAATTGTGTCTCAAAAAAATCGAAAATTGTGAGACCACGACCAACAAATTAAATCAAAATCTTTTCTATTTTGGTTTTCCAACTCAAAATCAAACTCAAAATCAAATTCAAAATCAAACTCAAAATCAACTTCAAAAACAAAATCAAAACAGGCTCAAAGTTAACTTCAAAATCAAAAGCAAAATCAAACTCAAAATCAACTTAAAAATCAGAAGCAAAATCTAAATCAAAAACAAATACTAAATCAAAATCAAATTCGAAATCAAACAAAAAAATTGTATACCAGTTCAAACTCTAAACCATACTGACTCTCCAAATCGTGGAAATTTACTCGAAAAATCATTAGGTTCAGATCACCTCAATGAAGAAGAAAAGAAGTCCATTCAGGACATTACAAACGAATATTCAGACATATTCTACCTTGAACGCGACCAACTTACAAGCACAAATTTGTGCTATCACGAAATCAATCTAACCGATTCTAAATTTTGAAATATTATGAAATTAATATGTAAATAAAAAAAAAAGTACTATAAAAGGGCTAGGGTAAAGAAAGAAATCATGATTGTTAGTTCAAGTATTCATTGGTACAGAAGTCCTGTCAAATAAAAGTAGATTCTTTGAAGCCCAAATTTTTGGGAAACGTGAAATAAGTATAAGAAAATAAATTGGCTAAAAAGTGAAAGTGTAAGAATTTTCTTATAAAAAGATATTTACCGCGCAACAAATAAACTTACCGAATGAAAAATAGCACGTTGAGTCAAATGCTCAACTTATCAACTAAAGATAGCTACAGAGACAGGTCAAGAAACAGCATATCAGCTAAAAACAGACAAGGCATTAGTTTGAAAGACAGCTACACAGACAGACTACTAACTTAATAGACGGCTTTATCAGCTTAACGATTAGCTCAACTGACAGCATATCGACTAAACAGATAGGACATCCACTAAAGAGACAGCTACATAGACAGCTTACCAGCCAAATAGACGGCTTTATCAGCTAAATGGATAGCTCATCAGACAGCATATAAGTTTAATAGACAGGCTATCAAATAAAAAACAGCTTCGCAGAAAGCATTATACATAAGATAGATAGCTCATCAGCAAAAGCAACAGCTAAACAAACAGTTTTATAGATAAACATATAGCTAATTAGCCTATTAGCAATCTACTGTAGCCCAGCAGTACTCCGAGAAATTCCAACGAAAATACCGAGCAAATTGTCATTTCCTATTACTGACTCCTACTCTTGTTAGCTTGGTGGTTCAAGTCTTAACTCCATAGCACTTTCTTATCTTTCAATTTAAATCATGAGAGTAAACAACATTACAACATCAAAGGGTTAAACATGTTTACTTGTACAATAGAATTATCAACACCTATTGAACTTGACCTTCCTCCTCCATCCACGAATTCGGAGAAGTAAATACATGTGCCAGTGTAATAAATATGTATGCATTTTTAGTTTTACTACTACAATCAGTCATTTAAAATGATCGGAGCAGTTCCAGTAAATTCATCAGCTAGTCAGAAGCAGAAAAAGGCCAGCCAGAGCGTCATAATGCATGATGTCCAGTCATTGATGCCTGCATGCCAATGGGGTAGGCTGGATCGAAGGTTATTCTGCATCTTTGCCAGGTCCTCCGCCACCTTCTGCCCACCAATCAACTCGGGAAATATGTGTGAAAGAGAAAGCTGCCTTGGATTCGACAGGCAATTGGGTTAATAGATGCAAAAGAGAAAACATATTGGTGTGAAGTTGACCATTATTTAACTACTGAACAGACCACTCATAACCCTAGCAGACGACTCAACTGATCAGTGATTTTGGATAACCCTCTTTGCATGATAAAGAAACCAGTCGACCATATAATACTAATACATCGGCACTTTTTAGCTATTATAATGTACATATCTAGAGACATTTGGCCATGATGTTTCATCATTTCACAGGTTATGAGCTAATATGCAGTCTTGAGTCATCAAAAATATTCAAAACTCTTCTGAAATGAATCAATGACAGATTTTTAGTCAACTGGAAGTACCAAAATTTTACTCAATTGTTCAATGATAGGGAAAAAAATAAAATACTGAAAAGGGTTGGTAATGATTAAGAACACCAAGATGGTTCAATATACTTAATAAGTTCCACTATAAGCCCTTAACACATCGACTTGACAACAGGCTAAATTAATTCATGTTAAGGCCCTAGCAATAGTTTGCATGAAGTAGAGATTTATTCAACAGGTTTGTGCTTTAAAAAATGATTCAAAAGGCTGATCCATAAGTGTAGCAGCATGATTTCATTGCAGTGGAACATGATAGTGGACGGTAAGAGTCTCAAGCACTATTAACTTCAAAAACAATAACGGACCGCAAGTCCAATGAAGATATGAAAAGACTGAAAAAATGACCTCGAATTGCTGTAGAAAAGGGTTTTGATAGATTAGTTAGACTGAAGTCAAGAGAAAAACTGATGCACATAAAAAAAGAGGTGTGCATTGACTCAATCTTATGAAGAATATATCAGCATGAAATACGATCAATTAATTCTTGAGTAACTAACAATAACTTCCTCCCAATCAAGATTTGTTTACCAGAATGGTAGCTTAGACGTAAATATTATTGTCTGACCTATGTATGCCTACGAATAACTTGGAAGATGATGACGATGTAGTTTTGGTAATCAGTAGACTTAAAGTAAATTGTGACGAGCATATAACATTTAAAGCAAGGTATAAAAATGCTCACTCTAACTGTATGAAAAGTAATAAGAATTTTCTTATAAATAGAAACTTACCAAGCAACAAATAAATTAAGCGGATGAAAGATAGCACATTGGGTCAAATGCTCAACTTATCAACTAAAATCAGCGAAACAGATAGCTCAGGAGATACCATATCAGCGAAACAGACAGCATATCAGCTAAGTGGACAGGGTATCAGCTTAAGAAGACAGCTAAACAGAAAGCATGACATTGCAAATAAAAGCTATGTTACTGCCTAATAATAATCGTGGTATAATTGCGGGTCCCTCTAACTGCGGCAAAACAAATGTTATGATTTCTATGTTAAACTTGAAAATATTTACATCTACTCAAAATCATTACATCAGCCCAAATATAAATATTTGAAGCAGGCTGTAAAGCCTATTTACGGATTAGGTTTCTGTACATTTTCAAACAACAGTGAAGTGATTCCACCTGAAAAAGCTAAGTCCAACTCTGTTCTGATTTTTGATGATATTGCCAGCGAGAAACAAGATAATGCTCGATCATATTTCTGTATAGGACGACAATATAATATTTACACACATTACATTACACACTTACGTAAACACTGACATGACTTTCGAACAGTTTAGATTCGTTTGCGCGGAGTGTTGGAAGGATAAATATGGGTTTGGTGTGATTGATAAAGACAGTTCTCTAGATCAGGGACGATACCGAAAGCGATTCGATATATTTATAATACTATAAACAAACTCATAGCATGCAAGCAGTTAATAAACGGACAAGATTTGTTTAAAGCACTCAAAAGCAGTTTGCAGGACCAGTTTAACAGTTTAAAGCAGCTCAGTAGCAGTTCAAGGTATCGCCTTAACAGTTCAAAACAGTTCACCTGCAGTTTCTCAACAGTTAAAAGTAGTTCAGCTGCAGTTCAAAGGATCAGTTTAATGCAGCTCGAAGCTGTTCAATACAGTTTGATAAAAGTTCAATACGGTTTAAGTGCAGCAACAGTGAAGACACTTCCAAACAATTCGAAAAAGAAAGAAATCGATTTAAGTACTTGAAAAATTATTTCAAGATCAAATTAGAATCTATTGAAAGGATATTTCAAAATATTTTAGATATTTTTCGAAACTTGTCAAATTGCTGCTGCTATTGTCCCCATAAACAATGAAAAGGAAAATGCATGAAAAGAAGCTATTCAGTGATATTGTAAAGACAACCAATTCGATACGGAAAAAGTATCACTAGTTGAAAGCTAACAAAGCCGGAACAGACGCTCAGTTGGAGGAAACATTTAAGCCCATCATGAATCCTTTTCAAAATTTTTTTTTTTTTTGGTAGGGAGGTGAATGCTATTTATGCACAGAGTGTGGGACTCCCATGCGCGACTGGACTACCCACTAAACACCTCCCCTGTCAACCTGAGAACCCAGCCTGGAACCGTTTGACACATTACTTCGGGCCATGTCTCGTTTTTCTACGCCGTTGGGCGCCTTTAAGCTGGGGAGTCCCTTTCCTAGCGGGAGGGGAGAGATGAAGAGGAAATGCCAGAAGAGCGATCCCCCAGCCCCAGCCCCCCCGGCTGCTGTGAGTCCCTTTTATATTTTAGGACTGCCCGAGCATAATGAGTCACCTGGTTCCATTTGTCAACCGATTCGAACATCACCGCAACTATATTATCCGGGGTGAGCTCTCCCGTCTGCCTGTAGAGTTCCTTTCGCGGCCCGACCCATTTTGTACACGCAAAAATTGTGTGACAGGAACGCGGTCCAAACGGCAGAGGCATATAGTCGCACCAAGCGACGGGGTGGATATTCTGGACACGCTGGAAAACTCTTTTCAAGTTCCAGAATATCTAATGCGGCTTTTGAGGAACTACCTAAAGGACTGAAGCCTGCTCTACGACACGACACAGGGCCAAAGAAGGATGGAAATTACATCGAGTGTTGCCCAGGGATCTTTCCTTGGTCCGGACCTGTGGAACGTGTCTTACGACGGGCTACTGAGACTTGAGACGCCAGATGAGTCGCGCTTGGTCGGCTATGCGGATGATGTTGTGGCTCTGGTCGCTGGACGCACCGTTGAACAAGCGCAACTTAGGCTAGGTATGCTAATGCGCCGAGTGAGAGACTGAATGACTGCTCGCGGGCTGAGTTTAGCACTGGAGAAAACCGAAGTGGTCATCTTGACAAAAAAGAGAATCCCTAGAGTTAGGATGATCAGTATTGGAGATTTAAGGGGGGTTACTGATCGACTCGAAGATAAGTTTCTCTGAGCAAATCAGGGCAACGGCTTAGAAGGCTGCTTCGGGAATATCGGCCCTGAGTCGACTTATGGCCAACGTAGGGGGACCCAGCCCATCAAGAAGATGCCTCTTGATGAGTGCTGTAGGGTCAGTGCTACTGTACGGAGCAGAGGTATGGGGCGACGCTCTCAGCAAGGAGGTATACCGAAAAAGTTTGGCGCAGGTACAGAGAAGAAGAGCACTGAGAATCGCATCTTCGTATCCAACAGTCTCCGACTCGGCGGTGAGAGTGATTGCAGGCGTGATACCTGTCGCCTTCCTTGCTAGAGAGCGCCGCGCTATTTACGATGCGAGGGAGATAGTTGTCCGCGAGGAGAGACACCGCTCGCTCAACGATTGGCAGCAGTCTTGGGTGAATTGCACGAAGGGAAGGTGGACTGCGCGCCTCATCCCGGATGTGAGACCGTGGCTAAATCGAAGGTATGGTGAGACTATCTTACCCAACTTTTGAGCGGGCACGGGTGTTTTCAGTCTTACCTGCACAAGATCGGTAAGTCACGGTCTCCCGATTGTCGGTTTTGCCCAGGAGAGGAAGACAATGCCTGTCACACATTTTTTGCGTGTACAAAATGGGTCGGGCCGCGAAGGGAACTCTACAGGGAGACGGGAGAGCTCACCCCGGATAATATAGTTGCGGCGATGCTCGAATCGGTTGACAAATGGAACCAGGTGGCACATTATGCTCGGGCAGTCCTAAAATATAAAAGGGACTCACAGCAGCCGGGGGCGCTGGGGCTGGGGGATCGCTCTTCTGGCATTTCCTCTTCATCTCTCCCCTCCCGCTAGGAAAGGGACTCCCCAGCTTGAAGGCGCCCCACGGCGTAGCAAAACGAGACCTGGCCCGAAGTAATGTGTCAAACGGTTCCAGGCTGGGTTCTCAGGTTGACAGGGGAGGTGTTTAGTGGGTAGTCCAGTCGCGCATGGGAGTCCCACACTCTGTGCATAAATAGCATTCACCTCCCTACCACAAAAAAAACAAAATTTTTTTTGAAAAGGATTCATGATTGGCTTAAATGTTTCCTCCAACTGAGCGTCTGTTCCGGCTTTGTTAGCTTTCAACTAGTGATACTTTTCCCGTATCGAATTGGTTGTCTTTACAATATCACTGAATAGCTTATTTTCATGCATTTTCCTTTTCATTGTTTATGGGGACAATAGCAGCAGCAATTTGACAAGTTTCGAAAAATATCTAAAATATTTTGAAATATCCTTTCAATAGATTCTAATTTGATCTTGAAATAATTTTTCAAGTACTTAAATCGATTTCTTTCTTTTTCGAATTGTTTGGAAGTGTCTTCACTGTTGCTGCACTTAAACCGTATTGAACTTTTATCAAACTGTATTGAACAGCTTCGAGCTGCATTAAACTGATCCTTTGAACTGCAGCTGAACTACTTTTAACTGTTGAGAAACTGCAGGTGAACTGTTTTGAACTGTTAAGGCGATACCTTGAACTGCTACTGAGCTGCTTTAAACTGTTAAACTGGTCCTGCAAACTGCTTTTGAGTGCTTTAAACAAATCTTGTCCGTTTATTAACTGCTTGCATGCTATGAGTTTGTTTATAGTATTATAAATATATCGAATCCCTTTCGGTATCGTCCCTGATCTAGAGAACTGTCTTTATCAATCACACCAAACCCATATTTATACTTCCAACACTCCGCGCAAACGAATCTAAACTGTTCGAAAGTCATGTCAGTGTTTACGTAAGTGTGTAATGTAATGTGTGTAAATATTATATTGTCGTCCTATACAGAAATATGATCGAGCATTATCTTGTTTCTCGCTGGCAATATCATCCAAATTCAGAACAGAGTTGGACTTAGCTTTTTCAGGTGGAATCACTTCACTGTTGTTTGAAAATGTACAGAAACCTAATCCGTAAATAGGCTTTACAGCCTGCTTCAAATATTTATATTTGGGCTGATGTAATGATTTTGAGTAGATGTAAATATTTTCAAGTTTAACATAGAAATCATAACATTTGTTTTGCCGCAGTTAGAGGGACCCGCAATTATACCACGATTATTATTAGGCAGTAACATAGCTTTTATTTGCAATGTCATGCTTTCTGTTTAGCTGTCTTCTTAAGCTGATACCCTGTCCACTTAGCTGATATGCTGTCTGTTTCGCTGATATGGTATCTCCTGAGCTATCTGTTTCGCTGATTTTAGTTGATAAGTTGAGCATTTGACCCAATGTGCTATCTTTCATCCGCTTAATTTATTTGTTGCTTGGTAAGTTTCTATTTATAAGAAAATTCTTATTACTTTTCATACAGTTAGAGTGAGCATTTTACACCTTGCTTTAAATGTTATATGCTCGTCACAATTTACTTTAAGTCCACTGATTACCAAGACTACATCGTCATCATCTTCCAAGTTATTCGTAGGCATACATAGGTCAGACAATAATATTCACGTCTAGGCTACCATTCTGGTAAACAAATCTTGATTGGGAGGAAGTTATTGTTAGTTACTCAAGAATTAATTGATCGTATTTCATGCTGATATATTCTTCATAAGATTGAGTCAATGCACACCTCTTTTTTTATGTGCATCAGTTTTTTTCTTGACTACAGTCTATCTAATCCATCGGAACCCTTTTCTACAGCAATTCGAGGTCATTTTTCCAGTCTTTTCATATCTTCATTGGACTCGCGGTCCGTTATTGTTTTTGAAGTTAATAGTGCTTGAGACTCTTACCGTCCACTATCATGTTCCACTGCAATGAAATCATGCTGCTACACTTATGCACTCATCCAAAATACTCAAAAATCGTATGATCCCTTGGATCAGCCTTTTGAATCATTTTTTAAAGCGCAAACCTGTTGAATAAATCTCTACTTCATGCAAACTATTGCTAGGGCCTTAACATGAATTAATTTAGCCTGTTGTCAAGTCGATGTGTTAAGGGCTTATAGTGGAACTTATTAAGTATATTGAACCATCTTGGTGTTCTTAATCATTACCAACCCTTTTCAGTATTTTATTTTTTTCCCTATCATTGAACAATTGAGTAAAATTTTGGTACTTCCAGTTGACTAAAAATCTGTCATTGATTCATTTCAGAAGAGTTTTGAATATTTTTGATGACTCAAGACTGCATATTAGCTCATAACCTGTGAAATGATGAAACATCATGGCCAAATGTCTCTAGATATGTACATTATAATAGCTAAAAAGTGCCGATGTATTAGTATTATATGGTCGACTGGTTTCTTTATCATGCAAAGAGGGTTATCCAAAATCACTGATCAGTTGAGTCGTCTGCTAGGGTTATGAGTGGTCTGTTCAGTAGTTAAATAATGGTCAACTTCACACCAATATGTTTTCTCTTTTGCATCTATTAACCCAATTGCCTGTCGAATCCAAGGCAGCTTTCTCTTTCACACATATTTCCCGAGTTGATTGGTGGGCAGAAGGTGGCGGAGGACCTGGCAAAGATGCAGAATAACCTTCGATCCAGCCTACCCCATTGGCATGCAGGCATCAATGACTGGACATCATGCATTATGACGCTCTGGCTGGCCTTTTTCTGCTTCTGACTAGCTGATGAATTTACTGGAACTGCTCCGATCATTTTAAATGACTGATTGTAGTAGTAAAACTAAAAATGCATACATATTTATTACACTGGCACATGTATTTACTTCTCCGAATTCGTGGATGGAGGAGGAAGGTCAAGTTCAATAGGTGTTGATAATTCTATTGTACAAGTAAACATGTTTAACCCTTTGATGTTGTAATGTTGTTTACTCTCATGATTTAAATTGAAAGATAAGAAAGTGCTATGGAGTTAAGACTTGAACCACCAAGCTAACAAGAGTAGGAGTCAGTAATAGGAAATGACAATTTGCTCGGTATTTTCGTTGGAATTTCTCGGAGTACTGCTGGGCTACAGTAGATTGCTAATAGGCTAATTAGCTATATGTTTATCTATAAAACTGTTTGTTTAGCTGTTGCTTTTGCTGATGAGCTGTCTATCTTATGTATAATGCTTTCTGCGAAGCTGTTTTTTAGTTGATAGCCTGTCTATTAAACTTATATGCTGTCTGATGAGCTATCCATTTAGCTGATAAAGCCGTCTATTTGGCTGGTAAGCTGTCTATGTAGCTGTCTCTTTAGTGGATGTCCTATCTGTTTAGTCGATATGCTGTCAGTTGAGCTAATCGTTTAGCTGATAAAGCCGTCTATTAAGTTAGTAGTCTGTCTGTGTAGCTGTCTTTCAAACTAATGCCTTGTCTGTTTTTAGCTGATATGCTGTTTCTTGACCTGTCTCTGTAGCTATCTTTAGTTGATAAGTTGAGCATTTGACTCAACGTGCTATTTTTCATTCGGTAAGTTTATTTGTTGCGCGGTAAATATCTTTTTATAAGAAAATTCTTACACTTTCACTTTTTAGCCAATTTATTTTCTTATACTTATTTCACGTTTCCCAAAAATTTGGGCTTCAAAGAATCTACTTTTATTTGACAGGACTTCTGTACCAATGAATACTTGAACTAACAATCATGATTTCTTTCTTTACCCTAGCCCTTTTATAGTACATTTTTTTTATTTACATATTAATTTCATAATATTTCAAAATTTAGAATCGGTTAGATTGATTTCGTGATAGCACAAATTTGTGCTTGTAAGTTGGTCGCGTTCAAGGTAGAATATGTCTGAATATTCGTTTGTAATGTCCTGAATGGACTTCTTTTCTTCTTCATTGAGGTGATCTGAACCTAATGATTTTTCGAGTAAATTTCCACGATTTGGAGAGTCAGTATGGTTTAGAGTTTGAACTGGTATACAATTTTTTTGTTTGATTTCGAATTTGATTTTGATTTAGTATTTGTTTTTGATTTAGATTTTGCTTCTGATTTTTAAGTTGATTTTGAGTTTGATTTTGAGTTGGATTTTGCTTTTGATTTTGAAGTTAACTTTGAGCTTGTTTTGATTTAGATTTTGTTTTTGATTTTGAAGTTGATTTTGAGTTTGATTTTGAATTTGATTTTGAGTTTGATTTTGAGTTGGAAAACCAAAATAGAAAAGATTTTGATTTAATTTGTTGGTCGTGGTCTCACAATTTTCGATTTTTTCGAGACACAATTCGGTCAGGACTATGTCTTCGTCATATTTGTTAGCGTTCAGAATAGAGACAACCACTTTGTTATTTACATCAATGGCTTCGCTAAAAAATATTCCGGGTGATAGTTTTTTGCGATTAGCTATATCTTCCCTTACCTCAGGATTCTGGATATTTACTCTGGCAAAGCTTATGGAACGCGACCTTATGGTAAAGATTGTTAGGTAGGAGGGTCCTGGCTGATTTTGAGTAGTTTCGGATTTTAAAAATTCGGTGGATGCCTGATTAGGTACATACCCCTGCTTTGGTTCATTGTATCGGTTAAATACGGTGTCCAAAAAATAATGTGGTATTTGAATTTAAACTGCTCGCGTCGAAGGGTTCGGAGAATAATTTTTTTTAAGTTGGTACAAAATATTCATTAGTACATGTCAAAATATTCATTGGTGTTTGAGATAGGCGTCGTTTCCGGGATGGTCTTCAGTTACGTCTTCGCTGCGTTTTGAATCTCCTCTATCATGCGCGCAGTTTAAATTCAAATGTCAGTATGTCAATTCCCAATAAACAATCCTTAATTATTAGAAAATTTCACGAGAAGTCTAGGATGCAGCCGTGAGAACACATAAAATTGCACCCCAGTACTCCAGATTTGTTATTTTCCTCAGAGGCCACGTAGAATTTCTGCTACAAAGTCTGCTGTGGGAATTTTAGACTTATTTGGGTAGACCCCAATGTTGAGATGGATCCATTTATCCCACAGAAATCTTTTCCATCTCCAATAGCTACAACAGTATTTGCCATTAATGATCAGCCCTTGATGATCAAACATGACGCGCCCGTATCAACCAGAAATCGAAACAGAGTAGATTTAGCGTTTGGGCTAAGGATAGTGCTATAAGGGATCCGACCTCCTCTATCGTAGAATATTCCAAAGTGCTTAACATTGAACTCAGAATTTCCAAGACTGTCTGAACACCTTGGCTCGGAGGCGTTACCCCTTTTTTTTGGATTCGATGAAGAACTAGAGGTTTTGGCAGTTTTATTTTTACTGTTATTGAATGCGCGTTTTTGACACTCTTGGATTAAATGACCTTTCTTTTTGCAGTAATTGCAAGTTTTTTTGGTAGTGACGTATGTGCTTTGAAAAGGATTTTGATTGGTTTTGCGGTAGCATTCGGATGCATTGCGATTTTTAAGTTTGCAGATATTACAAAATTTTGTGGTTTTACTTGTAAAAGGTACGGAACTAGTAGTTTTTGACTTAATGAGACTAGAGAGTTTCTCTTCTTCGATCGCAACTTGCATTGCTTTCGTTAAATTCTTTACATTTCGCGCACGGAAGATATTGCTAATATATGAGTCAATATTGAGGATAAAGGTATGTAGGATGAGATCATCCATTGCCGCTATTTGGCCTTTAATTCACTTTCATCTTCTATCGACTGTTTTACACACACTATAAGATTTTTTGTGGCGGTTTCGATCCGAACTATGAACTGAGAGATAGTTTCTTTTGGGAGTTGTTTGCACTGCTGCAATTCAATGAGGAGGTGATTGTAATGCTTTTTTCCACCATACAACAATTTCAAGAAATGACTTAAATCTCCCCAACTTCCAAACGTATGATTAGATGCAGCCGATTCGGCCTTGCCCTCCAATTGGGTGATTGCGTAATCCAACATAACAAGTTTCTGTTCAGGATACGCTAGTTTAAACGCACGATTACATCCCGGGATGTATGAGTTTAACTTATCGGAGTTTCCGTCGAATGGTTGAATTTTGGAAGGATAGAGAGACTCACTTTCTCAACCAGATGCATTTCGGAAACACTGTCCGCGACAGAATCGTTAGCCAAATCATTAATTGAACTCGTGGCAACAACCACTTTTTTTCACCAAACACTTTCACAATTCTTTTAATTTAGTCTTAATCTAATTTTTTGTTTTTTTTTGTTTTTATATAACAAAAGAAATTTTGATAAAGTCTTGGATAGGTCTCACGTGAGTTTTCCCGTTTGAAAGTTGTTGCAGTATATGGTTGGTTGCTGCTGGTACTGCTGTAGCTCTTGGTATAACTCTCAACAGATACAGGTAATTGTTGCAGTTGATGGTTGCGGCAAGTAGTCGTCACTGATTCAAAATAGCTTCAATTCAAGACTCGTTACTCCTGGTAGTTGCACTTTATGTTATATTGATTGGTCTTGGTTACGCCTGATAATTGAAGCTGATGTTTTGTTGCAGCTGTAGTATCGGTTGCTCCTGATATTTGCTGCTCTGGTTGCAGTCAAGCGGTAATCGCAGTCAATAAATTCTTCGTTGTGGCCCAATATTTGAGTGCCTTCTGAGAAAATAAGAAACTTGCTGGATGATTATACTCACTACTTCGATTTTACAGTTTTGTCACTGGGTTTACAACACCACACAATAAATTATATTACTCGTCTACTCGTCTAACGTCACCGAAAATCAAAACTACAAAAACATTTCGCGTAACTCAAACTACAATTAAAATATCCTATACTCAGAGCCTATGTTACACCCAATCCAAACATCAAACACCCATGATATCATACTCATACTCCTATCATCTGGGCACAAACAAAACAAAAATCCTAGTCATACTCCTATCATCTGGGCATAAGCAAACCGAAAAAAAAAATCCTATCACTATGACCTTGCACTTCATTCACTATCGAAACCACCTTACTCTCCCTTATCACCAGCCACTACAAAACACTCAAATCCAAACAGACCCACATGCAACCAAAACAAAAATTTACAACCAAACAATACCATTCCTCACCTCACTTCATCCAACCCAAGAAATTTACATGAAAATGAACACTCTATCAACACACCCCAGCGCCACCATAACATTCCTTATTTCTATCCCTAACCGCAAGAAAATCATACGAAAGTGGATCTGAACTCTCCTAGAATACCTCATCAACGCTCTCAAGCGCCACCATATCATTTCTTATCTCTAACGCTAACGACAAGAAATTCGTATGAAAGTGGTTTTGAACTCTCCTATTCTATCTAGAACAAAGAAAATATTCCGAGGTGTCAAACTGGGTATCAATATCCGGCAAAATATCATTTTAAAAATCTTTCGTCTCGATTGTGTAAATGAAACTGTCTGTATGCATATAATTCAGAATTAACTTATCATTATACTTGGGCTTCATGTAATGATCGTAAAAATCCTACATCCTGAGCTTTCCCAAGAATATTGGTTTGTTGTAGCAAGTAAATACTCTATTCAATTGGATAGCTGCCATGTTGTGCGTAAATATGGCTGCAATGTGAAAATTGGGTTTGGATATAAGGGCTCGAGCGCCTGAATGCCTCCCACGACTTTCTCAGTCCGTTACAAGTTTCACGTCCTTCCTTTTGTCAACATTTTCCATCGTTTTGCCATAAACTGCATTGTTTTGCCATAAACTGCATTGTTTGAAAAAAAAATTTCGAATGGATTTTTACTCATTTTTCGGAAATGAGTATTAAAGTCTATATGCTGCTTCAGCCAACAGGATTGTTTAAATTGTAAAATCCTATAGACGCGAGTCAGTTTCAAGCCATTTTGGATGCATTGCTGCAGATTCCTATAGTGAATTATATACATATTTTTGTTTGTCTGTCAAATCAATGATCAGTTTAGTAGTTTTCGAACCATGTGGGACTCGATTTTCTGCACAGAAAGGAAGATGATTGTTTTGTTCACACAATGTTATTTGATACTCTAAATCAACTTCGAAAGAATAGCCAACATTTGAATCTGCAGGAATGTTTTGAATATCAACATCATCAATTTTTTCAACCCACTTAATCTCACCAGATGGAAGTGGTTGCGACATACCCCAGCCATATAAATTATTCGCGTCTAAGTACATTAAATATTTGGAAGGATCCTCTTTCCTATACTTGTTCATATACATACTTATTATTGGCAGTTGAATGCCGATGAGAACATTGCGTGATATCACCCCTAATCCTTCTTTTCACAAAATCCTACATCTCGATATTTATCAGGGGCTGCAGCTTAACAGATGTAGTTTTAAGCATTGCATCCAACGATAGTCCAGGTGTTGTATATTATTGGCAAGGGTTAAGTCCATATATATTTCCACAAACATTTCGGAAATTCTCGAATACATCTCTGAGAAGAAAAACATCTGTTTTCAGATACAATTACAGAAAGTCCCAAATAACTGTACAATGGAATTACTTCAAAACATTTAGTGCATGTTCGGAATCTGCTTCTTTACACTCTGTATTCGTCACTTTGTTGAAAACCTTTTTTGAGAACTACAATTAAAAAAAAATCCTACATTTAAATAATCAAAAAAATAAAACAAAATATTGCTCGTAGCTCATATAATCGCAATTACTTGTGATTAGTAGGTAGTATGGCAGTTCAACGGCATTTCAGTGTAAAACTGTTGCAATTAGCGACAATGGCGATAATGGGTGTTGGATGGGAAATGCAAGGTCGCTTAACTTTGGATTGTTTGCGGATGGAAACGAAATTGATCATAGTTGTAGTTGCCTCTTATCAATAGCCTACTCGCCAACTACAACCATGACCATACTCAACTTCTTATCACGCGACACACTAACCGAAATAATTCTAACCTAAAATCCATTTGAACTCAAAACAAGTTGGGTAGACAGACCTACGCTCATGTCAGAAGGGTTTTGTACCCAATTTCCCAGCAATGCAGTAACAAGCAACGAATAAACTCAAGAAATATGTCAAAGAGATGTGTACGTTTAAAAGAAAATCCATTTTATTTTCAACGGTCGCCATTTTGTTGCAAACCAACAAAATTCATTCAAATCATGAGTTACCAAAAATATTAATGTTATTGACCTTATTTGAAAATTTCAAGAAAATCAAATCCGTGTATATCATTCGATTTTCATCAAACTTACAAAGCTCAGGGACCTTTAGTAGGATTACTGCAATATCGAATTATAACATTTTTTTTAGTAGAACTTTCAAGAGAGCTCCACTTTACACCTGCATACAAAATTTGATGTTTCTAGCTAGTAGTTTGCGAGAAAAGTGCTGTGACACACGGACGGACGGACAGACGGACAGACAGGACGCGATTTTAGTAGGATTTTGTAAAATTGTTTTACAAAACCCCAAAAATTAGGCGCCATCCAGCATGCGAAATAATGATGGTGATACAGGATTGATGGGAAATGCAAGGTCGTTTAACTTTAA
The DNA here is from genome assembly GCA_963969285.1 of Odontomyia ornata. NCBI lineage: Eukaryota > Metazoa > Arthropoda > Insecta > Diptera > Stratiomyidae > Odontomyia > Odontomyia ornata. Next base: position 195,381,447 of record OZ017739.1, read on the forward strand.
ATTGCTTGCGATTAGTGCTGTAGCGTGACAAGGAATTGAGAATGGTCATAGTTGTAGCCGCCTCTTATCAACAACCGTAAATTTTACACTTAAATCCATATGAACTCACAAACAGCCGGCAACCAACATGGGAAGTCCCCCAGACCTGACGTCACACTCGCAAGCCGCCCTTATCACCAATCAGTCCATACAACGCAACCATGAACACACTCCATTCCTTATCACTCCAACCATAGCACCATCCAGCATGAAAATCCCCAAACGTGACGTCACAGTCGCCTTTATCACCATTCCTTATTTCTAATCTAATCGCAAGAAATTCACCTGCGGTCAACACGCACGCGCCATCAACCACAAGAAATTCATATGAAACTTATTCAAAACCCCCACCGAAAATGCTATCCTCAAGAAATTTGTATGAAAGTGATTTTGAACTCTCTTATTCTATCTACTATCACCACTTCCGATCTTTTCACAAAGTTTAAGCTTTGTAGCTTCTTTAGTTTCGGAGGAAATTTCTTGTGACGCACGGATAGATGGACAGACGGATAGACAAACCGATAGATAGACAGACGGACGGACGGGTGGACAGACGGATATATAGGACGGAAAACTAGTAAGTTTTTGCAAAATTTCTGTCAGAATAAGCTAGATCTAATAACAAATAAATTATAGGCTGAAATTCGTTTAAATAGTAGAAAAATTTAATATTTTCGTCAACAAAACTGTATCAGTACCACTAAATTAGATGAAACCAACCATTTAGGTAGCTCTTTAAAATATCATTTTATTCTATAGGTTTCAATAAAATTTACTGACATTATAGCGATTTGATTTACCTCCGATTACAATAATCACATACAATATTTCTACTGTTGTACATGGACTTCCCATCGAGCCAGACACTACACTTTTGATTGAATCTTCTCGAAATTTTCAGATAAGATGAATAACAAAATTATATTTAAGATGTAGATCAGTCAATAATTTTAATAATATTTTAACAAAATATTGGCTAGTTAAAATGGAGTTCTTTCAAAGCAAGAATATATTTGTTGTGCATGTCATAAACGTTTTTCTTGAATTTAATCATTTTATTTATCAGCATATTGTAGGTTAAGTACAAAGCCCTTTTGACACGAGCGTAGTTCTGTCTACTCAACTTTTATATTTGTACTTCCAGAAGTACGCTTGCCTGTCATGCTTCGTGTTATGGTTAAGGTTGCTTGATTTTCAGTGTTGAATTTTGGTAGTAAATCTGTAGTTTCTGAATTTAGTTTGGTTCTTAATACTGTATCCGTTTTTATATTCATTTCATGTTTTTCATTATTATCAATTAAATTTTGACTTTGGAATAGTTCTGTGAGCCCTTTATAGGGATCATATATTTCTGTCTTATTTTCACCTACCCTTAGAATCTTAACCGTTTCTATTGTGTCTTCTTTTGTTTTCGAAAGAGTTCCTTCAATCTTTTTTCCTGTCATATCTAATATTTTCAAATTTTTCATCTCATATATTGGTACTTGGTTTCCGCCATAAAAGTTTGTAGTACGTCTTCCATACGAGCAAGGTTTTGGCCTTATTTGGTAATGTTTTAGTTAGATGTCGTTTGTGTTTTTAAATTATTATGTTCTTTTTATGACTTTCTATCATATTGTGTATTTACGTACTTTGCTTCTGTATGATTGTAATATTGTCTTATTTGGTTATAATTTGGTCTTTGAGTTCTTCTTAAGGTATTTTTTTTGTTTCTGGTTGTGGCCTATAGTTGGATTTGAACTTTTCTCTTTCATTGAATTGAGGATTTTGAATAAGATGGTTGGAATTGTAATTTTCTCTAATATTAGGCGTTTATAAAAAATTGTTTACAAAGACCGTACGTCTGTCCATCCGTCCGTCCGTCTATTCGTCTGTCCGTGCGTCACAGCAAGTTTCCTCGGAAACTGTAAAAGCCAGAACACTTGTGGAAAGGTCAGAAATAATGGTCTCTCAAAAGTTTAGGTCTTATCAAAAATTAAAATTTTTTTAAGAGGGTCCCCCCTTATATGGTATCAAATGAAGAATCTGAAAGAAAAAGGTCATTTTATGCATCAGGGGCTTAGGGGGTGGCAAAATGTACAAAAATTGTTTGTACCCCCCTCTCGTGATTGGACACCTTTGAGCCGCAAATCTGAAAATAATCACAAAAGTGGGTCTTAATAAGTACAAGGGCAACAAATACCTCAGAAATTAAAATTCACATAACTTTGTTAATAATAGTATGATTTGTAGATTTTACATTTTTGCCTATAAAATCAAAATGATAGCTTTAAGCTTCTTGAAATTGTGTGTATTTATATAGATTATTATAAGATCTTAATACTCACAAAATTTCATGGAAATCGAATCATGATTGAGTGACTTATAGCCATTTCAATTGAATGAAATTACAACAATAACACGTGTTTTATGGTTGATACGTATTTCAAGTTGACCCAGGCACTTTTATTTTCTTCCAGTTTTCATGAAAATTTAAGGGGTAGTGTCTAATTTAAAAATGTTTAATCGGCTGAGCATTCAGAAAAATTATTTAAGCTCCATCAAAATGGCGGCTGCAGTGTGCTCATGAAAGAAACTCTGAATCTTTTGCATAAATTGGAAAGATTTCTTATCCAAGTATTGGATGGATAATTCAAATTATCGATTCATACTACTAGAAAACTTGTTTGAACCCTACGATGGTTACAAAGACCTTCTGGTAGGAGCACTCTCCTGCTTACAAACTTGTTTTTTATTGTGATTTATACTGTTTTGATGTTGAAAACGATCATTTTGCCTCTTAATGTTATAAATATGGTTTCTCCCAGAGGTTTGTTCTAACTTAAGGGCTAAATTTACTGTTTCTGCTGGCGTGTTGGCTGTGCCGCATATACAGTCTATTTATACGTATCATTTAAACCTTCTTTAAATATATATATGTTAAAGCATACGCTTCATTGGTTCTTCTAATCACCTCTTTCTCAGTTTGGATAGGTGAGTCTAGGTCTTTTGTTTGCAGTTCATTGAACTCTGAGATAATCGTAATGAGCGTATCTCCTTAATTTACTATTGAACCTTTCTGACGTAATTGAGATAATTCAAAGATGGATTTGTTGTAGTAGTAGTAGTACACAGGTTCATTAGCACAATCCATTAGTTCGCATGTAAAGCAGTATAGCATAATTGCAAGTAACGAGTCGACAGGCAATGACTTGACCCAAAATCGTAGATTATATATGCATCGTCGAAATTTTGATGTTACGTGTTCATTTGTGTGAAATTTAATAGCAAGTGTATAGAAGGGTTATTTAGTATACTCGCATTTAATTATAGTTGATCGCCGGGTTGATGAAAAATTTAAGTAATTTGAGTTGGCATCTTCAAATTAAATTGAATCGATGCATGATTGAAATTGAAACAAAAAGCCCAGTTAAACGGAGGGAAAATTTGAAGTTTTAATAGTTCAAGCGGACATCTCACACAAATTAATCAAAGAGGAGTTGGAACAACTTCACGAGGACAGAATTTTCTCACTACGAACAGCTACGGGAGAAACTGCACCTGTTCATGGAGAGGTCAACCTCAGATACAGTTGGGAGATCTTATGTTCCGACATAATTTTCTGGTCGCGAACATTATGGATGACTGCATTCTCGGAATGGATTTTCTGCGACCACATGGAATCACGTTGGATTTGGGCAAACGTGTATTGAAATGGTGGAATGTCGAAGTACTGATGGAGCATCCCAGCGTCCTAATTCCCAAGATGAATGTAGTGGTATGTACTGACACTGATGTACCGAATTCTTCCGAAAGCATTGTATGGGCCAAGCTTGATGGTGATTCTGGAGACCACCGATCTTATCTGATAGAGCCAACGAAGACGTTCGCATTGCACAGTTTGATTGTAGGACGAAGCCTTATAAGATCTTTAAGGAACGGATATGTGCCAGTTGGAGTCCTCAACACCGCAGACTCAACCACGAGCATCAAAGCGGGAGAAGTCATCGGCAGCTGCCAGCCTGTTTCCACCATCACCTCCGTGGAAGCTACTCACGACCATCATATGAAAAGGAGGCAAGACACAGACAAAGCCCGGGGATCCACGTCTGCAATATTGAAGCCAGACAAATTGCCCGTGCAGCTATTCAAACGAGCCTCTGATCTGGTCACCAAGTACAGTGACATCTTCTCAACAAGCCCGGATGACCACGGCCGAACGAGTCTGGTAACTCACGTCATAGATACACAGGAAACCAAGCCGATTCGACAAGCACCGAGGCGCCTCCCCATAGCCAAACAAGGCGTATTTGAACCTTCTGTCAGTCCATGGGCCGCGCCTGTAGTTCTAGTAAAGAAAAAGGATGGTAGCACCCGTTTTTGTGTCGACTATAGGCAGCTTAACGACGTCACTAAGAAAGGTAGTTACCCACTCCCACGCATCGATGACATCATTGACACTCTAGCCGACGAAAAATGGTTTTCTACACTCGATCTCAAGAGTGGCTACTGGCAGGTAGAAATCGAAAAGAAGGACCGAGAGAAGACCGCATTTTCAGTTGGGACCGGATTGGGGCAGTTTGTGGTGATGCCATTTGGGCTTTGCAATGCTCCAGCCACATTCGAACGCCTGATGGAGTACGTGCTACGTGGCTTGACCTGGAAAACCTGCTTGGTGTACCTAGATGACATCATTGTCATCGGGAGAACGTTCGAAGAGCATGTGCGAAACTTAAAAGAGGTTTTCTCCCGATTGCGACTGGCAAATTTGAAACTTAGTCCCGACAAGTGTACCCTTTTCGCAGCTGAAGTAAAATGCCTGGGACACGTCGTATCAGCAGAAGGGGTTAAAACAGACCCTGTGAAAATTGAAGCCGTGAAAAGCTGGCCAACACCAAACAACAAGCGCCAACTACGAAGTTTTCTGGGTCTGGCAAACTACTATCGAAAATTCGTCAAAGACTTTGCTAAAATAGCTAAGTGTCTTATGTTTTAATTTTTAGTAAGAGTATGGATACACGCTCGTTTCTGCTAATGCATGATACGATCGCCACGCCCATAGATAGTTTGATTAAAATTCGCAGCTTTTCGCATATGTTGCCATTCACAATACATAGAGATGAACGATGGATGATTGCACCACGGCTCCCGTAACAATTTCAATAAGCAAAGGCAACTTATCCGAAGGACAACAAGACGATAACGATGGACCAGTGGATGAACACGACCATATCGGTGTCCTTCGTACTCCTTTATGTGAGTTTAGTGGCCCTGGCGAACATTCTCCAGTTGTTGTTGCTGTTTGGTTGCCCACTGGAGATTAAATAATAACTGGAAGCTGGAATTGTAATGCGATCCTATGAGATGCTGAAATGAGAGAACAGATACAACCACTCAATGGACATGATAATGACCTTACACATGTATCCACCCAGAACACACAAAGGCTTGTGGTAACAGTGTCGCGAGATTCAAAATTGCGTCTTCGGGATTTCAGAGATTACACTCCAGCTGTGTCCATTTTCCAAGGTCGCATTGACCGTTTTCACAAAAGATGATAAAGTCGTATCAGGTTCAGATGATCGTATAGCGAAGGTTTGGGAGCTTAAGAATATGAGATCAGCATTAACCATAAAACGACTAGATTCTACCGTAAACAGGTTAGCAGTTTCGGTAAGTCGTGTGATCACTATTCGCTACGACAATCATCACATTAGATTATATGACCTTAATGTGCAACGAGTAGACAGATTACCAAGAAAAAGGAGATTGCATGGACAGATGGAAGCTCGCTAGTTGAAATTTATTTTCATGTGGACTAAATAGATGAGTTTGGAATGATCAGTATATTTACCAAAGGATTACTAAGTTTGTTTCTTGGGTTTTTTTTTATCTACTAAGCCTACGGGGAAATACCAAGGAAAACTGTTTTAATTGTCAGAAAAGTATATACAAGTTATTTCGTACTTTTTACAGTAAATACTTTTAATTCTCTGTTTAATCAAGATCAGAAATCTATATATATTCTCGCAATAATTTTTTGATACTCGTATAAATAATTAATATCCATATTGAAAATAAAAGCAATAAGCACTCAAGAAGATAAAGTATGAATTACACATACGACGAATTTTTAGGGGCATATAGGAACTTGTATATTCTTGATTCTTTTGAATAATCTTCGTGTAATTTAATTTCTTACTTACTTTATCTAAACCAATTTAAAGTACGTAAAAATAAAATAAACACGTTCAAACCAATATTAGCTTAGAAAAAATTACGCTTTATGGGTACAAGACTTACATTTATTTTTATATGGTGTTAACTATCAACAATAAACGTTAACACATATGCACTGAAAGCATAATTTTATCGGTTATCTTATTTATAATTTAAGGAAACCAAAACCAAACAAAATTCAAACACACTTAATGCAAATAAGATGAACGAATTAACACCACAAAACATCGCTTTGTGGTGTTGATTTATTCATTTTTCATCGAAATTTAGAAAATTTTTAATATTCCAAGTGGAGTTTCATGATAGTTTTAAAATAACTCGCATATTTATTCACTGACATGCCCTCTCTGTAAAAAACATTCGCATATTCATTAGTCCTAACTCCATATATCGCCACTTGATAAGTATGGCACAGAATCGATGACTCGATAACTCGTGGCATGAGATTGTTATGCTAGCCACGAGAATGCTGGGTTTACAAATTTTGCAAGCTCGAATGTTTGCAGAATGAAATCTGATTGTTTCGGATTTCGTTCTGTAGACGGGCGGATATGCAATCTCAACCTTTGGCACTCTTGTTGGGGTCAAAGGTTTTCTGCTCGTTGGCAAAAGATCAGTCAGCGCTCGAGATTACGGTAAGGTAGTTCATCAGTGCAAACCTTCAGTATGAATAGGTGTTATTATATGTCAGAATTTAATTTACATTTTTAAAGTAATTTACAATAAATTGGAATTTGAAAGTAATGTTTGTTCGATTTGAAAGGTCCTTGTGAGGAAGTGATTGCTATTTCTTTGAAATTCAACAGTACATACTAATTTTTGGAGTAACGAGCAGGGATTTTTATTTTAAAGCTTATTTGGTAGTGCGTCTGGTGGATTGCGAAAAAGTGCACTATTGAAAGGCGGGGCAAAAGAGTCTCGACACAAACATATGGATATTTCCATTTTATTTTATAGTAAGCATAGACTCAACTTGTTTTATTAATAATTTCGAACAGATTCACATAAAAATAAATATTTGAAATTCACAAAAATATAAAGGCCAAAGTATCAACGAAATATAGTACCCAAACAAAAAAATTTGAGCGGGCAGGGGTAGGCAATGTATACTTGGATATTCATTACTTTTGTATCTTATGCGCTAAGTATTTACACATTATTGTATACATCAAGACGACAAAGGGATTATTAAAATATATGCTAAGATAACAACATTCAATCTTTGAAAAACTCAGATAAATCTTAAAGTGATAAACCCATTAAAAATGATCAGCATTTATTCAAATATCACAAAATAACTATTAAAATATAATTGATAAAATGTGAACTGCTAGACGCAAAAAAAATTTTTCCTTTTCAGTAGATAGCCATTCTTTTTCCGGAGGTGACGGAGGTGAGTACGCCGTCGAGGAGGTAGGGACTATTCGGTTCGATGGTCTGGTTCGGTACATGGTGCCGTAGCTTGGCTTTGCATTTTTGGTGAGAGTAAATTGATTTGGTTTTTGCTTCGAGTAGTTTATTTCTGGTACCGCGTTCGTGAATAATCGGCAACGTGAAGTTCTGATTGATGTGTCTCTTTCATGTTTCTTTTCTTTTTGGCCTGAACGTACGGCCTGAAAGAAGTGAAAATGGAATAAAAAGTAGAATTGTGTTATAAGGATTTATTTTGACGCATTTTGAACGGGCATTTGATTCGTTGGCTGATAAAATTGAAGTAACTAGTTCGTTGGCACATTCCAAGACTTCACGTCTATAACAAACGAGACTGATGAAGAGAAAAATCGTTGCAATCGTTCAAATATAAGCAAAATATGATTTTTCATTGCAGTAAATTCCTGCCCTCTTTCATTCGATACTATGGATGTCTTGCAGTTCATAACAAAAGAATTAGATCAGGGTAAATATGTTGCTGAAATATTTGTTAATCTCACATAACTATTTAATACTAATGATCTCGGTACATTTGTAGTTAATTAGTAGTTTCCTAAAGAATAAAACCATTTCAGTTTGCATGCACAATCACATTAGTAAGTAGCAAGTTCGCCATGAATAGTGAGCTTTTTCAAGGTTCTATCAGGGCACTACCCTTTTGTGTTGTATTTGTATAGCATTGATTTTGTTGGTTTGAATGGACGATTTATTGCAAATATGCGGATGGCAATTTACATCTTTATTCTCCTGCAAGTAATCTTGAGCTAACTATTTATGAAGAGCTAATTACATATGATGCATGGGTGTTAGCGAACTGATTTATGATAAATACGGATACACCAAATTTTCTGATTCTTAAGGCAATTGAATAAAGTGGAAATTACCCTAGATATCAAAATATTAGCCAAAAAAATGGCGGGTTTCATTGACAAAATATTTAGTGTTTTTTAGGATCATAAATTATCTTGGAACTAACAAATGAACAGTTTAAAATCTAAGATCGTTTTCTGGATCAGGGTATTCGATCCAAAAGTTATTTGGGTATCAGGCTAAACAATTTAATTTATAATGTTCACATTTTGCCGCTGATTCCTGATGGCATAATGAATTGATGTCATACGTCAAAAATGAAAATTTTTTCTTTTGATATAATACTAAATAAGATTGTATTGTCAAAGTAATGCATGAAATTGATAGAATGACCTGAATAAAAATCCTCCATCATTCAACTTTTAAATTTTGCATCAAGTAATTGCTTTTTATGGAAAAAGCTGAGTTTAACATCCAGCATCGGCAATTGAAAATATTGGAGTTATCATCGAGGAACTAAATATAAAATTATACGATCTTTACTTTCCTGGGGCAAAATCAAACAAAAAAAGTTGAACTTTTCAGAAGAGATTTGAAATAGTTTAGCAAGACTAACAAAAGCTATTTACTTGGAGGAGACCTGCACGCTAGATATTGGCACTGGGACTACACATGAAGCAACAAAATGGGGCAGATTTTATTTAATCTCACCAAAGAGGCAAATATCTTTGTGCTTTTCCCTAAAGAACCCACTTGCTACTCTCCCCGTGGAATTGGTTCCACTCTGTATCTGGTTCTTAGTGACTAAAATATTACTCCATCTGAGTTGAGAGCCTTGAAAGCGTTCTCATCTCCTCATCTTCCTGTCATATGATCCTTAGAAACGGCGAGTGGCAATTGTAATGCTTCAAAAACATATTACTGTTATAAAAAAGCAAAATGGTCAGAATTCCGCAGTTTTATTAATGATAGAGTGACTTAACATCAATAACAATGGAATCGCTCAACACTCCCTTAGTATGTGAAGAACAAATTGAAGAATTTGCTGACACTACCTGGCAAGCTATTGAGTGTAGTGTCCCAAAACTATCAAAAGTTTCTTATAATTTCTACTTCTTCTTACTACGAAAATGGCAAAAAACCCGCATTAGATCTCTTAAAGTTGGTGTTAATAGCCTCACTCTGGCAATCACAAATAGAACTCAGGAGCTCCGGAATCTAAAATGGAACAAAACGCTAACAAATCTTGACTACAACACACAGAAAGTCTAGCTTTTAAACAAAATTTTTAACCGAAAGTATCATAGGTAACCATATTCGAAAATAAATAACAACGCAGAGCATATATACTCCAATCAAGGAAAAGCAGATATTTTTGCAGATAAATTTAATCAGTTCGATAATATTTTCAACAGGTTCTGGAACATCTAGCAGAAATGATGGTGGCTAAGGATCAACGTACAAACCAAACACATTTACCTCCTTGTGCATTAGTAAAAACCAGAGAGTTAAAAGGTTTACTTAAAAATGTTAAAACTGCAAAGCTCCAGGTATTGATGGCCTGCCAAATATAGTTTTTAAAATTTTACACACAATAGAAATAGTCTTCATAGTCCTCCTATTCAACGCTTGCCTTAAGTTATCTTTGTTTCCATCCATCTGGAAATAAGCTCTAGTTATACCTATCCTGAAAGTTGGAAGAGATCCGCACTCTCCCGACCATTGCAGGCCCATTAGCCTACTACTGGGCTTAGGTAAGCTCTTTGAAACAGTAATCCTAAAAAGATTAAATGATTTAATGGCTAACAGTAATATCCTACCTGATTTCCAATTCGGCTTCAGAAACAGATATTTGACAGAACATCAGCTTTTCCATGTTACGGAGGATGTCAAAGCAGTGATATATCATAAATTTTCTGTAGGTTTGGTGTCGCTGGATATAGAAAAAGCCTTGAATACAGTCTGGCATGATGCTCTTGTCTATAAACATCAGAAATATAACATACCCCCTTTACTTGTTGAACCTTTTACAAGCATTTTTAACTGACCGGAAGTTCCAAGTCAAAGTAGGGGAAAGCACTTCCCCAATGAAAAGTATTACTGCCGGTGCTCCGCAAGGCTCCTGCCTAAGCCCATCACTATATAACATCTACACGTCTGACTTCCCTTCCTGACCAAACTGCCAAGTTCCAGCCTTCGCGGACAACATTTGCATAAACAGTATAGGCGCAGACCCGAATTCCATTATTGCTAGCCTTGAAATGGCGTTAGAGCTTACATATCAATACTACCATTGATGGAAAATTAATGTTGCAAAAATGAAGTCAATATTCTTCACGAGGAAGTGTAAGCCTGTTCACCTGCCCAAGCGACCAATAAATTTTTTCGGGCAAATTATTCCCTCGGCTGAGGATCTCAATTATCTTGGGCTTATATTAGCTCCAAAGTATTTAACGCCATGCTCTCGCTTTACCCCTTTCTCAATCGCAATTCACGTCTCAACACCAGAAACAAAGTCTTCATCTTCAAAATGACAATCCAACCGATCATCTTATACGGCTCACCTACCTTGATCCAATGTGCTGAATATCAAATAACAAAGCTTCAAATCACCCAAAATAGATACCTGAAAATAGTACTTAATAAATCGTTTTACTTTTCTTCCGAAAAACTACACAGTCTTGCTGGCGTTTGCCTAATTTTCAAACTCGCTGCATCGCACCGTGATAAATTAATCGCGAAAGCAAATAACTTACCCAATCCGCTAATTCGTACCCTGGCAAACTGAAAACCAGCAGTTACTTCCACCTTCATCGATCTCTTTGGCCGTAACCTAGCCTCATAGATTTTAAGTATTTATAACAAAATAGTTCTAAGATATGTTAAGTCAATAATAAGTTCAGTAGAAGTTTTTGGCGAAATTTTCCTCTAGTTAATTAGAATATTCACATTAGAAATACGATACTTCACATAGTTCTAAGTAATGTTCAAACGATGGTGAAATGATTTTGTCAGAGCATGTAGCATATTTTAAGATCTGTGCTACGCATACAAGGTGTGGCTATAGAATAACGAGACTGACGTTGTAAAGAACTTTATTTTCATTGTATGCATAATCACTTATTATCACCTTCAATATACACTCCTTCTCTGTCCCTGCAACGCTCCATGCGAATTTTCCACTGTTTGAAACAGTGCTGGAAGTCATCTTCTGTCAACTCTTTCAGGACTCTTGCCGCTTTCTCTTTTAAAACAATTCGTTGCCCTATTATTACGCTAACCATTTTTCCGGCAAAACCAAATAACAACACTAACGTAAATGAAGGTTACGTCTCAACGATGTTGTTTAAAGACACGAGACTAACTGCATTCTGTAGAGGAAGACTCAAACTAAACAGCTGTTGTTCAATGCCGGTTGGCGCATGCGCACTCGCTCCACTGCAGCGTCAGTCCCGTTATTTAATAGCCACACCTCGTACATCCTAATAAAGAAAAATTATCAATAAATAATTTGATGTATATATATATATATATATATATATATATATATATATATATATATATATATATATATATATATATATATATATATATATATATATATATATATATATATATATATATATATATAGATATATATATATATATATATATATATATACATACATATATATATATATATATATATATATATATATATATATATGTATATATATATATATATATATATATACATACATATATATATATATATATATATATGTATATATATATATATATATATACATATATATATTTATATATATATATTGATATCCATAGATATATATATATATATATATATATATATATATATATATATATATATACATATATATATTTATATATATATATTGATATCCATAGATATATATATATATATATATATATATATATATATATATATATATATATATATATATATATATATATATATATATTTATATATATATAGTCACGGGAACGATTTGCACCTTCTAGTTTTTTTTCTTTCCTCAGCGGTTGTTGAAATACCACCCGAGCCAAGGTTAATATTAAAAATAAAAATGTTAAAATAATAAAATAAAAATTTCAAAAGATTAAAATAAAAATGTAAAGTATAAATAGGCAAAAACGAAATGTTGAAAGATTAAAATAAAAATGTAAATTAAAAAAAAACAAAAACAAAAGAAAAGAAAATCCGGTTACCATCACGCACAACTGATCGCAAACAATACCAAGGCACGAATCAATCACCGAGCAATAGGACAAGAATGGCATACCACCTTTACAATTTTATAGCGACAAACGAAAGTGTGCAATGAACTCTTTTTACGAGGCATCAGAGATTGGGCTGAGCCAACTGAACCACACCAAACTACAGGATCAAATGCACGATGATCTTCTATCAGCTCCACATTGACGTCAATACATACTGTGTCGTCATCAAAAAGCCGATGTGGGATTTTGTACGGTCTTGAATACCACTGGACAATTGCCTGATATGGATCGTCATCGCTTTGAAAAACCATTTTTCACTTCATAAAAGTTCTTGATGCTGGCGATCTTGCAACTTTCTGCTGAACCTGAATCTACTGACCCTGCGCACGATATCAGAACAAAATCTCTAACTTTTAATGTTAGACCCGTAGATGCACTTCTTGTAGAAATAGCAATTTTTCGTTCCAAATTTCGTACGTAAGTTATTGGGTATGTGAACAGCGGTTTCTGGATTTCCAACCCAGCAAAATTTTGATTTTACAACCATTGTGCGATCGTACACACTTGTAATGTCCGTGTCCGTTATAAATTTGCATATTAATGAAAATATTCGCAAAAATCGTAATCAATGTTTGGGAATACTTACTGTAAGGAAGAGATGATACGAACATTGGAGAGCCACGGAATCAAACGCCAAATACCACTCCATTTTGGTCGTTGCAAGGAGTTGAAAAAACTCAATCACTCTTTGTTTCCCAACTTTTGGGTTGAATTGGTTTGCTGGTACACTTTCCGGACAAGCCTAGAAAACAGGAAAAGAACGTTTATACAAACGAGTAACATCTAAGAGTCTTTTATACCTACCGAAAGTACAACCGCCAGAGAACTCCAATCGTTATGGCATTCTACTCTACGTTACCGCGTCACGACATTCATTTTTACACTACCGCGTTATGGCTTCAACGACACATCACCGACGAATTTAAACACATAGGGAAAAAGACGCGACCACGATTTTTAATGTTTTTTCCAAACTCAAACATTTGGCACTATATAAACAAACACGAAACTGGCAGAGTGTCAGTCACTTTGACATTCTACACCTGATGGACGAGTGTCTAAGAATAAGCACTACAGGAAGCCCGATATAGCACATATACAGTGTGCATGCGTGAAGTAAAATCAAACGGAGGAGAAGTTGTATGACAAGGATAGTGTACATAGGAAGAAAAGAGACACAGCATGGGCTACTAATGTCATGTTGGCTGTTCTGCTGTGATAAGTGTCAGGTAACAATGTAAACAAATCGCGAAATCGAATCAAAGCTTACGTTAATTTGGTGAATTTCGTTTGATTATCACATCGTGAATTCGGGAAACATTCGAAAGCGGCAAAGCGTGGTGTTCGTTTCGAATCGGCTTCAAATATCGGTGCTTTTAATTGAAAGTGAAAAAGAAATCGTGGAAAATAAAGTGGTTTGTGAAGAAGTGCGAAAAAATATTAACCGCGCGTTAATGTAAACTCATATTTTAGATGAAACTAATAACGAAATTAATTAATTAACTTGTTTCTTTTCTCGTGCCGTGAATTTTGTTAATTTAAATAAGCCGCGTACTTAATGGTTATGGTTTGAAATTGATGGTGCTAATTTTTGTTTACGTTTTGGAATAAAATGTCAAACAATATTGAATGACATAATATCTTGGCCCTCTAAATCAATGGTGGCATAAAAAAAATCATTATCTTGAGGGGGTTGAAAGTATGTATATTAACTAATTTTGGATTATTTTCTGTATTTTTTTAGGAAAAAAATTCGAAAACTGATATGTATTTCACATTTACGATAAATAAAAAATATAACAAAATTAAATGAAAAAAATTTAAAATTAAAAAAGTTCCTTTCAAAACGCTATTTAGTTTATTGTATAACAATACTTCCCATATACATGTGTTTCAAAAACAAGTTGTTTCCTTCATCAGTGGTAAGGGTATGAAGAACGCAATCCTTTTGTTCTTTATCCTTTTGAGTATGAATAGCAGCCGTTCTTCATTGAGGTTTTTACACCCTTACCACTGATGAAGGAAACAACTTGTTTTCGAAATACATGTATGTGGGAAGTATTGTTATACAATAAACTAAATAGCGTTTTTTTTAAAAGGAACTTTTTTAATTTTGATTTTTTTTCATTTAATTTTGTCATTCTAGGCGCTATTGTCTCCGAAATGAATATCATAAATAATATATCTCAGATAATCCTTTTACCTAAAAGGAATCTCGGTTTTCTTGCCTGAAATTTAAACTAGATACATACATATGTACTAGTAAATATATATATATATATATATATATATATATATATATATATATATATATATATATATATATATATCTATATATATATATATATATATATATATATATATATATATATATACACACACACATGTATATATATATATATATATATA
>OZ017739.1:195399153-195444153 GCA_963969285.1 Odontomyia ornata
ATATATATATATATATATATATATATATATATATATATATATATAAATATACACATATATAAATATATATAAATATATATATATATATATATATATATATACACACAATTTATAAATGTAGTTATATATATATATATATATATATATATATATATATATATATATATATATATATACATATATATATA
The DNA here is from genome assembly GCA_963969285.1 of Odontomyia ornata. Taxonomy (NCBI): domain Eukaryota; kingdom Metazoa; phylum Arthropoda; class Insecta; order Diptera; family Stratiomyidae; genus Odontomyia; species Odontomyia ornata. The sequence goes on from OZ017739.1 coordinate 195,399,342, forward strand.
TATATATATATATATATATATATATATATATATATATATATATGTATATACATATACGCACACAATGTTTATGTGTATAAATATATATATATATATATATATATATATATATATATATATATATATATATATATATATATATATATATATATATATATATATATATATATATATATAGTTATGTATGTATATATAAAGTTATATTAACATATATATATATAAATATATATACATATATTTTTATATATATATATATATATATATATATATATATATATATATATATATATAGATATATAGTGGAACTCCAATTATCCGAGCCCCAATTATCCGAATCGATTTTCGGCGAAATAAATATTTAAAAATACAGCGCAAGCGCGTGAAATCGGATAGTGTACAGGCAATGCCTATGTGTCATTACTATAGCAACGACGCGTTCACTATCCACCATTCCTCTAACATGCGCTCCCCGCATTCCCACCAGTCTGCCTTATCTGCTTTGCTGTTCTCATCTTTGTTGGTTAAGTTCACCCATACCTGCGCACCAGAGTATATATCCGTATCCGAGCATTCGACCGCTGCACGTGTTGACATTACGTTTAGCGCCTTCCGCTGTCGTTCGTGTTGACATTTTGTTTAGCGTCTACTGCTGAATTTAGTGTGCAAAATGAGTACAAAACGTAAACGTGTTGCGCTTTCACTGAATAATAAAGTGGAAATTGTCAATCAATTAAATAAAGCTGTGCCTGGAAAACAACTTGCAGAGAGATTTGGCATCGGAGCGGCTACAATATCGGGCACTAACAGCACTAAAATTTCAAGTTTTGTAAGTGCATTACATGGTAAAGATGGATGTTTATCTAGGAAAGTGGTGAAAAAGCTAAAAATGGACAGCTTGAAATCGCGATTTTCACGTGGTTCCTACGGCAACGTTCAATTGGACAAACGATTTCAGTTCAAATTTCATATGAAAGAGCACTGATATTTAGTGAAAAAAGGGCATGGTTGAGCTTAAAGCAAGCCAATGTTGGCTCCACAATTTTAAGTCTAGGCATGGCATTTGGGAGTTAGATGTAACGGGAGAAAAACTGTCTGCCGATCGTGAAGCTGCCAGTAGCTTTCTGGAAACTTTTGAAAAGCAAACTAAAGACTACGATCCGGATCTTGTTTACAACGCCGATGAAACTGATTTAAATCAAAACGCGTTGCCTAGGAAACCATTGGCATCTAAAAGAGAGGTAAGTGCTCCAGGGCATAAGGTCAGTAAGGAATGCTTCAACATTCTCGTTTGTGCTAGCTCTACAGGCAACCATCGGCTACCTTTGCTAATGATTAGCAAACCAAGGAAGCCAAGAGCTTTTAAAAATGTTAACAACTTACCAGTGACCTATGCAAACCAAAAAAGTGCATAAATGGATTCGAGTATATTGGTCGAATGGTATAATAAAACTTTCATTCCTGATGTAAAAAAATTCAATAAAGAAACCAGGAAAAGGGGAAAGGTTCTACTCATCATCGACAATGCGCCAACTCATCCGCCAGTTGAGCTTCTTGAGAGTGAGAATGGCGAGTTTAAATGCCTATTTCTCCCACCTCATGTTACTAGTCTACTGCAGCCTATGGATCAGGGCGTGATTGGGTGCACCAAATGACACTACCGACGCCAGTTGCTCCAAAAGTTGTTATTTGCTGAAGAGAACAACGAAGAAATAGTTTTGCATTCATTTACAAAAATATGGTGAAAAGTGTTTCACTTAAACGAGCTTGGAATAGAGTAAGCGGCACATCAACAAAGGAACAACTGGAAGCCGAAAACCAAAGTAAACACTAACAATAGCAAACAACAGCTGCCGTTGATGAACAGGAACACGTTCTGTCCATTGTAGGATTTGTTGACATTGCCAAGGAAATGACGGGCTATTAAGAATCCGATGTTGATGATGTGGGGGAGTTGCTTCAATGTAATAAAGACGACCAAGGATTTGCTATTATGATAGATGATGAAATTGCAGAGAGTGTCATTAACGAACGGTAAGATGATACCAATGACAACGATGAAACCGGGGAAGAAACTAAGGATGAAAATGTTCCCACGCACGGAGAAGCGTTTATTTATTTTGAAAACGCCTTAAAGTGGATGGAGCGGGTACCGGAATGTGATACAGTACAACTTTAAGCCATCAAGCGCCTGCGGGACCTCGCCGCTCGGAAACGTTCTACTACGTCAAGGCAACGTACTCTCCACAAAATGTTCAAAAAATAAAATCCTGTGACAACGGTATATTTTCAAGAGAATTACATATTAAGGTATGTATGCAACACTTATCATTTAACATTTTGTGTACTGTAGCGCTCATAATATATTCTATACGTTGTTTACAGTGTAGGTACACTAGAGTAATTAATTATAATTCAATAGTACCGAAAACATGCTCTTTTTCTTTAAAATATACCCTTTTTTATCCGAATTTTTGGTTATCCGCATGGGGTCCGGTCCCAATTGATTCAGATAATTTGAGTTCTACTGCATAGTTTATATATATATATATATATATATATATATATATATATATATATATATATATATATATATATGTATATATATACAATATATATATATATATATATATATATATATATATATATATATTTATATATATGCATAAATATATACATATATATATATATATATATATATATATATATATATATATATATATATATATATATATATTGATTATATACGAGCAAATATAGAGATTAATTTCTCCTTAGTATTCCTCACGCTAAATTTATCTAAATAATTTTGCCCCCTACTCAAAATAACTTTATTTCTTACGGCACTGATGCACCAATATTATGAACATGTTTTACTAACACTTACAAAATTCTACTACGCGTGAAGAGGAATACTGGGCTGCCTGTAGTACCTATTCCTAGACGAGTGTACTAAAAAGGGAAATTTAGATTTCAATTGCCCGATGCAGGGGAAGGAAGAACGGCTCTTTCTCTTTTCTGGCGAGTTCGAGACGACAACGAGGACTAAGCGAGGATAGCGCTCTGAAACTTGGAAAAAATCCATCGAGGTAAGGAATTGCGATGGAGGAAAATTTCAACAGCGGAGGAAAATTTTAACAGCGATCCAACTAAGGGAGATTGGCGACATCAGGCAATAATAAGCGCGCCGGCAGAAAATTGCAACGCAGAGTACTTCGGGGGCCCCCGCTCAGGTAGAGTAAGTGAAATTTGAACTTTTTAATGCATTATATTTTTGGAACTTTATTTGCATTTCGCAATTAAATATATAGTATATAGTGAAATAGTGGAAGTTTTTGTGTGCTTGTTGAAGGAAAAGTAAGTTTGCCGCGCATGTTAATTGTACACCTGGCTCGGGTGTGTTCGAAGGTAAATTTCCTTGCGGGTTATTCAGGAATTTCTGTAGCGAAAGTGTTTCTTATTTAGTTTTTTTTGCTCGGTGTGAGTTATGCCGGAAAATCTGAGCCCGGCAAGTGTGCAACTGGTCACCCGGTGATTCTAATCTTCCCCTGTTAGGGAAGAGCTTAAAGAGTGTTAGTCCGAGTTGTGGGCGGGGTGTTCGGCGGCCGCGTTCTCGCTTGGCGGCTTTTGAGGACTAGGGGATAAGCAAGTGGCGCCACCTACGACCGTCTTTGACGGCAAGCCGGGTCCGAGGTCCTTAGCCGAAAGAACTCCCACGCGGAGGGTAACAATTTGGCGCCTAACGTTCATTGGGGTAAAGTAATCGTGAGTCGAGTTCAGTAAAGTTTACCGTAAAAGTGCTTAATCAGTGCCAAAAAAAGAAGTGCAGTGATAGTGTCTTATTGCGGGAGTGTGATATTTGCACTAGCGACTTTGTGAAAGAAGTGAAGTGATAGTGTCTCATTGCGGGAGTGTAATATTTTCGGACTTGGTGAATAAGAGCAAGCGTTGAAATTATAAGGGAGTGAAATTCTCTCAAAAAGTGGGGAATTGCTTAGCTACTAGTGATTCATTTCAGGAAATGGCTCCGTCTTACATCGAACGTCAGACGATTTCATTATTCAGACCAATCAATCGCCTCAGGCCTAGGAGAGAGGAAAGAAAACGAGAAAATAACCGAGAAGGGTGTGAATAATAGTAATTTGAAGTGCATGCCGAGGAAGGAACAGTGAAAACAAGTTGTATTATAAAGGAAAAAATTAATTTTACAGCGAATTTTGTAGTTTTATTTGTTAGAGTTAAGATAATTATTATTAAGGGGAATAGTACACACTAAAATGTCTCATTCTACCAAAATTTTAGTCGATATGTTGTCCAAGGACGAATTGACGTATGAGCTCTGCATACGAGATCAATCACTGGTAACAGTCGATGAAATGAGAAGGAATTTACGGGCGGCATTACGGGCAGAGCTAGCGATGGATACGAGTATGGTGGAAACCAAACACTATCCATACACGCCTAGCGAAGAACTTGAGGCCGTTTGCAGCAAGATATTGGAGATTCGATCACTGATGGAGAAGTTTGAAGGCTATACAGATAGCGGCGACTTCTTGAAAATCAAAACTAAAATTGAATTTGGACTTAGACGCATAACTAACATTCAGGTGGAGGAAGTCGGTCAGGAGAAGGAGTCAAGCAAGCTTAGGGGTGAGCTTATGATGGTCATGGGAGAACTACTACTGAAAGCAGAGGGTGATGACGGAGAAGGAAAGGAGGTGGAAAGCACTGTCGACATAATCCCTGCTGGTGGTAGTAGAATGGCTAGGCCTAGTATACCAAAAACTGGAGAGGTAAGGGAAGAAGAAAGGATGAAAATGAGTCACGAAGAAGAGGAACGGTCTCCAGAAACTCCAGGAGTGCCAGCAAGATTTTCTTTACCAGAGTTTTCCACTTCCATAGCAAAGCAGGTGGTGCGGAAATTGCCGGATGTCTCCAAATGGGGAGTGAGGTTCTCCTGCGACCGCTCTGGGTCGGTCAATGCATTCTTAGAATGAGTTGAGGAGCTGAGAGTGGCTAAAGGAGTCAGCAAATCTCAGCTGTTTAGAATGGCAGCTGAGTAATTTGAAGGGACAGCCTTGGTTTGGTTTTGCTCAGCTCGAGAACGCGTGGCCAGTTGACATGAATTGTGCCGCGAATTACGGGAGGAGTTTTTGCCTCCAAACTATGATGATCTTTCGTGGGAGGAGATCTGCCACCGAACGCGAGGCAAACACGAGTCGATCGCGGTTTACGTTGCGGTAATGGATAGGCTATTTCGGTGGCTGACGGAACCGTGCTCGGAAAGACGGAAATTTAAGGTGCTCCGGAGCAACATCTCTCCTTTCTACCAGCAGCAACTTTCTATGAGAACCATAGCGTCAATGGCGGAGCTAATTAATATGGGTCGCACGTTGGAGGAAACACGAGCATCGGTGGAAGCTTTTGTGCCTCCACCCAGTCGTAGAACAACCCGTTTATTAGAACCGGACCTCGCATATGCTGAAACGCCAATATTCAACGAGATCAACACCCTTGGTGAGGCAACACGGTGATCCTGTTGGACTTGCGGTAGTCGGGAACATTTCGCCCGAGAATGCAAAAAAGTCGACGCTGTTATGGGTGTGGAAAGCAAGGAGTCATACGAACTAGCTGCCCAACTTGTTCTCCTACTTGAACAACACCAAAGGGAGGAACAACCTGCGCCGAATCCGTCGGGAAATGGAAACCGTGCTCACTAGGCGGCGGAGAGAGCACGGGAATAAAGGCAGAATCCGCCGTCCGAGAGGGAATATTTAGCAATGCACTGGGAAGGGTACCGGATGACAACCGGCCACATTTAAGAGTACAAATTTTCAAACTACCATTGTTGGGCCTAGTCAACTCGGGGCGAAACACTCAATACTGGGCGGGGAAATCTAGGAGAGGCTAAAGGCTCGTGGCATGGCAGTGAACCCAGCGGAACAAGTCTCAATAAAAATGGCCAATAACGCTAGGGCAAAGATAGAAGGGGAAGCTTGGGTGCCCCTCACTGTCAAAGGCCACACGAAGTGGATGCCGATGCTGGTAGTGCCAGCCGTGAACCAGCCCCTTATTCTGGGGTTAGACTTCTTACGGTTATATGGGATTGTGTTGAATCTTAAGAGTGAGTCGTTGAAGTTTGCCGTCACAGCTACCCTGCAGGCGCTGCAAGCGAGATCTTGGCTGACGAAACCAGAGGAGAGGAAACTTCAGAGGCTGATAGAGGAGGAGTTCGAGCTAATGGGAAGGCCTTGGTTGCACAAGCGTGTTAGAACATGAGATTAAAACCAATTCTCCACCTATAAAGCAACGATACTATCCCGTTTCACCTGCCGTCCAGCAACACATCAATGCTGAACTGGACGAAATGCTTGAGTTAGGAGTCGTTTAACCTTCCTCAAGTGCTTGGTCATCCCCAATCCTACTAGTCAAAAAGAAAGATGGGAAATACCGTTTCTGCGTTGATTATCGAAAACTGAACAAAGTATCGGAATGAGACGCTTATCCGATCCCCTATGTATCTGCTACGCTAGAAAAGTTCCGAAACGCCAAATATGTGTCCACTCTAGACATGAAGTCTGCGTACTGGCAGGTTCCGATGGCCGAGAAATCAAAACCTTAAACGGCATTCACTATTCCAGGGAGGGGTCTGTTTCACTTCAAACGCATGGCGTTTGGTCTTCATAATGCCCCTGCTACATGGGAACGATAGGTAGACCAAATACTGGGACCAGAGTTGGAGCCTTATGTATTCGTCTACCTAGATGATGTGATTGTGGTCACCCTTGAATTTAGGACACATCTTGAGGTCTTGCGAGAAGTGCTACGCCGGTTGCGTGAAGCAAGACTTCGAGTATCTCGGGAAAAATGTGAGTTTTGTCGCCCGCAACTTAAATATCTTGGGTACGTGGTGGATGACAGAGGGCTACATGTAGATCCAGACAAAGTGGATTGTTTGCTGAACATCCCACAACCTACAAACGTGAAGAAAGTGTGGCAATTCTTGGGCATGGTATCGTGGTACTGTCGGTTTATACCGGATCACGCCACACTAACTGCTCCACTGACTGATTTGCTGAGGAAAAATCGGAAATTCGTGTGGACTGCCGAATGCGAGGAAGCCTTTCTGCGTTGTAAAACCAAGCTATCAATCCTCACATGCCCTGATTTCACCAAGCCCTTCAAAGTTCAAACCGATGCTTCTGACACAGGGCTGGGGGCAGCGTTGAATCAGGAGGATGCAGAGGGGGAGAAGGTAGTCTGCTACCTCAGCCGTAGCTTGACAAAGGCAGAGAAGAAGTACTCGACCACGGAAAAAGAATGCTTAGCGGTGTTGTGGGCAGTAGAAAAACTGCGCCCATATCTAGAAAGAACGCAGTTCAGTGTGATTATGGATCACAATTCGTTGGTCTGGTTAAACAACCTGAAAGATCCAAACGGACGGTTGGCGAGATGAGCTGTTCGACTCAAGCAGTTTGACTTTGACGTCCTGCATAGGAAGGGCAAAGAGCATCTCGTACCAGATGCCTTATCACGGTCAGTCCCCGAGGTCGACGTAGTCCTGGCAGAGACGAGCAGTGGAGATAAGTGGCTGGAAAGGATGATTTCAGATGTAGAGAGAGAGCCACAAAACTTTCCGGACTGGAGGGTGGAAAACGGACAACTGTGAAAACACCCCACGGGCAGGTACCCAGAATTAAGTGGCAATAGCTGGAAACGAGTTATACCCAAGGGTGAGCGGAGGAAAGTACTCCGACAGTGTCACGACGATCCAAAGGCGGGTCATATGGGAGCTGGCAGGGCATACGATCGTGTGCTGCAAAGGTACTTTTGGCCCAAAATGAGAGCCGATATTAAACAATATATCGCAAGATGCCAGATCTGTCAGTCGACTAAAGTGGAACGAAGACGTCCGTATGGCCCAACGGTCTCTAGGGAGGGCCAGGCGAAGGAGCCGTGGACGGTAATATCCGTTGATCTAATACATCTAATACATCGTTCAACCCTAGGGAATCGCTACGTATTAACCGTCGTGGATTACTTCAGCAAGTTCCCGCTTATCTTTCCACTCCATCAAGCACACGGAAAAGCAATCGCACGGATATTGGAGGAACAAGTATTTTTATTATTTGGATTACCAGTGGTAGTGATCTGCATCAACGGAGTACAGTTCCGCTCTAAAGAGTTGCAGAGATTGGTCACCACGTACGGTACCAAGATCCAGTATACGGCTTATTATCACCCCCAGGCTTATCCCGCAGAACGGGTGAACCAAACTATCAAAAGGATGCTGAGATCGTACGTAGGGGATAACGATAAGTTATGGGATAAGGAAATATCAAAGATCGGATGTGCTCTGCGAACGTATACTCACGAAACAATGGAGGTGACCCCGTATTTTGTAAACTTTGGACGCGAAATGGTGACTTCGAGGGAAGACCTTCACCCAATAGAGGAAGACGAGGTTCAAAATGATCCAAGGTTACGAGAGAGCTTGAAGGCCAAAATGCGGGAGGAAGTTAAGGAACGCATGAGAAAGGCGGCGGAGCAAAGCTCACAAAGATACAACCTTCAGAAGCGGACTCCACCATTCCAGGTGAACGATATGGTTTGGAGACAAAACTTCGCTCAGTCGGATGCCGCGAACTATTTTTCCGCGAAGCTAGCACCGGAATATTTAGGACCTTTCAGAATCCAAAGGAAGGAGTCAGCGTCTACCTATCAGCTCGTTACTCAAGAAGGAGAAGAAGCGGGTCTATGGCACGCTAAGGATCTGAAACCTTACGTAGCATAGCGCGTCTAAATCAAGCTCGTATCTTATAGCGACGGAATAGTGAAAGTTCGGTGTGGTAGTAAGGTACCCAGATAAGATTAAATTAAGAATTAAATGGACATCACAAGAAAAGCCATGGAAAAGAAAATGAAAGAGTAACCTTTGAAGAGGGATCGACGGTAAACTACTTAAGTCCTCCTGAAGTTGCGTTTTTTTGTATCGTGGCGGTACGGTTCGCAGTTGTTTTGGGTGTACGCTTCCAGTTGTTTGGTCGGTTGCTAAAAGAGAGTAGAATCGGATTATTGCACCTGTGTTTTCTCGTGATCGGGAGGTCGAACAGGGTAATCGAGGCGACTTGGATGGGAATCATCCTTCAACTGACTTAGGGTTTAGAGATAGGCTGGATTAGTGGAGTAAAATGTCAGAGGTTATTAGAGTAAGTTTTCATAGTAACAGTTAATACCCTAACAAAGGGAAATATTTTTCCTCTTTCTTTATTATATATCTGACGAGCCACTTCCAAGAGGTTGAAAATAGATTAGCTTTGGATTTAAGTCAGTTACATGCATTGGAATATGAAATAGTAGAATAAGGGTCTAGTGAAGTTGTTAGGGGTAGGAATAATAGCTTAAAATAGTTGAGTCGCGTAGCATGGTGGTGGATATTAGCAGGTAAGCAAACGTGGGTTTCAGAGAGTTAGAAAGTAAGCAAAAACTAGTTGAATTGGATTTATAACACAATAAGGTCAAGTGGAACAATTTCCTTTTTCCCCTCCTAGAATAGTGTAGTGAGTTTAGTAGCAGTTAGGTTTTTTAAGTGGTATTTCCAATAGTCGGTTGCTTTTTTCAGTAGCCTCAATCATTTTCTTTGCGTAGAATTGTGAGACATACATATACCCTACGCATATTGTCGGTAGGGTGACTGAGCCGACTCGCAACACCACGCTGTGCGGTCGACGCGTGTAGTAATTGAACATTAGGGTTGTTAGATAATACTCGCAGTGATGCGCGAAAACACCCCAGAACTCGGGAATTCATTGGTTGCTTGCTAAGGTATACGGTTAGAATGGTTGGAAGGATAAAGTAGTACATAGTAAGCCCTTGTTTCTCCAGCAGCTAGGTATTTTAACTTTGAGTAGATTAAGAAGAATCGGGGCAAGTAAGGTTGAACTAGTCTCTTCTCAAACGGCTCACTAAACCCTAAGCAGGGAAGATAATGTATTAGAAGAGTGGATTTCGGCGAAACCTACTTCATTTGCATTTGCATATTTCTCCTCCCTGTTTTATTCTTTCTTTCTCGTTTTTCTTCTCACTGTTTTTTTTTCCTTCCGAGATTGGCGTGAGGTTAGGATAGCTAAAGGAAAAAAAAACAAATCAGAGTCAGGGAATTATTGTGAACACTGAAATAAGGGGTGTAGGCTACGAACCCAGAAGAAGGTAGTGAGTAAATAGGACGATGCGGAATGAAGTAGGGACTAAGGCAGGACTTTGAGTGAATTTCAGGGAAATTCACTTAAAGGAGGGGGGAATTGTCACGGGAACGATTTGCACCTTGTGGTTTGTTTTTCTTTTCTCAGCGGTTGTTGAAATACCGCCCGAGCCGAGGTTAATATTAAAAATGAAAATGTTAAAATAATAAAATAAAAATGTCAATAGATTAAAATAAAAATGTAAAGTAAAAAAAAAATAGGCAAAAAAACGAAATGTGAAAAGATTAACCTTTAAGTACACGCGTCATTTCTTGTAACCTAACGTCACGGGTGGGGTCCGCACGTATCCCCATACATTTATTGGGTTAAAATAAGTTTGTGTATTAAATGTGGTAATTTAAAGTTTACATTATATTTATAAAACATTATTTGAATAGAAATTACATTTACTTTGTTCAAAATTGTTTTTTGTTCAGTAAAAATCAGGGTTAGAAATCAATAGCTAAAAAATACTGACAATTTCGAAGGCGCTTATATCTAACAAGGAACTTTATCATTTTAATTCTCTTTAAACAAAACAGTCTTTCTTTTCTCTTAAAGCAAGTACTGAACTATAATAAACAATCACTAAACATTGCAAAAAAATAAAAATAATTTTTTTTGACAGCATTAACAAATTGCTAATATTTCTACTCTCACAGCTTAAGACTCTATTGATTCACATGGCTCACAATAATTTATTGACTTTGAATGTAGTTTGCAAATTGTTTTTTTACAAGTTTTGCAAACAATAGTGCTTTTTTTATCTTTGGACCTAGGACAAACATAACATCTTCGCTTCATTTTGGGAGAGCTTGGACCAGCCTCCATTGAAATAGTTGATATGGGGTCTCTGCCTACTATCTTGCACATTATTGATTTTATTTCCTTTGTCAATCCAGGGGTGCTATCCAATCTTTCGCAAATATGTTGTTGTATGAGTTCTTTCGCCGTCGACTTAATATATTTACGCCGTTTAAGACGTTTACCTAGATTGGAAGCCACCCATGGCACGTATCCATTTGCGACAGAAATATTCAATATCGCACCGAAAATTGCATTAGGCCATCTACGTGTTCTACGTGAACAGGAATAATTGGAACATTTCAAATCCAATGCATCAACTCCACCTTTAGTGCTATTGTAAAATTCAATTATCTCAGGTTTGGTTGAGTTCTCGTTAACTGCTTCTTCATGGTGCATTGATGAAAGTAAAACTACACTTTTATTTTTCTTCGGTACATGAGATACCAATGTCATGTCTCGAACGAATCCAAACAATGATGTTCCAACTGGCCTATTTTTGTTAGGCAGAAATTCGCGTGGAATTTCCCGCTTATTTTTTCTCAATGTGCCTACATACGTCAGCCCATTTTCTAAAAGTTTATTTACAAGTTCGACAGAAGAAAACCAACTGTCTCCTGCTATATTTCGATTTGTACCATAAAATGGCTCAGCAAGTTTCAACACATCCTTTGTGGGCACTGACAAACTTAAATTTTGTTGTGCCACAAGATTTTTACCGGTATAAACAAAAGCGTTGTACAAATAATGGGTCTTTGCGTCACAGATGCATTGAATTTTCAAGCCGTACTTTCCAGGCATACTTTTGATAAACATTCTAAAAGAACATCGACCTCGAAACTTGACCAACATTTCATCAACACACAGATATTCGGAACATGAATAGTTTGCAGCACAGTTTTGTATGAACTTCTCAAATATTTCTCTAATCAAAGTAAATTTATCCGTCGATTTTCGAAGGTCTCTTGTATTGATATCATCAAATGTTAGATTGTAATGAATAAATAAAAATCTATTGATGCCCATAGTAGCACAAAATATGTCTCTCCTTGTAAAATCAGAAGCCCATAACGATCGCACATTTTCATGGTTTGATTTGAATATTGATGTAAATAATAGCAGTCCCAAATATGCTCTAAATTCACCACTATCAATGTTTTTGGCATAGTATGGGCGTGATAGAGTGGAAGAATATTTTGCATCTAGTTTCAAATTCGTATGATATACAATATTATCTATAATATCCTCCGTAAAAAGCAGCTTCCAACTCTCCAATGGGGTCATATTATTATTGGTTGCAGCAGGGCCTTTTAGACCAGCTTTCTCTACAACTATATTATGTCGGCGGATACGTGATGAGTGGGGAGCACTTTTCGTCCATTTAAATTTATTCTTACCATAAAAGCTGTTTCCGGATGTTTCTTGTTCATCAGAGCTGGATTCCGTGTCATCGCTTTGCTCCATCTCGACTGAAGATAGATGCTCACTGTGTATTGATTGTTGGTCGCTGAGGTCTCCATCTTCCTCAGCAATACCTGCTTCAAAAGTATTTTCTTCATCTTCAGAACTGTCCGATTCCTCCAAAATTCTTCGGATATCGTCTTGATTGTTGGTCGCTGAGGTCTCCATCTTCCTCAGCAATACCTGCTTCAAAAGTATTTTCTTCATCTTCAGAATTGCCCGATTCCTCCAAAATTCTTCGGATATCGTTGTCTTCAATGGACGGTTCATTTTTATAAGACTATCTGCAAGTAAACCGAATTATATCAATTATAATATTTGTAAAAATAGTCACATAAAATCACGCGTGGGGTCTCCAGGTACCCCAAGAGGTAAAAAAAGGTACTTACCAGTAGCTCCGCGATCTTAGCACCTCATGTGCGGAATTTCGATTGACCAATTATACCATCTGAAAGGTCAGAAATTGGTCATAAAAGGTCAGTTGGTCTCATTAATTGGTCACTTATCAGAAAATTTTTTATTAAGGATTAAAGTTTCTCAAGGTCAATTAATAATTTTAGCACCTCATTCGCGGAAAAAATAAAAAACTCCACCTATGCGCGATCGGGAAACATTCGCTGATAATTGGTCAGCTAATATAAATAGTTGGCCAGTTTAATTTAAAATTAAAAAAAATTAAAAAATTTGTCTCTGTCGTAACGCGCATGCTTTGAGCCGGATGATTCTATCAGGGCAGTGAGTACTTACGCACAGCTCTTTACTATAAACCAGGCAGAGTAGGGGAAATATTTTTTTTATAATTTTTCTTTGATATGTACTACTATCAAATATATATATACATATTATATATATATATATATATATATATATATATATATATATATATAGTGGAGAAAGAGATAGGATATTTTACCACAAGTTATGTTGAAAGCTATTTTAATGATAAAAATCCCCGTTGGCAGCACCAGCCGGAAAGGTAAATTTCTCGTAAGTAGCGTAAAGTTTCGAAAAAGAATTTGGCTTGCCTACTACTGAACTTCTTTCTGCAATTTTCGTAGTACCACATGGGTATTTATTAACATAAAAAAAATCTGGCCACGTTCGTTTTTAGAAACCTTTTATCGGGGCGCAAATATTTTGCTAATTAAATTGAGTTGCATGCGTATGGATTACATATTGTTGTAAACATATAAATACCGGTTTCGCCCTTCTCGCATCTGCTGTTTACACAGTTCACAGTGGTAACCACATAAAGGCTTAAATAGCTCGAATAGTTAATTTCAAAAGATTTCCATAAAAGTTTAATCTGCACTTGCATTGCCATTAATATATACATTTCAATTTTTTTCTGAACTGTAAGGGCCGTCATTTCGATTTTTATTGAAATCGGCTGCTAAAAATATTAAGCTGTAAATTTTCGACTGTTTTATTTGTCATTCGATTTGCATAATCAAATTAAATTAACTTGCCTTAATAACTTATAATTTCAAGTTTCAACGGAATCTGTTGAGAATTTTGGCTGCTAGAGGGCTACAGAAATAAAAAAAATTGTATGCCATCCGCCTGTATGGGGAGACCCGCCTGTATGGGGAGACCCCCCTTAAATACCTTAAAATATTTTCTTGCACTGCAAATTTCAAGAGGCACCACTTTTGACCTACGTCGAAAATTTCCTCATTCTAGCTCATGTGGTTTGCGAGAAAACTTGTTATGACGCACGAACAAACGGGCGGAGGGACGGACAGACAGACAAGTCGCGATTTTATAATTTTTTAGGGTATTGTTAAAAATATTATACAATATCTTAAAAATGATCTGGTTTATAAGTTCTCTCAAGTAATGTCATTTAAAATGTTTCAATGAAAAATATTCATTATTTCAGTTGGCACTAAAATAGCGAATTGCGCTTGCCTTCAGACCTTTGGGGGCCGCCATTTTGAATGCATGCATTTGATTTTGGATTATTTTAAATCTTTGTCTGCTAGGACCTCATCAATCAATGTACTATCTCGTTCAAATAGGAGTTTCACTCTAGACAGGGCAAAATAATTCAATTTTTAAAGAAAATCGCAGCTAAAAATATTAGGCTTTAAATTTTTGACTTTTTTATTTTTCATTCAATTTTAATAATTTTCTGCAAAATACAAGAACATAGTACAGGGGTTCATAATCTCAAGTTTTATCAAAATCCGTTGGAAAATGTGACCGCTAGAGGGCCACAAAAACATGAAAAAAACGCATATTTAAATGGCCGCCATTTTGAAATTTGCAGATGCATGATCACCAAAATATCAAAGACTGTAGGTGTAAGTGATGTCTATCTTGAGTCCAAGTTTCATCTATGTCGGATCAAAATTGCGACTTTTAAAAGCCTTTGAAATTTCGACCTTCAACTAGCCGCCATTTTGTTTTTTGCAACCTGACCTCGAGTTTTTTTACGCAATTCTTTAGATACTTATAATTTCTATCAAACTACCGAATTTCATGAAGATCTGTTGAAAGCTTTGACCACTATTACAACAACAAAATTTTGCACATTTTTCGACCTTTGAGCGGCCGCCATTTTGTTTCTGCCGTACCGACTTTGGATTTTTTATTGTGAGATTCATCACATACTTTAATGAGCCTTTGTACCAAATTTCATCCAAATCGGAGCTACACTTTGGTCAGAACAGAAAATACGATTTTTCGTCTAAAATGGCCGCCATTTTGTTTTTGCCCGGCCGATATAGCTGGTTCACGAACTTAGCCGAGATAATTATCCAATACACCTTTCCTCAAAATTTGGTGAAAATCCATGCAAAATTGCAACCTCTAGCGTGGTCACAAATTTCGTTATATCCCATATATATATATATATATATATATATATATATATATATATATATATATATATATATATATATATATATATGTATATATATATATATATATATATATATATATATATATATATATATATATATATATATATATATATATATATGTATATATATATATATATATATATATATATATATATATATATATATATATATATATATATATATATATATATATATATATATATATATATATATATATATATATATATATATATATATATATATGATGCTCTCCGCAATAGGTAAATTTCTCTCGAGAAATTTACCTAAAAACACCGTGTCTTAGCAGATTATAAAAACCCAATTCGTGTCGATAAATTTCTGAAAATTGAACATAAAGATCTTCAAGGTGGTTCAGCACTGTTGAACTCTAATTTACTGAATGATTTTCAAGTAAAAGAGAAAAAATTGAAACAAAATGATGTAGACGTTTCTACAATAGTTCAAACAGACCTGTGTTATAATGAAGACGCTCATTCATATGACAATTGGCGGAATAAAGGAAAGAAAGAAAAAAATGATTTCACAAAGCCAATTGAAGAAGAGTCTACAAAGGATGAGATACCAACACAACTTATAAAGAAAAAACTAGGTTTTTACTTTCAAGATCAGCCTAGTATTTCATTTATAAATGATAATGCAAACTGTAAAATAACTCTGAAGAAAATGAATGTTCTAGAAAATGGAAATTCATTGAGAGCCGTTTTAATTGATAATGTTCATTATTATATTAAAAATACCTGCCCATTTGACTCAATCGCTCAAATTTTATCAACCACAGCTGTCGATGACCCATCTTATTATGCTTTCGCAGAGCTCAGTCGAGCAAATGTCGCTAAATTTACTATTAATTTTATTAAGACAAAAAATATGGTTTCGATATATAAAGAACGAGCGAGATTAATTGTTGCCACATTCCCAGAAAAAATACAGAAGGATTCAGCAGATGGAAAATGTTCATTATTTTCCCACATAATAGACATGTTTTCAACATCAGCAGAAGGAGAAGCAATAATCAATGGGAGCTTCATAATGATATATCAACTAAAGAAGTGCGAATCACACATGATCCCACAATTACCCCGACTGCTGCGATTCTCATTAGGAGAGATAAAGCTAGGGTTGAAAAACTTAAATTATGATAAATATATTGTAGAAATTAATTTTTAATGTTAATTTTTTATATAAATAAACTTTTTTTAATTTAAAAAATTCATGTTTATAGGAAATTATTATAAAATAAAATAGTTAACTATTCCATGCATGCATTTTGACCTTCACGTAATTTTAAAAATATCCTATCTCTTTCTCCACTATTTTATATATATATATATATATATATATATATATATATATATATATATATATATATATATATATATATATATATATATATATATATATATATATATATATATATATATATATATATATATATATATATATATATATATAATAAAGTTTCTGATGCTGACCAATTAATGAGACCAACTGACCTTTTATGACCAATTTCTGACCTTTCAGATGGTATAATTGGTCAATCGAAATTCCGCACATGAGGTGCTAAGCTCGCGGGGCTCTTACCAGTCAGTATATGTGATGCATATCCACTCTTCAACAGACCACTCGGCACACTGAGATTAGCTGAGAGCGTTGCAAGCTAGCATGCGTAACATCGAAAATAAGACGGAAAAACTGTGCTTGGGGTCCACGTAGACCCCACCCGTGTAGTTAAAAGTTAAAGTAAAAATGTAACGTAAATAAATAGGGAAAAACGAAATGTTAAAATAATAAAATAAAAATATTAAAAGATTAGAATATAAATGTTAAGTAAAAGAGAAAATGTAGGCAAAAAAAAACGAACTGTTAAAAGATTAAAATAAAAATGTAAAGTAAAAATAGGCAAAAACGAAATGTTGAAAGATTAAAATAAAAATGTAAATTAAAAATAGGCAAAAACAAAAGAAAAGAAAATCCGGTTACCATCACGTACACCTGATCGCAAACAATACCAAGGCACGAATCAATCACCGAGCAATAGGACAAGAATGGCATACCACCTTTACAATTTTATAGCGACAAACAAAAGTATGCAATGAACTCTTTTTACGAGGCATCAGAGATTGGGCTGAGACAACTGAACCACAACAAACTACAGGATCAAATGCACGATGATCTTCTATCAGCTCCACATTGACGTCAATACATACTGTGTCGTCATCAAAAAGCCGATGTGGGATTTAGTACGGTCTTGAATACCACTGGACAATTGCCTGATATGGATCGTCATCGCTTTGAAAAACCATTTTTCACTTCATACGAGTACAAGTTCTTGATGCTGGCGATTTCGCAACTTTCTGCTGAACCTGAATCTACTGACCCTGCGCACGATATCAGAACAAAATCTCCAACTTTTTATGTTAGACCCGTAGATGCACTTCTTGTAGAAATAGCAATTTTTCGTTCCAAATTTCGTACGTAAGTTATTGGGTATGTGAACAGCGGTTTCTGGATTTCCAACCCAGCAAGCTTTTGATTTTACAACCATTGTGCGATCGTGCACACTTGTAATGTTCGTGAATTACAAATTAGAGCGGAAGTTACAAATTTGCATATTAATGAAAATATTCGCAAAAATCGTAATCAATGTTTGGGAATACTTACTGTAAGGAAGAGATGATACGAACGTTGGAGAGCTACGGAATCAAACGCCAAATATCACTCCATTTCGGTCGTCGCAAGGAGTTGAAGAAACTCAATCACTCTTTGTTTCCCAACTTTTGGGTTGAATTGGTTTGCTGGTACACTTTCCGGACAAGCCTAGAAAACAGGAAAAGAACGTTTATACAAACGAGTAACATCTAAGAGTCTTTTATACCTACCGAAAGTACAACCGCCAGAGACTTCCAATCGTTATGGCATTCTACTCTACGTTACCGCGTCACGACATTCATTTTTACACTACCGTATTATGGCTTCAACGACACATCACCGACGAATTTAAACACATAGGGAAAAAGACGTGACCACGATATTTAATGTTTTTTCCAAACTCAAACATTTGGCACGATATAAACAAACACGAAACTGACAGAGTGTCAGTCAATTTGACATTCTACACCTGATAGACGAGTGTACTAAAAAGGGAAATTTAGATTTCAATTGCCCGATGCACCCCAGTTGGGGGATCTGAATTGAACATCGAATCGCCCAGCGAAAAAGTTAACGGCTCGCCGGTTGAAACCGAGCCGATGAAAAATCCAAGAAGGAAGAACGGCTCTTTCTCTTTTCTGGCGGGTTCGAGACGACAACGAGGACTAAGCGAGGGTAACGCTCTGAAACTTGGAAAAAATCCATCGAGGAAAGGAATTGCGATGGAGGAAAATTTCAACAGCGGAGGAAAATTTTAACAGCGATCCAACTAAGGGAGATTGGCGACATCAGGCAATAATAAGCGCGCCGGCAGAAAATTGCAACGCAGAGTACTTCGGGGGGCCCCCGCTAAGGTAGAGTAATATATAATATATAGTGAAATAGTGGAAGTTTTTGTGTGCTTGTTGAAGGAAAAGTAAGTTTGCCGCGCATGTTAATTGTACACCTGGCTCGGGTGTGTTCGAAGGTAAATTTCCTTGCGGGTTATTCAGGAATTTCTGTAGCGAAAGTGTTTCTTATTTAGTTTTTTTTGCTGGGTGTGAGTTACGCCGGAAAATCTGAGCCCGGCAAGTGTGCAACTGGTCACTCGGTGATTGTAATCTTCCCCTGTTAGGGAAGAGCTTAAAGAGTGTTAGTCCGAGTTGTGTGCGGGGTGTTCGGCGGCCGCGTTCTCGCTTGGCGACTTTTGAGGACCAGGGGATAAGCGAGTGGTATATATCAAAAAGTACCCGGAATTTCTAAATTTCGCGGGTCTGGAGAGTCCGATTGTCAGCCATTTTCACTGTTTACTTTGTCTTTGGTAGTCGCTTAGGTTCGACGTGTTTTTATGAGCTCGGCGATTTTTGCTGAAACTGCTGAATTTTGACCAAAAAAACAATCGCATGAACATCGCTCAGGAGCTGTTAAATGACGTCAACGACGATCCAAGTTTGCTTGAAAGGGTCATAACTGGTGATGAAACATGAGTGTACGGTTATGATGTCGAAACCAAGCATAATCGTACACCTGGAAGCATTCAACGTCACCAAGAGCGAAAAAAGCACGTCAAATTCGATCAAATGTCAAGGTTTTGCTTACTGTTTTCGTCGATCATAATGGCATAGTGCATCAAGAGTTTTTACCACAAGGTCGTACGGTTAATAAGGAGTATTACCTTGAAGTTATGCGACGTTTACGTGAATTAATCCGAAAAAAACGCCCCGATTTATGGAAAAAGAATTTATGGCTTTTGCACCACGATAACGCACCTGCTCACTTGTCGTTGCTTGTTCGTAATTTTTTGGCCAAAAACAATACCTAGTCATGCCCCAACCTCCATTTTCACCAGATATGGCTCCGTGTGACTTTTTCCTGTTCCCAAAGTTGAAGAGTCCGTGGATCCTTGGCTACAAGCTGGTCATGGGGAAACTTGGTACCCTATGGAAGCCTTGTATACATGACGCGGAAAAGATGGACGCGATAGTGGGGGGACTCTTCCCCGCCCATTCCGTCCATGTTCACGTTGTCCATGGTGAAACAGCAGTCGAGTGCCCACTCTTCACACAGCTGGAACCGGAGGAGGCAGTCCTCTCCCTGAAAGCGAGGAAGGCTCCAGGTCCAGATGGTGTTCCAGCTGAGGTTTTGCAGCTCGTCTATCACCATTGTCCTGACTTGCTGCTCAGCACATTCAACGCTTGCCTACGGGACGGGGTTTTCCCGGTACGATGGAAGGTGGCGAGGCTCGTGCTGGTCAGCAAGGGGAAGGGAAATCCCGAATCGCCGTCTGCATAACGCCCGTTATGCATGCTAGACACGGCTGGGAAAGTGCTAGAGAAACTCATCAAGGGAAGATTCACTGACGCGATTCGTGCTGCTGGGGACCTATCTCCTCGGCAGTACGGCTTTAGAGCAGGACGTTCTACCATTGATGTGATTGCAGAGGTGGTGAACGCGGTCCAAAAGGCAGAGGCATATAGTCGCACCAAGCGACGGATCGTCCTGTTGGTGACACTCGACGTCAGAAATGCCTTCAACTCCGCTAGTTGGGTGGATATTCTGGACACGCTAGAAAACTCTTTTCAAGTTCCAGAATATCTAATGCGGCTTTTGAGGAACTACCTAAAGGACCGAAGCCTGCTCTACGACACGACACAGGGCCAACGAAGGATGGAAATTACATCGGGTGTAGCCCAGGGATCTATCCTTGGTCCGGACCTGTGGAACGTGTCTTACGACGGGCTACTGAGACTTGAGACGCCAGATGAGTCGCGCTTGGTCGGCTATGCGGATGATGTTGCAGCTCTGGTCGCCGGACGCACCGTTGAACAAGCGCAACTTAGGCTAGGTATGCTAATGCGCCGAGTGAGGGACTGGATGACTCCTCGCGGGCTCAGTTTAGCACTGGAGAAAACCAAAGTGGTCATCTTGACAAAAAAGAGAGTCCCTAGAGTAAGGATGATCAGTATTGGAGATATACAGATCGAATCGAAGCCAGCGGTGAAGTACCTGGGGCTACTTATCGACTTGAAGATGAGTTTCTCTGAGCAAATCAGGGCAACGGCTGAGAAGGCTGCTTCGGGAATATCGGCCCTGAGTCGACTTATGGCTAACGTAGGGGGACCCAGCCCATCAAGAAGACGCCTCTTGATGAGTGCTGTAGGGTCAGTGCTAATGTACGGAGCAGAGGTATGGGGCGACGCTCTCAGCAAAGAGGTATACCGAAAACGATTGGCACAGGTACAGAGAAGAGGAGCACTGAGAATTGCATCTTCGTATCCAACAGTCTCCGACTCGGCGGTGAGAGTGATTGCAGACGTGATACCTGCCGCCCTCCTTGCTAGAGAGCGCCGCGCTATTTACCTGCACCGGAACGAGGATGCGAGGGAGATGGTTGTCCGCGAGGAGAGACAACGCTCGCTCAACGATAGGCAGCAGTCTTGGAGGAATTGCACGAAGGGAAGGTGGACTGCGCGCCTCATCCCGGACGTGAGACCGCGGCTAAATCGAAGGCATGGTGAGACTATCTGACCCAGCTTTTGAGCGGGCACGGGTGTTTTCAGTCTTACCTGCACAAGATCGGCAAGTCACGGTCTCCCGATTGTCGGTTTTGCCCAGGAGAGGAGGACAATGCCTGTCACACATTGTTTGCGTGTACCAAATGGGTCAGGCTGCGAAGGGAACCCTACAGGGAGACGGGAGAGCTCACCCCGGATAATATAGTTGCGGTGATGCTCGAATCGGTTGACAAATGGAACCAGGTGGCACATTATGCTCGGGCAGTCCTAAAATATAAAAGGGACTCACAGCAGCCGGAGGCACTGGGGCTGGGGGATCGCTCTTCTGGCAATTCCTCTTCCCCTCTCCCCTCCCGCTAGGAAAGGGACTCCCCAGCTTGAAGGCGCCCCACGGCGTAACAAAACGAGACCTGGCCCGAAGTAATGTGTCAAACGGTTCCAGGCTAGGTTCTCAGATTGACAGGGGAGGTGTTTAGTGGGTAGTCCAAAGGTATCCTCCATGGGAGTCCCACACTGCCAGACTCGGCGGGCGTAAATGCCTTCACCTCCCTACCACAAAAAAAAAGTTGAAGAGTCCCATAAAAGGTCGGCGTTTTTCCTCGATTGAATAAATAAAGGCCGAATCGCTGAGAGTGCTCAAGGACATACCAAAAAGTGAATATCAAAAGTGCTTCGCGGATTGGAAAAAACGCTGGCATAAGTGTATTATATCTCGGGGGGGGGGGACTACTTCAAAGGGGACCACATTGATGTAGACGAATAAATAAATATTTTTTTGAAAAAACGAAAATTCCGGGTACTTTTTGAACAGACCTTTGATATATATATATATATATATATATATATATATATATATATATATATATATATATATATATATATATATATATATATATATATATATATATATATAGTATATAGTGAAATATATATGCATATATATATATATATATATATATATATATATATATATATATATATATATATATATATATATATATATATATTTGGGAGGTGAATACGATTTAAGCACTGAGTGTGGGACTCCCGTGTTTGCAAGAAGCTGGACTGCCCACTAAACACCTCCCCTGTCAATTAGAGAATCCAGCCGTTACAACTAGCTTCGATATGGTAAGTTTGTATCCAGCACTGATTAGCCTTATTCTGGGGATTTTCTTTTTGTCAAGATGACCAGTTCTGTTTTCTCCAGTACTAGACTGAACCCACGAGCAGTCATCCAGTTCCCCACTCGGTGCACTAGCATACCTAGCTCAAGTTGCTCAACAGTGCATCCAGCAACTATGCCACGACTTCATCTGCATAGCTGATCAAGCGTGACTCATTATTATTTTCAGCCTAAGTAGCCCGTTACAAGGCACGTTCCACAGATCTGGACCAAGGATAGATCTCTGAGATCCATGTGTCATATCATAAAGCAGGCTTTGGTCCTTCCTATAGGATTTCAGCATATCCAGAATACCCTCACAACTAGTGAAGTTGTAGGCGTGTCTAACGTCAAGTGGCACCAATAGGGCGGTCTGTCACTTGGTGTGCCTTTATGTGTCTGCCTTTTGAACTGTGTTCAACACCTCTGTCATTGCATCAATGGTGAAGCATCCTGCTGCAAACTTGTATTGCCAAGGAGATACGTTCCCTGCAGCAGTCTACGCTTAATAAGTTTCTCTAGCACTTTCCCAGCATTGTCTAGTGCGCATATTGGGTGGTATCCCAACGGTGATTCGGGGTTTCCTTTGCTGATCAGCACGAGCCTTCAATCGTAGCAGGAAATCCCTATCCTGTAAGCAAGCATCGAATATGCTGAGTAGCCAATCGGGACGGTGGTGATATTCAAGTTAGAACCTCTCACCTGGAACACCATCTGGACCTGGAACCTTCCTTGCTTTCAATAAGAACAATGCTTCTTCTAGTTTTGGCTGTGTGAAGAGTGGGCGCTCGATTGCTGTTTCACCGTACACAGCTTCAACACGGACCGATGTGCTGGGAAAAGTGCCCACACTATATCGTCCATTTTTGTCACTCTATTTATGCAAGGCGTCCATAGGGCACCAAGCTTCTGTATAAATATATTGAAGCCAAGGCCCCACGGAACCTTATTCACCTTGTCCACTCGATCCTGCCAGCAGTGAGCCTTGCTGTTGCTAATCAATTTGAAAAGCCACTTCTTGCATAACTTATATTCGGTTACCTGGTTAGGTGCCTCATCATGACTCCGTGCACGGTGAGCCTCACACCGAGGTTTGTGACATTCCATTCGGTTTACAGCAATTTAAGCTAACCACTAGTACACTGAGAGCTTGCCGTGCCAGGGTTTTCAACGGGGTATAGAAGCGTCAAAAGCAGTCACGATAATACTCATAGTTGAGTTCACCTTGTCTTGAGTTGTATTTTTTTGTCCCCTATGAATCACCCTGCAGTGTAGCAGTTGCCTGAGCCCTTGACGAACCAGTCAATGCCTATGTTTCTATTGTTCCCCACGATTAAGCAGAATGCACTGATGATCACTGTCGGAGTAGTCCTCTAATAAAAATTAAATTAATTAATTAAAATTACTAAGGACGCCGATGCGAATGTCACGTCTGGTATGGTTTCTTACCGTAGAAAAACTGCGTATTTTTGTGTTTAGTACAACGCCCTGACCACACTTCCATGGATTCGGTTTTCCCGCGGATCTGTTCGAGACATGCCCTATTCGATTGCTTTAGCATCGAAGTCTCCCCTACTGAGCACGCTGCCATCTGCGTTCTAGTTAGGGCCCTCCAAAGCATTATGCTTGGCTTGGAAATATAATATCGATTCATTCGGTGTTAGGTACACACAAAAAAAAGTTGGTCCATGAGCACCGAACCCATACAAAACCATCCCTCATCTACAACTGTCCACCTAAATCAGTCTTCTGCAGCAGCAGTACAAGTTTCATCAAGATACCATGATGCAGAACTCTTATCATGGTGTTGTTCACTCAGCAACAAAATGTCAGCTTTCAAGTCCCTCACAAACTGTTCAAGCAGTTTTCGGGGGGGTTAAACTAGAGTGTAGGTTAATTGCAGGATGATTTCTACAAAAACTGATATTTCCCTGATCCTTAAACGTGCCTAAGATCCAGTCTTGGACAGCATCCTTGCAAAAGATTCAATGAAGATCCTTTGTACACTCTTTTCTTTTATGTCCCATTTCATCACATTTGTAACATAAGGAATTTCTATCAGGTCCTGCGCATACTTGTACACTGTGATCATAGCGAACGCATCTGAAATATTGAAGAGGCACTACTCTTCATCATATTCTGCAGAAAACCCACTCTATCTCTACTTTGGCCTTGTTTAGAAATTGTTCGGCATCCTTTTCGGTCCAGTCAATGATGGCCTGGTATTTTCCCTTATGATTTTCCACTGTCAGTCTCACTATTATCCTGCCCACGCTAGGGTACTCCCTTTTGATAGCCTCTTCTATCTCGTGCAGGTCCATGATGTAGTCAATGTCTCTTACTTAAATCATTGCTATCAGCTCAACGGAGGCTATAGTTGCATTATTGCTGAGGACTTTCTTTACTGCGCTGCAGATTGCTTCTTCACTGTCGACCTCTGCCCCGGTTTCAACCAGCATTTTGCTTGACAACGTTGATCATACTACCTTAATGGCAGTGTTGGTGTCTACAAGTCTTACATTTCCCTTAATATTCCGCAGTACTTCTGTGTGGGATTGGTCATCTTGGGGTTTTACGAGCAGAACCTGCTGCCGGGGTTTTCATCTGGGTTATTTTGTCTCCTGTCTCGCATCAGGTCGTTTTTCTTGTTGGGGCATCAGTGCGAACTTTATTTTCTGGCACTTTTTGAAGGAGTTTTTTAACGGTTTTGTCTCACTCCTCTTATCAGCATTGTCTGAAACCCCTGATCTGGCGTTTCACGTCCATCTTCCTACCTTTTCTATCCCGATCTCCTTCAATTGATGGTGTAGCTATCTACGCTTGCCCTCAGCGCTTCTTTTGCGTTGTGCTTTTCTTCAGCCTTTCAGTCATCTTCGGTCTTTGATCAGCTCCTCTGGTAATGCCATACGCAATCTCAGAGCTGCTTTAGTTCAAGGAACCCATTCCTTACTCCTTTGCTGATTTTTGGTGAGTCGTATGCAGATTTAATTCTTTTACAAATATTTCCCGCTTTATGGATTAGCCTTTCTTCTTCATGTCGCTAGACAGCAATTGTACTTTGTGACCACCTTTCTTGGAAGAGGTTATCGGTTACCATTTCCGCGTACAGTGCTGCCGCCACAGTTTCGACGGTGGTGGCGAAATCGCCGTACAAAGGAGCGATATGCCTCCATAATTTTCGCACTGTAACTGTTTTTTGTGGATAGAGAATATAATTCATTGGCTCTTTACTTTTGGCATATGATCTTCATGCCAAATGTACTGGATGACTTTGTGAATAGCTTGATGAACACTTTTGCCGCCATATTTGATGAGCTCCACTGGAATCTCATCGATGCTCGGCGCTTTATTATTCTTTTGGGCTTTGATGATGGAACAAATTTCATCTAGAGTTGGTGGGGCCAACGGAAGCTCTCCGCATGTTTTGGAGCTATGTGGAGGATTAAGGAGGTTCTTGAAATATTACAGGCTTTTAACTACTTTGTATGCTTGTCTCGTGTTGTTGGTCACTAAACTTACATCTATACTTCTCAATTGGTTGTCATAGTATTTTCTTTTCTTAATCCTAATTATCTTATTCGCTACTCTTCTGAGGTTTTCGTAGTGTTCTCTCTTTGTCTTGGTTTTCCTACTTATCATACATATTCTTTGTACGCCTGATTCTTTTTATCTAACGCATTTTGGCACTCTTCATCGAACCAATCATTCCTCTTGCCCCGGGCTTGATGTCCAATCGTCTGTTCTACCACGGTCCTGATAGCCGCTTTCACTTCCATCCAGAGCTCGTTGCTCGTCTATAACAATGCGTCTAATAAGATGGGAGCCAGCTGGTTGTCGAGGGTCTCCGTGAAATTTTTGGCCACAGACGCCGTTTGGAGCCTTCCGATGTCAAATTTTGACATGCGACATCGATAGGTTCATTTGATTCAATAATGATCGGAGTTACAATTGGCTCCTCGGTATGTACGGATGTCAAGTATGCTCGAGGCGCATCGTTGTTGGATCAGAACATGATTGATCTGGTTTTGTGTGTTGCCATCCGGTGATACCCAGGTCATTTTATGAATGTGTCGATGTGGGAAGCAAGTCGAACGTATGACAAGATTACTGCTACATGCAAAGTCAATCAGGCGCTGGCCGTTGTCATTTGTTTCATCGAGGAGGCTATATCCATCAGTCGTTCTCCGATGAGCTATCTCATTGCCAACCTTAGCACTGAAATCACTCAGAATTATTTTTGTGTTGTTTATGGGCAATGAGTCGACCAGTCTTTCCAGGTGATTGTAAAACGATTCCTTCCTTTCTTCGACCTTTTCTTCGGTGGGGGCGTGAACATTAATCAGCCAAATTTTAAGGAATTTCGCTTTTATACGGATCGCACACAACCGTTCATTGACTACCTTAAAATCAATATCGTGCAATTTGAACTCCCTATCCACAATGAAAGCCACTCAGGATTTTTGTTCTCCAGTAGGCTTCCCACTTTTGAGTATTGTGTGCGATCTCATGTCTTGAATGTCGTTTCCAGTCCAATTCATTTCCTGGACTGCCAGTATTTTTAATTTATATTGACAAGCCTGTTGCAAAAGGTCCTTAAAAGCGCCAGGGTAATTGAGTAATCTGACATTCCAGGATATAATGCCATAGTCCGTTTTTCGTTTGTGAGGTCGTTGCCGTGAGTCTAATCCATTCCGAGGCCTATCTGCAGATTTTGAAACATTGTAGTGAATAGGTAGAATTCAAAAAGTCCGTGAAGGACTGCAGCGATGGTCTGCTGCCTCGGCAGAAGAAGATGGAGATATCCGCCGAGAATGCCCTTGTCTGGGGACGCGTGAATGCGCTGGCAGGCAAGTATTGCGGTGTCGTGGGGCGGGTTCATTCCCCCAGCACAAGGACCCACTACAAAGAATTTCGCATTCACAAATTTCTGGGATTGAACAAAAGCAAGGCGACTGAAGTCGCAAAAATTGTAGGCAACTACACCAGGGGAAAATATTTGTATTTATCTAGTCTTTTGTAAACAAACTTGTTTAATTTTTTTGTTTTCTAATTTTTCAATTGTCAGTTTCTGTCCTGTCTCTGTCCTTTCTTTTGAATAGCGTTTGTTATGTTATACTATCGTCATGTTTAGGAACTGAGTGACAATATTTTTTGTTGTCTATTAACTTTTTCGATCAAGTTTCAACCAGGTTATTGATATATAGGAAATTTCTGCTGGATTGATAATTTTTCTACTATTTAAAGGAATGGTTTGCGCAAAGGAGAGTTGAAAATAGCAATGACAAGGATCATACGAAAAATTATGTTCAATTGGTAGAATTAAAAAAAATTTTTTTTTATCCTTTTATGGTTTTACTCGTTAGTCCGTTGTATTTAAAAAGCTATAAAAATATATTCCATTCTCTATACGCTTTTTCCATATCTGATTTTTTCTGTTTTCATGCCTTAAAGTTGAAATGAAGTTTAAATAGAAATTTAGATAAGCGTATCAATTATTAAATTTTACGGAAGAGAAAGTTCATCAGCCGAGATCTAGTTAATTTAAAATGTTTATCATTTTGAAATTGTCAATCACATCCATACAAAAATAGCGACTTTGCTAGAGCAAAGATTTCAATCGTTGTTCTTAGTGTGCCATCAGCATTTCACGTTATTTATTCTTTCAAATAAAATTTTACAAGAATTGACTTCCAGTGGTTTTCATTTCAATTTTTAAGTGGGCGTTGCGGATTTTTGAATATCAAACAGAATCCAATACAGTCAATTAGAGTCAAAGTTGTAAGAGCGAAAAGCCTACTAGAAGAAAAATGCATATCTTAGATGATTGCACCCATAATAAACATAACGGAATCATCTCCCATTTAGTGTACTTCCAGCTAGCACAATGAAACCTTTAATAAATCAAATCAATTTCCAGAAAATGAGTAGCTAATTTCTCCACTAACATCCCTCATAATGGATACTCATTCCTGATAGAATTAATAATTAAATCGCTAGTTTTCCTAGGTTTTACGAATTATTTTACAATATTTTTTTATATTTCTCAAATTGATTTCTACGCACCGTTTCTATTTGGTTGCTCTAAAAACGTTTTATATTTCGACCGTTTCTATCAAATGTTGTTTGATATTTAATTATCTTTTCTACAATCTCGAATCATTTTTTTCTCTTCTCGGGCTCTTTTATTCTATTGATTTTAGTAAATTTCGGCAACTCTTTCTTTTCTCCTTGAATTTGTTTTTTTGGTCTAAATGAATTATTCTTTTCTTTTCCAGTCATTACACTTTGCAATTATTGTATTTTCTTTAACATTTTCTTTTCATACTCATTGTATTTATATAAAAGAGGAAAAGTGGTAACTACTATTTAAATCTGAATTTAAAAGGAAAATAAAAAAATAAAACATTATTATTTATATTTATATATATAGAATTTCTGTTTATAATAAAATTATATAAATTAAACTAATCAGATTCATCTTCTCGATCTTCGAGTCCTGTTAGATCGGCTGATTGTAGCATACCTCACGAGACGGCATATTCAATCAATGCTAAATGACAAAACACATATTGATCGGGCATTTGTATTGAGTAAGCAAGCTGTGAACGAATTATTCCCACGGTACCCTTAATATCAGCGGTATCAACATCTTCCAGTCGGGATATGCATATGTCGAGGGTGATAAATGTGCCTGTTCGGCCTATTCCTGCACTACAATGTACAACTACTGGTGGTCCTTTTGGATGTCCCTATATTGCCGTTCCCTGCTATATCTTCCGTTCCATACACCAAATGGTAAACAAAACTATATTTTCCCACACAACGTGTTTCGTTCACTGTGTTTATAGAGGACCACTACACACGCGCGGTCAACGTACATAGCCAATCTTCACAAGCTCTTTAGGGGAAACGCTGCCTTTTACTCGATTTTCACACCAAGCTAAACAAAGAAAACACACTCGCACTTGTCTATGTATTCAATTTTCGAAAAATTTTACATTTCCTCATTTCGTGTGAGGGAAATTTGTGTTTCAATTTCTTATCTTTTAACAATCCGTTGACTTCCAACAAAATTCATGGTTTACTATGAGCATAAACAAATGCATTCAATTTTCAATCACTAAACAATTCGCACTTGAATCTATAAATAAATTGCTTGGCTATCCATCGAAAATTGGCAGCAGTTTTGCCGGGAACGTATCATTATTGCTCAGCACTGCGGCTTGGTCAAGAATTTAGACGACTATCCGCAAAATCGCAAACAATTTCGCGGCGCTAGTTGATAACGCCAAACACGTAGCTTAGGCGAGTTTGTGAAGCAATTTCTTAAATTTATTTTCACTTATTAAGTAAAAAATATGTATTTTTTTCCCGCACCGCGCGAAATCACGCCACCTCACACAAAGCTTGCCGCCTGACTCCCCGCAGCGTTCCGCGTTCATTCACGAGTTCAAGCAGACTCCCCTTGTGCATGCGCCGATGGGATCCATGGAATCCCAAGTTGCGTTGAGTAGATTGTTCACCGATATGAGCTGTTACTTACAGTTCGATGAGTGTAAATGCATATTTTGTATGTCTAGGTTTACGATGAGTGGGATGGGAGAATGTGTATTTCACATACTCTCGAGTCATCGTAGGATTTTCTATATGGAACTCGTTTGCTGGTTGTGTAGTGAATTAGTAGATCTGGGCTATACTATTCATGAATCTTCTTTAACCCTTTGCCGGCGCCGCATTCGAATCGAGCAGTTTTATTTATATTTAATATATGAAATATTAAATATATAAATTTGTCATAAAAATAAAATTTTAAATTTTATACATAATTATTAAATAATTTAAATTAAAAAAAATAAACTGCTCTATTACTACAGCATTTGCAGGTATTCCAGGGACGGGGAGTTGGCCCGTCACCCAACCTTCATTCTGGCGGCATAGTTATTACTTTGATTTCGTTATCAGGCGCGGAAGGTTCGCGTTCACCCTCTTACGTCCTCACAAAG
This sequence comes from Odontomyia ornata, assembly GCA_963969285.1. Lineage (NCBI taxonomy): Eukaryota > Metazoa > Arthropoda > Insecta > Diptera > Stratiomyidae > Odontomyia > Odontomyia ornata. The sequence goes on from OZ017739.1 coordinate 195,430,044, forward strand.
GAGGTGTAAGGAGGATTTAGAAGCAGAGCTGTAGATGCATTTAAAGTTATTAGCATTTTTCGGCATTTAATGTTACATTATCGGGGAACCAGTATACCCCATATGCACCCCGAGAGTATTTACTATCATTTAATGCGGGGGTTTGGGATGAGGAATCAGGGAAGCTATGGGTTGGGGAAACAAGGGGTTCCCTCCTCGTTTCTCAAACGGGCTTGGGACCATCTACTATTTATCTTTATTGTGTTTGTATTTACTATTAATTTAATTTTCAAATATCATTTAAAACAAACTGCTAACCCAATGCAGTATTTGTTGTTGTGAATGTGGGCATGATGATTATGGATATGACAGGAACTTGAATGAATAAGTTTTACTTGTTTGTAGTGAAAAAGCTCTGTACCCAACCTCGTAAAATAGTATCCAACTGCGTAAAATAGCGTTCAAGATGTAAAATAACTCAATCAGCGAAAATCATGGTGAACCGGTTGAACAAGAGGGAGTTGTCTTATGAAGTGGAAATCTGCGGCTCAGAGATAAGTCCTCGCAGTGCTATTCGGGGAGAGGCCTAAAATAATACTTCATTGGTAATTATGAAGAATTATCTGCACTCATACAAGCAGCATCTGACAGCCGTTTCAGAGAAGTTGCAGAAGATCAAGTTTCTCACAGACAGATTTAAAAGTATTGCGCAGTCTGCGAAGTACTTTCAAATAAGGAAAAGATTAACTTTGCCGCGTGGAAGTTGAAAAATACACGGTAGGAAGAAGAGGAGCCTGAAAAAGTAGCGACCAAGCTGAAGAAACAATTGATTAAAGTGATGTGGAAATGAAAAGGAATGCTAGAGAAGGAAGGGTGAATTGCGCGCCAAGGATAAAACTGATGGCGGATACTCTCTAAAGAATTAGCTATGTAGTACACAGGAATATGGTGTTAACCACGGTGCTCGGTTCTTTTGGAAAAAATGAGTAGAGCGTCGCCAGTTGGCAGGAGTCACGGGTGGATCCCAGCCTCATTGAAAGTGATGAGTCGCTGATGTATTAGGATCTGATGTACAATCCATGTGGTTTGAAATTAAATGGAGACCCTGAGTTTGTAAGTGTAGTTTTTGAGTGAGTGGAGGAGCTGAGGCTAGCTTGGAGAGTATCAACGAAATGGCTTCTTTAATCAGCAGTGGACTTATTTGAAAGCAAGCATTGTTTTAGTTCAACACAAACTATGCTAGGATGACTTCATAGGTAGAATTGGTGATGGAGCTGAAAGCTGAGATTCTTCCTCCAGATTACGATGAAAAAACCGACTTCAAAATGCCCCGAAATGGATTCAATAAATTTTCTAGAAGCGGTGCTATATCAGTTTTGCCCTGTTTGTTTTGTGATGGTGCACATGTTGGAAGTTTTTATGTTGAAACTGGGACATTTATTTAGCACCACTTCCAAAAAAATTTATTTCATCCATTTTAGGACAATTTGAATTCCGTTTTCTTTTCTTGAATATTGTACGATGTACAGTGCAATTTATTTCCTTGACTGCAGTGCAAAACACATCACTGCTAAAATGTGCAGCGTTTAGGTTTCATAAAAATCCAGTACAAATTCTAGTTTTGAGAAGTTTTCAAATTTCGAACATTGCTTACCCGCTACTTTGATATTCTGCCTGACTGACTTTTGAACGGTCGATATTTTGTTTCAGATGATTTGATTTTGGATTTTTATTCCAAGCTTTGTCAGACGTGAATGAATCCAATTTTGGCACAAATCTCAGCTATAGGTTCACGTATTTTCATCTAAAACAGCCACCATTTTGTTTTCGTCTAACCAATTTGAATGTTTAATAAAACTAGGCTAAATATTTAATACCTGAAAATTTGGCGAAAATCGAAGTAAAATTGCGCCCTCCAGGCTCAAATTTCTTTATATCCTATATATATATAGATATATGTATATATATATACATACGAGGTGTGTTCAAAAAGTATCGCGAATTTTGAATTTTCGCGGGTTACGTATATTCGAATTTCGATTTTTTTGTGGCGTTACGTTGGTACTCATGTCTGTCACTTATGCCGACAAGCTCGGCCATTTTGAATGTTCACTTAATTGGTGATAGCTGCTTTACTTGCACGTGTTTTCAATCGTCTTCGATTTTTACTTATTCAAAAAAATGGATCAAAGAACGTGTAGCAAATTTTGTGTGAAAAACGAAATTAAGTGCGCTGTAGTAATAGAGCAGTTTATTTTTTTTAATTTAAATTATTTAATAATTATGTATAAAATTTAAAATTTTATTTTTATGACAAATTTATATATTTAATATTTCATATATTAAATATAAATAAAACTGCTCGATTCGAATGCGGCGCCGGCAAAGGGTTAAAGAAGATTCATGAATAGTATAGCCCAGATCTACTAATTCACTACACAACCAGCAAACGAGTTCCATATAGAAAATCCTACGATGACTCGAGAGTATGTGAAATACACATTCTCCCATCCCACTCATCGTAAACCTAGACATACAAAATATGCATTTACACTCATCGAACTGTAAGTAACAGCTCATATCGGTGAACAATCTACTCAACGCAACTTGGGATTCCATGGATCCCATCGGCGCATGCACAAGGGGAGTCTGCTTGAACTCGTGAATGAACGCGGAACGCTGCGGGGAGTCAGGCGGCAAGCTTTGTGTGAGGTGGCGTGATTTCGCGCGGTGCGGGAAAAAAATACATATTTTTTACTTAATAAGTGAAAATAAATTTAAGAAATTGCTTCACAAACTCGCCTAAGCTACGTGTTTGGCGTTATCAACTAGCGCCGCGAAATTGTTTGCGATTTTGCGGATAGTCGTCTAAATTCTTGACCAAGCCGCAGTGCTGAGCAATAATGATACGTTCCCGGCAAAACTGCTGCCAATTTTCGATGGATAGCCAAGCAATTTATTTATAGATTCAAGTGCGAATTGTTTAGTGATTGAAAATTGAATGCATTTGTTTATGCTCATAGTAAACCGTGAATTTTGTTGGAAGTCAACGGATTGTTAAAAGATAAGAAATTGAAACACAAATTTCCCTCACACGAAATGAGGAAATGTAAAATTTTTCGAAAATTGAATACATAGACAAGTGCGAGTGTGTTTTCTTTGTTTAGCTTGGTGTGAAAATCGAGTAAAAGGCAGCGTTTCCCCTAAAGAGCTTGTGAAGATTGGCTATGTACGTTGACCGCGCGTGTGTAGTGGTCCTCTATAAACACAGTGAACGAAACACGTTGTGTGGGAAAATATAGTTTTGTTTACCATTTGGTGTATGGAACGGAAGATATAGCAGGGAACGGCAATATAGGGACATCCAAAAGGACCACCAGTAGTTGTACATTGTAGTGCAGGAATAGGCCGAACAGGCACATTTATCACCCTCGACATATGCATATCCCGACTGGAAGATGTTGATACCGCTGATATTAAGGGTACCGTGGGAATAATTCGTTCACAGCTTGCTTACTCAATACAAATGCCCGATCAATATGTGTTTTGTCATTTAGCATTGATTGAATATGCCGTCTCGTGAGGTATGCTACAATCAGCCGATCTAACAGGACTCGAAGATCGAGAAGATGAATCTGATTAGTTTAATTTATATAATTTTATTATAAACAGAAATTCTATATATATAAATATAAATAATAATGTTTTATTTTTTTATTTTCCTTTTAAATTCAGATTTAAATAGTAGTTACCACTTTTCCTCTTTTATATAAATACAATGAGTATGAAAAGAAAATGTTAAAGAAAATACAATAATTGCAAAGTGTAATGACTGGAAAAGAAAAGAATAATTCATTTAGACCAAAAAAACAAATTCAAGGAGAAAAGAAAGAGTTGCCGAAATTTACTAAAATCAATAGAATAAAAGAGCCCGAGAAGAGAAAAAAATGATTCGAGATTGTAGAAAAGATAATTAAATATCAAACAACATTTGATAGAAACGGTCGAAATATAAAACGTTTTTAGAGCAACCAAATAGAAACGGTGCCTAGAAATCAATTTGAGAAATATAAAAAAATATTGTAAAATAATTCGTAAAACCTAGGAAAACTAGCGATTTAATTATTAATTCTATCAGGAATGAGTATCCATTATGAGGGATGTTAGTGGAGAAATTAGCTACTCATTTTCTGGAAATTGGTTTGATTTATTAAAGGTTTCATTGTGCTAGCTGGAAGTACACTAAATGGGAGATGATTCCGTTATGTTTATTATGGGTGCAATCATCTAAGATATGCATTTTTCTTCTAGTAGGCTTTTCGCTCTTACAACTTTGACTCTAATTGATTGTATTGGATTCTGTTTGATATTCAAAAATCCGCAACGCCCACTTAAAAATTGAAATGAAAACCACTGGAAGTCAATTCTTGTAAAATTTTATTTGAAAGAATAAATAACGTGAAATGCTGATGGCACACTAAGAACAACGATTGAAATCTTTGCTCTAGCAAAGTCGCTATTTTTGTATGGATGTGATTGACAATTTCAAAATGATAAACATTTTAAATTAACTAGATCTCGGCTGATGAACTTTCTCTTCCGTAAAATTTAATAATTGATACGCTTATCTAAATTTCTATTTAAACTTCATTTCAACTTTAAGGCATGAAAACAGAAAAAATCAGATATGGAAAAAGCGTATAGAGAATGGAATATATTTTTATAGCTTTTTAAATACAACGGACTAACGAGTAAAACCATAAAAGGATAAAAAAAATTTTTTTTTAATTCTATCAATTGAACATAATTTTTCATATGATCCTTGTCATTGCTATTTTCAACTCTCCTTTGCGCAAACCATTCCTTTAAATAGTAGAAAAATTATCAATCCAGCAGAAATTTCCTATATATCAATAACCTGGTTGAAACTTGATCGAAAAAGTTAATAGACAAAAAAAAATATTGTCACTCAGTTCCTAAACATGACGATAGTATAACATAACAAACGCTATTCAAAAGAAAGGACAGAGACAGGACAGAAACTGACAATTGAAAAATTAGAAAACAAAAAAATTAAACAAGTTTGTTTACAAAAGACTAGATAAATACAAATATTTTCCCCTGGTGTAGTTGCCTACAATTTTTGCGACTTCAGTCGCCTTGCTTTTGTTCAATCCCAGAAATTTGTGAATGCGAAATTCTTTGTAGTGGGTCCTTGTGCTGGGGGAATGAACCCGCCCCACGACACCGCAATACTTGCCTGCCAGCGCATTCACGCGTCCCCAGACAAGGGCATTCTCGGCGGATATCTCCATCTTCTTCTGCCGAGGAAGCAGACCATCGCTGCAGTCCTTTACGGACTTTTTGAATTCTACCTATTCACTACAATGTTTCAAAATCTGCAGATAAGCCCCGGAATGGATTAGACTCACGGCAACGACCTCACAAACGAAAAACGGACTATGGCATTATATCCTGGAATGTCAGATTACTCAATTACCCTGGCGCTTTTAAGGACCTTTTGCAACAGGCTTGTCAATATAAATTAAAAATACTGGCAGTCCAGGAAATGAATTGGACTGGAAACGACATTCAAGACATGAGATCGCACACAATACTCAAAAGTGGGAAGCCTACTGGAGAACAAAAATCCTGAGTGGCTTTCATTGTGGATAGGGAGTTCAAATTGCACGATATTGATTTTAAGGTAGTCAATGAACGGTTGTGTGCGATCCGTATAAAAGCGAAATTCCTTAAAATTTGGCTGATTAATGTTCACGCCCCCACCGAAGAAAAGGTCGAAGAAAGGAAGGAATCGTTTTACAATCACCTGGAAAGACTGGTCGACTCATTGCCCATAAACAACACAAAAATAATTCTGAGTGATTTCAGTGCTAAGGTTGGCAATGAGATAGCTCATCGGAGAACGACTGATGGATATAGCCTCCTCGATGAAACAAATGACAACGGCCAGCGCCTGATTGACTTTGCATGTAGCAGTAATCTTGTCATACGTTCGACTTGCTTCCCACATCGACACATTCATAAAATGACCTGGGTATCACCGGATGGCAACACACAAAACCAGATCAATCATGTTCTGATCCAACAACGATGCGCCTCGAGCATACTTGACATCCGTACATACCGAGGAGCCAATTGTAACTCCGATCATTATTGAATCAAATGAACCTATCGATGTCGCATGTCAAAATTTGACATCGGAAGGCTCCAAACGGCGTCTGTGGCCAAAAATTTCACGGAGACCCTCGACAACCAGCTGGCTCCCATCTTATTAGACGCATTGTTATAGACGAGCAACGAGCTCTGGATGGAAGTGAAAGCGGCTATCAGGACCGTGGTAGAACAGACGATTGGACATCAAGCCCGGGGCAAGAGGAATGATTGGTTCGATGAAGAGTGCCAAAATGCGTTAGATAAAAAGAATCAGGCGTACAAAGAATATGTATGATAAGTAGGAAAACCAAGACAAAGAGAGAACACTACGAAAACCTCAGAAGAGTAGCGAATAAGATAATTAGGATTAAGAAAAGAAAATACTATGACAACCAATTGAGAAGTATAGATGTAAGTTTAGTGACCAACAACACGAGACAAGCATACAAAGTAGTTAAAAGCCTGTAATATTTCAAGAACCTCCTTAATCCTCCACATAGCTCCAAAATATCGGTGCTTATAGATGTCTGCGAAGAGCTTCCGTTGGCCCCACCAACTCTGGATGAAATTTGTTCCATCATCAAAGCCCAAAAGAATAATAAAGCGCCGAGCATCGATGAGATTCCAGTGGAGCTCATCAAATATGGCGGCAAAAGTGTTCATCAAGCTATTCACAAAGTCATCCAGTACATTTGGTATGAAGATCATATGCCAAAAGTAAAGAGCCAATGAATTATATTCTCTATCCACAAAAAACAGTTACAGTGCGAAAATTATGGAGGCATATCGCTCCTTTGTACGGCGATTTCGCCACCACCGTCTAAACTGTGGCGGAAGCACTGTACGCGGAAATGGTAACCGATAACCTCTTCCAAGAAAGGTGGTCACAAAGTACAATTGCTGTCTAGCGACATGAAGAAGAAAGGCTAATCCAAAAAGCGGGAAATATTTGTAAAAGAATTAAATCTGCATGTGACTCACCAAAAATCAGCAAAGGAGTAAGGAATGGGTTCCTTGAACTAAAGCAGCTCTGAGATTGCGTATGGCATTACCAGAGGAGCTGATCAAAGACTGAAGATGACTGAATGAATGAATCCAATTTTGGCACAAATCTCAGCTATAGGTTGGTTCGAATAGAAATCACGTATTTTCATCTAAAACAGCCACCATGTTGTTTTCGTCTAACCAATTTGAATGTTTAATAAAACTAGGCTAAATATTTAATACCTGAAAATTTGGCGAAAATCGAAGTAAAATCGCGCCCTCCAGGCTCAAATTTCTTTCTATCCTATATATATATATATATATATATATATATATATATATATATATATATATATATATATACATATATATGTTTATATATAAATATATATGTATGTATATATATATATATATATATATATATATATATATATATATATACATATATATGTTTATATATAAATATATATGTATGTATATATATATATATATATATATATATATATATATATATATATATATATATATATATATATCTTCATATATATATATATACACTCGCGCTCAATATTAAGTATACGGCGCCGTACACTTGCTATATATTCGTATTTATTTAAAATTACTTTTGTTTTCCAGGAATTTTATACTTTATTTGTTACGACGCAATACAAAGAGAATCTGCATGTTTGAATGATTCAATAGTTAGTATCTATTGTGCCGTCAGCTTGCTCAAGTGTTATTTTCGTACCAGTGTAAGCGTTCACAATTAAGTATACGGGTAAATTGTGCACATCTTATTCAAAACTAATTGGAGTTTTTTAATAATTTCTTAATATAAAAGCAGTGTTTTTGTATTGTGAACAAATTTTATATAAAAATATTATATTTTAAGCTTTGTAATTGTGATTTGTATTGCTTTATACAGGGTGGTGCAAAAAAAATGTTCCATAAAACAGAACTAGTAAGAGCGGCAATCGTACCCGACCGGCAAAATGGTATGTCGTATCGTGAAATGGCAGAGAAGTATAATATATCGAAAATGGGTGCAAAAAAAATTTTTGACAAATTTATTGCAACGAATTCAGTTAAGCAACGATCAGGGCAGGGCAGAAAAAGTTCAACAACACCTAAAGAAGATGCTCGAATTGTACGAGAAGCTGTTAAAAATCCATCAGTAACCGCAGCAGATATTAAGGATGCACTAGACTTGAATGTTTCTACGTCCACAATGAAACGGCGCTTGAATAAGGCTGGATTAAAAAACTATTTGGCCAAGAAAAAACCACTGATCACCAAGAAGAATAAGACTAAGCGCTTAGCTTTTGCAAAAAAGTATGTGTCCATGCCTCTGGAGTTTTGGAAGAAGGTCATTTGGTCAGATGAAAGCAAATTTGAATTGATTGGCAAAAAGAAACAGAAAAAAGTGTGGAAAAAGGCACATGAAGGTCTAGAGGACCGATTTCTCCAGCACACAGTTAAGCATGGAGGTGGCTCAATTATGGTATGGGGATGCTTTAGCTGGGCTGGAATAGGAAATTTGTTTCACGTCAAGGGGAGGATGACTGGGGTAGACTATGTTCAAATTTTAAAAGAAAATTTAAAATCTTCTGCTAAGAAAATTGGAGTTAGGGACTTTATTTTCCAGCAAGACAATGACCCTAAGCACACCTCACGTGTTGCAAACCAATATTTTCTAGAAGAAAACATCGAAAAACTTGAATGGCCGCCCCAGTCTCCTGATTTAAACCCCATACAACATCTTTGGACAATTTTGGATACCAATGTGCCTAGAAGTAAAAGACTAAATTTACAAAGTTTTTTTTCCGGAGCTTAAAAACGAATGGGACAAAATAGACCGATAAAAACTGAAAAATTTGGTGGAAAGTATGCCGAAAAGATTGGAGGCGGCGATAAACAGTAAAGGGGGCGCCACAAAGTACTGAATTTATTTAAAAAATATATTTTTTGACTGAATTTTAATGTTAAAACAATATTTTTTTATTTATATTTTTTTTATATGAGCTGATATTTGTTTTAAGACGTTGTTTTTTTTCTTTATTTATATAACATGTATTTTTAAAACCGTTGAATTGACTATGAATATATAATAAAGCAGCTTAATATCAAAATAAATATCAAAATGTCTTCAATTTACTATTTTAGCTCGATTTATAACTAATTTTATTGGAAAATGGTAACCGTATACTTAATTTTGAGCGCGAGTGTATATATATATATATATATATATATATATATATATATATATATATATATATATATATCTGTTTATATGTCTCTTTATATTATATACATATATATATATATATATATATATATATATATATATATATATCTTTATATTATATACATATATATCTATATATATATATATATATCTTTATATTATATATATATATATATATATATATATATATCTCTCTTTATATTATATATATATATATATATATATATATATATATATATATATATATATATATATATATATATATATGTGTGTATATATATATATATATACTCGTATATATCTTCCTCTTCGTAGCATTCCAGCCCCAATCGGCTTTACTTCCTGAAAATAGCGCCTCCAACTGTATCGGTTTATTGACGGTGTTCTCCAATTTCGAAATCCGAGCGGCGATGAACTGTCTTCGTTGACCGAGTAAGAGAAGCGTTTCCTCGGTTTCCCCACTGGTCTCTACTCTTCAGTTCTCCCAACGAATGCCTTTTCATGTGGCCAGCCCATTGCGGCTTCCGCAGTCTTACAATTATTGAGACATGCAGCTCGTGGTTGTATCGAATTCACCATTGGTCCCGGTTTAGCTCCATTCTAATTATTTGCTTCAGGACCCGTCACTCAAAGGCATTCAATGTATTTGCGAAAGCTTGGGTTAGGATCTATGTTTCAGGACCATAGCATAACACGGGTCTTATCACAGATTTGTATACTTGGAGCTTTGTTTTCCTATGTATGTAGCTATTCTTAAAGATCGTCAAAACTGAATTGAATATATTGTTTGCGAAGTATATTCTTCGGCTTATTTCATTCCTTTCATTAGCGGTTCTCTTTATTTTGGCGCCCAAATACAAGGATCCGCTCATGTTTCCGATACTCTGTTCACAAACTGTTATAAATTGTGTATTTGAGGCGTTTCTTTTGACTTGAGCAAGCTGACAGGTGGATTTCTTATGACATACTCCGGAGCCGAATTGAATAGCAATAAGGCCGGCCCATCGAACTGCTTTAGTTCAATATGTTTCAAAAGCGAACTTGGAAATTTTATGACGTCACTGTCATTTTGAAAAGACGGAATAGTTTGGCTAGGATGCCAAAGCAAAGCATTATTTGGCACAGTACATTTCAATCAATATTGTTGCATGCTTGCTTAAAGTCAACAAAAACAAAAACAGCTATTTTAAATTCCCAGCATTTTTCCAGTAACTGTTTGGCAGAGAACAATTGGTCTAAAACCTCTATAACCTACTTGGTACTCTACAACAGTACTGTTGGCGTATGATCCGATTTTATTTTCTAAGATCTTTGAGAATATTTTGTATGCCGTGCAAAGGAGCTCTATAATTTTCGCACTGGGGAATTTAATTGATTGACTCCACATGTTCGGAAAATATCCTTTTGGGCTTTGATGGCAGAGCAAACTTCATCCGGAGCTGATGGGGCAAAATATCTATAGGTTCCGATGTTCTGGAGTTGTGCGGGTCATGAAAAACTTGTTTGCAATATCATGTCCATCTTTGCTTCATCAGCGATGATATTGCCTAAAATATTGCCGATCTCATCACGACAGAACGTGATTTCGGGCTGATAACCATGTTTCAGGCTTTTCACTACTTTGCATGCTTACAACGATACTTCTTAATTGGTCGCCATTGAGTATTATTTTCTTTACTCCGATTATTTTATTTACTTTTATTCTAAAATTTTCATAAATTTTTCTCTTTGTCCTGGTTTTCTTACCTACATTTTCCTTGTATGCTTGATTTTTTTTTGTCTAACGCATTCTGGCACTCATCATAAAACCAATCGTTTGTTCTGCGCCGGGCTTGATGTCCAATTGTCCGTTCTGCCACGGTCTTAATAGCCGCTTTTCCTCCCATCCAGAGCTCGCAGCTTGTTTTCAGGGATGCGTCTGTTAAGATGAGAGTCAGCTGATTGTGTAGGGTGTCCGTGAATTTTTTGCCACAGACGCCGTTTGGAGCCTTTCGATGGCAAATTTTTGTAGAGAACTGGCCTTTGATAAATACGCCTTTGACATACAACATTGAAAGGTTAATTTGATAAAGTAATGATCTGAGTTCCAATTGGCTCCTCAGTATGTAAAGACGTCAAGAATGCTCGAGGCATCATTATATGGTCGATTTTGCTTTTTGTGTTGCCATCTGGAGATACCCTGGTTGTTTTATAAATGTATTGATGTTGGAAGCAATAGGACGTAAGATTAGATTTCTGCCACAAGCAAAGTCAATCAGATGCTGGCCGTTGTCATTTGTTTCATCGTGGAGATTATCTCCTCCAGTTCTTCCACAATGAGATATCTTATTGCATACCTTAGTGTTGAAATCACTCCAAATTAGGTATGTGTCGTTTGTCAGCAATGAGTCAAGTAGTCTTTCTAGGTTATTGTAAGATGTTTTCTTTGTTTTGTTGTTTATTTTTGGAGTCAGGGCATGTACGCTGAACAGCCTGATTTTGAAGAATTTCGCTTTCAAATAAGTGGCACACAACTATTTATTAGCTGCCTCAAAATCAATAACGTGAGATTTGAACTCCCTATTTACAATAAAGGCCACTTTATTTTATAGCAGGCTTCCCGCTTTTGAATATTGAGTGCGATCTCATTCCTTGAATATCATTTCCTGTCCAGTTCATTTCCTATGTTGATGATTGATAATGACTGGCTTGTTGTAAAAGGTCCTTAACAGCGCCAGGGTAATTGAGTGACCTGACATTCCAGGATCCAAGGATACAGTCCTTTTTTCGTTTGTGAGGTTGTCGCCTTGAATTCAATCCATTCCGAGGCACTTTTGCCTTCTTCCAGGGCTGGGGAGTTAGCCCGTAGTCCAACCTACGTTCCGGTGGCATGGTTACTAGTTCGATTCCATCATCAAGCACGGAAAGCTCGTCTTCACCCTCTCACGGCCCCAGAAATAAGGTGTAAGTAGTATTTAGGGCAGAGTTGTAGATGTATCTACTGTTGTTGGCGTTTCTCGGCATTTAATCTAGTCAGCTCAATATGAGACCCTAAGAACATTTACTACCATTTAATGAGAGAGCATAGGATTAAGAATCATGGAAGCTATGGGTTGGCAAAACAAAGGGCTTGGGACCGTCTACGGTGAAGAAGCCCAGAGATTCTGATTCAATAGTTTTCATACTAAAAACAAACAGGAATCGTGACCTCAAAAGACGGTTCTTTTTCTTCTGTAATTCATCATATTTTAAAAATACCATACTTTATTGAAAACGAAGGTGATGTGTATCGAATAAGCTAGGACAAGTGATACGGCGAGAAGAAGCTTTCTAAGCAAATTTCTTGGGAGAAATTTACCAATTGTGGAGTTTAATTAATATATATATATATATATTTATATATATATATATATATATATATATATATATATATATATATATATATATATATATATATATATATATATATATATATATTAATTAAACTATATATATATATATATATATATATAGTTTAATTAATATATATATATATATATATATATATATATATATAAATATTTATATATATATATATATATATATATATATATATATATATATATATATATATTAATTAAACTCCACAATTGGTAAATTTCTCCCAAGAAATTTGCTTAGAAAGCTTCTTCTCGCCGTATCACTTGTCCTAGCTTATTCGATACACATCACCTTCGTTTTCAATAAAATATGGTATTTTTAAAATATGATGAATTACAGAAGAAAAAGAACCGTCTTTTGAGGTCACGATTCCTGTTTGTTTTTAGTATGAAAACTATTGAATCAGAATCTCTGGGCTTCTTCACCGTAGACGGTCCCAAGCCCGTTTGAGAAAGGAGGAGGGAACCCTTTGTTTTGCCAACCCATAGCTTCCATGATTCTTAATCCTATGCTCTCTCATTAAATGGTAGTAAATGTTCTTAGGGTCTCATATTGAGCTGACTAGATTAAATGCCGAGAAACGCCAACAACAGTAGATACATCTACAACTCTGCCCTAAATACTACTTACACCTTATTTCTGGGGCCGTGAGAGGGTGAAGACGAGCTTTCCGTGCTTGATGATGGAATCGAACTAGTAACCATGCCACCGGAACGTAGGTTGGACTACGGGCTAACTCCCCAGCCCTGGAAGAAGGCAGAAGTGCCTCGGAATGGATTGAATTCAAGGCGACAACCTCACAAACGAAAAAAGGACTGTATCCTTGGATCCTGAAATGTCAGGTCACTCAATTACCCTGGCGCTGTTAAGGACCTTTTACAACAAGCCAGTCATTATCAATCATCAACATAGGAAATGAACTGGACAGGAAATGATATTCAAGGAATGAGATCGCACTCAATATTCAAAAGCGGGAAGCCTGCTATAAAATAAAGTGGCCTTTATTGTAAATAGGGAGTTCTAATCTCACGTTATTGATTTTGAGGCAGCTAATAAATAGTTGTGTGCCACTTATTTGAAAGCGAAATTCTTCAAAATCAGGCTGTTCAGCGTACATGCCCTGACTCCAAAAATAAACAACAAAACAAAGAAAACATCTTACAATAACCTAGAAAGACTACTTGACTCATTGCTGACAAACGACACATACCTAATTTGGAGTGATTTCAACACTAAGGTATGCAATAAGATATCTCATTGTGGAAGAACTGGAGGAGATAATCTCCACGATGAAACAAATGACAACGGCCAGCATCTGATTGACTT
>OZ017739.1:195449153-195456653 GCA_963969285.1 Odontomyia ornata
CCCGCGAAAATTCAAAATTCGTGATGATTTTTGAACACACCTCGTATATATATATATATATATATATATATATATATATATATATATATATATATATATATATATATATATATATATATATATATATATATATATGTATATATATATTGTTACGTGTCCAAATAATTCTGCGAGCTACTGTCACAATTGTTGTCGAATTTATTAATAACATCATGATCAATAAACGAATGTACTCGAAAGCACAAGAATGGACCAAGTACATTCATTATCAACATCTTAAAGTAACGTCACTACAGCCATTCAGCATTGCTTGAATATTCCAGGCAGTTCTCGTTTGAACATTCGCCAATGTACAAGAATGGGTTGAATGAATAGAAACCCGATATAAAGCCGAGCTCAATGAATGGGGGGGATAGGAAAACCGCAATAATAGAAACTGCGGTAGTGTGGAATGCGAATTATAGGCGATATTGGTTGATAGTGAAGATAGTCGAAATATAAATTTATAGGCAAGTGAAAAATAATAACATTTTAATTAATTTTTGTATAATAGCAAAATTAATGATTGTGCAAACTCTTTTGACTTAATTGAAAAGACAGTGCGTTTTCACTTTCCCGGAACATTAAAATTATCGGCCGCGAACTTTAACAAGCGACAGTGGGGTCAAAAGTGAGGAAGAAAACTTCGAATGTGAAAACGTTTAGACATTTTTAAAGTACACAATAGTGAAATTTAACGTGGTTACTGGTGGAGAAATAGCCGCAATAAGATAAACGCAAGGAAGCTTACATTTAAAAATTAATGAATTGGCCATATTGGAGCTTAAGAAGGAGTTGGAACAGCGAAATCTGGCCACACAAGGTACAAAGGCCATACTGATTGCACGCTTGCGTATCGCAATCGAATCGGAAGGCGCATATCTGTATTCGGGTGAGCCCTCAGATGCAGAAAAAGGCACAGAAGGTGGAGAAGCAAAAACACCAAAATCAAAGGAACCAGACAATGCGCTATTGCAGATGTTGCTGCTGATGCAGCAAGAGTACCGACAACAGTCAAACAATCAGCGAAAAGATGTTTCACCAGTTGTAGTCAAGCCTCCCTGGATGTAATATGGGGCAAGATGGTCCAGGTGCATGATTTTCAGTTTGGCTCTCGGCTTACGGTCTTTCTGTATGCGATGTACAACGTCGTTGATTCGCTTTGTAACTCAGTATGGTCCCTCCCAATTATGCTGCAACTTCGGAGACCTACGCTTCCTCCGTTGTGGAATATTTATTTATTAATTTATTTATTTACAATTCCATTTAACAGATTAAAATAAATCCAATTACAAAATGGAAAAACGACAAGCAGAAACAAGTAAGAATGAAAACTTAAATTAAGCAAAGAAAAATTAGGAAGATTAAATAATATTAATATTGAAAAATTAGGCATTATGGTCTATTAAACTATTAAAAGGTTAATATGAAATTAACAGGCTTAAAAAATGAAGTTAAAGCGCAAAAAAAGAAAAGAAAAAAACAACAAGTCGAACTATTCAAAATGAGTTGTAAGGACGAGGTTTCTTAGTCTTATTTTGAATACAAAATAGGAATCAGAAAAAGGACCAAGCTCAAGTTTATTATGTTTCCTTAACATTCGCACAACGGGAGAATGAAAGTATAAATTCGTACGGGCAAAGGGCACCTCGAACAAAGTGTTTGATCGAGAAGGACGCGTTGATTGACGGAAGTGTAAGTCAGCATATAATATTAGGGAGATTTGATTGTAACATAGTTGATACAGAAAACACTGATCCAAGTAGATGCGACGGGACAACAAAGTCGGAAGACATAAAAAGGATAAGCGGCATTCATAGGACTGATATGGGAGTTTGAGTTTGTAGAACAAAACTCGACTAAATTTGCGCTGTACATTCTCTAACGAGTTCGTGAGGTAGGAGTATCGGGGGGACCAAACTACAGAACAATATTCTAGGATGGGACGGACAAGACAAGTAAACAAGCGGATAGGGTTGGATATGTTGGTGAACTTGTATGTGTGCCTAAAAATAAGCCCCACTATTTTTGATGCCCTGGCAGTCACATTTAAGATGTGAGCATCAAAATTGAGGCAAGGATCAAAAATAACACCAAGGTCTTTAGCAGAGCACACAGCAGCCAGTAGGATATCATTTAACGTATAGGTAAAGAAAATGGGAGATAGCTTTAGATTAAACGTCGTTTCATGGCATTTAGCAACATTTAAACAAAGGTAGTTAGTCGAAAACCAATTATTAAGAGCAATCAGATCCATCTGAAGATATTGACAATCTTGTATCGATCTGATAGCTCGAAAGACTTTGAAATCGTCTGCATACAATAGACAATTAGAAGCAATGACTGATGGAAGGTCATTTATAAATATTAGGAAGAGGAGAGGGCCTAGAATGG
Organism: Odontomyia ornata; assembly: GCA_963969285.1. Lineage (NCBI taxonomy): Eukaryota > Metazoa > Arthropoda > Insecta > Diptera > Stratiomyidae > Odontomyia > Odontomyia ornata. Next base: position 195,451,587 of record OZ017739.1, read on the forward strand.
AACCTTGGGGAACGCCGGACGTTGGATGAAATGGTATAGAGGTTGCTCCACAGTAACTAACACAACAAGTGCGAGAAGACAGATATGAATCCATCCATGATAAAAGAGGGCCAGCCACTCCAAAGGCCTTAAGTTTGTGACAGAGTAGTTGATGGTTGACAGTGTCAATAGCCTTAGAGAAGTCAGTGAAGATCACATCAACCTGCAAATAAATAAATAAATAAACTTTGCAGACCTTGAAGAAGAAGATGTGTGAATCACATCCGAAACCCAGAAAAATGTTTGTAGTTTTCACCGGTGCGAGCAACGGTGGTATTGGAGCTGGACTCTCCCTACAGATTGATGGTCCTTTCGTGTTACAGTCGAGTTCTCCCAAAAAGGGAGAGGAAATACTACATGACCAGTAAGGAGCTATTGGCTATAATAGAGGCTACCAAACAGTTCCACAAGTACCTATATGGCCAGAAGTTTGTTCTTCAAGGGGACCATGTATCGCTGAGATGGCTGCTTAACTTCAAAAACCCCGAAGGACAAGTTGCGAGATGGATCGAAAGATTGCAGTCATACGACTATGAGATTGTTCATCGGAAGTGTGGAGTTCATGAAAATGCTGCCGCCCATCTCGTCGTCCATGTCTAGCTAACTGCAAGCATTGCCCATGAATTGAGGAAAAGCAGCTGACCGTTGACCTGTAAGTGATAACGGCCAAATTCGATGAAGGTCGATCATCGGAGGAGATTCAAAATGCCCAGTTAACCAATGAAGACATCGGACCATTGCTCGTAGGAAGGAGACAACTGTGCGAGCTGATGCATGGCACCACCCCGAAAATTTAGTGGGCACAATGGACCTCCCTTCAGGTGGAGGGTGGCGTACTCAAGCGGAAATGGGAAATGGTGAATAGCAGCTCCTATAGGATTCAAACTGTGCTTCACAAAAACCAAATCGGCCATGTGATTAAGGAAATGCATGAAAGATCCTCGGGAGGCCATCTTGGTGTTAACAAGACCTTAGCCAAATTGCGGGAAAGGTTTACTGGCTCCCCGCTCGAGAACACATAGGAGACAATGTGTCGCAGATGCACAATTTGCGCTTCCGTAATAGCTGCAAAGCGATGACTGAGAGGACAAATGCAAGCCTATAACCCGGAGGTACCGTTTGAAAGGATCGCTGTTGACATCGCAGGACCCTTTCCTGAATCCCATTGGGGTAATCGATATGAGCTGATTGTGGCCAAATATTTCAGCAAGTGGCCGAAGGTCTACCCCATTCCCAATCAGGAAGCAAATACTGTAGCCAAACAGCTTGTGTTAAATTGGGTTAGTATATACGGCGTACCTTGCGAACTACATTCGAATCAAGGCCGAAACTTTGAGTCACTGGTTTTTGGTGAAATGTGAGAACTATGAGGACTCCGACGGACAACACCGCTGCATACCAACCCGATGGAATGGTCGATCGTTTCAACAGCACCCTCATTAAACACCTGGCCAAGCTGGTTGACGAGAACCAAAAGGACTGGGACCGACACATCTTACCATTTTTGATGGCGTATAGAGCTGCCGGATATGCATCGACGCGCCGAGCTCCAGCCAAAGTCTTTTTGGAAAGACTATCCGCCTGCTGGCTGGTATAAAGTTCGGAACACCCCTTGAAAAACCCCAAACGGTCTAGGAGTACGCAAGTGAGCTCAGGCAACGGTTCAACAGGATATGTCAGGCAGTGCGAAAACACCTCGAATCGGCTACCAGCCGCATGAAGAGCAGGTACGATCTAAAGGCAAATTTTACTGGCTTCCAGCAAGATGACTTGGTGTGGCTATATAATCCAGAACGGCGGTAGGGTAGGTCTCCAAAATTGCAGCATAATACGGAGGGACCATACCGGGTTACAAAGCGAATCCTGGACGTTGTATATTGCATACTCGAACACCGCAAACCGAGAGCCAAAATGGAAATCGTGCACCTGGACCGTCTTGCCCCATATTACATCCAAGAAGACTTGACTACAACTAGCGACACTTCTTTTCGGGGCAAAAAGACCTGAGGTGAGGGCAGTGTTACAAGTGCAAATAATTCTGCGAGCTGCTGTCGCAATTGTTTTCGCAACTATTAAGAACATGTTGATCAACATACGAATGTCGTCAAAAGCACAAGGACCCACCAAGCATGATATACATCTGAAAGTGACGTCACTGCGGCCATTCATAATTGCTCGAATATTCCAGATAGTTCGCCAATGTACGAAAAATGGATTGAATGACTAGAAACCCTATATAAAGCCGAGCTGAATGAATGGGGGATAGAGAAAAACCACGATAGTAAAAGCTGCCATAGTGTGGAGTGCAAATTAAAAGCGATATTGATTGTTTGTGAAGAGAGTTGCAGTAGAAATTTATAGACAAGTGAAATTTAGATTCATATGCCATTTGTAAAATAGTGAAAATAACAATAGTGCATTCTTAGTAAATAGACTCCTTTAACTTAATTTGGAAGACCGTGCGATTTCACTTTCCCGGAACATTAAAATGATCGGCCGCGAACCATACCACGCGACAATATATATATATATATATATATATATATATATATATATATATATATATATATATATATATATATATATATATACATATTTATATATATAAGTATATATATATATATATACATATATATATATATATATATATATATATATATATATATATATATATATATATATATATATATATATATATATATATATATATATATATATATATATATATATATATATATATATATATATATTGTTACATGTCCAAATAATTCTGCGATCTTTTGTCGCAATTGTTTTCACAACCATTAAGAACATCAACAAATGAATGTACTCAAAAACCTGCCCAGCATGATCAATATCTGAAAGTGAGTCACTGCCTAGTCATTAAGCTGCTCGAATATTCCAGGCAATTCGCCAATGTACGAGAAATGGATTGAATGACTATAGACCCTATATAAAGGCGAGCTGAATGAATGGGGGGATTCATTACAATTGCGATATAGTAAGCTGCGATAGTGTGGAGTACGAAGTAAAAAGCGATATTGAAGTGATAAACAGTTGAAATAAAAATTAATAGACAATTTGTGAAATAGTTAAATGAGTGATTGTGCACTTTTAAGTAAATAAACTCTTTTAATTTAAATTAAAAGACTTTGCGTTTTCACTTTTAATGTTCCGGAAAGTGAAAACACAATGTCTTTTTCAATTAAGTTTAAAAGAGTTTATTTCAAAGAATGCACAATTGTTAATTTCACTTTTAAAGGCTAACCTCACTTGTCAATAAATTTCGATTGCAATTGTCTTCTAAAATCACTTCACAATTACTCAATCAATATCGCCTTTACCTCGCGCTCCACTCTATCGCAGTTTTTATTATCGCGGTTGTAATGAATCCCCCCATTCATTCAGCTCGCCTTTATATAGGGTCTCTAGTCATTCAATCCATTTCTCGTACATTGGCGAACTACCTGGAATATTCGAGCAGCTTAATGAATGGGCAGTGACTCACTTTCAGATGTTGATCATGCTTGGCGGGTTTTCGAATACATTAGTTTGTTGATGTTCTAAATCTTTGTGAAAACAATTGTGTCAGTAGCTCGCAGAATTATTTGCACTTGTAACACTGCCCCCACCTCAGTTCTTTTTGCCCCGAAAAGATGTGTCGCCAGTTGTAGTCAATTTTCCCTGGGTATAATATGGGGCACGACAGTACAAGTGCACGGTTTTCATTTTGGATCTTGGCTTACGGTGTTCATGTATGCGGTATACGACGTCATTGATTCGCTTTGTAACTCGGTATGGTCCCTCCCAATTATGTTGCAACTTTGGAGACCTACCCTTCCGCCGTTGCGGGTTATATAGCCACACCAAGTCATCTTGCTGGAAGCCAGTAGAATTTGCCTTTGGATCATACCTGGTCTTCATGTTGTCAGAAGCCGGTTCGAGGTGTTTTCGCACTATCTGATGTATCTGGTTCAACCGTTGCCTGAGCTCACTTGCGTACTCCGAGATTGTTTGGGGTTTCTCGGGGGTGTTCCGAACTTTATATCAGCTAGCAGACGAATGTTCTTTCCAAAATTGACTTTGGCTGGGGCTTGACCTATCGATGCATGTTCGGCAGCTCTGTACGCCATCAAAAATAGTAAGATGTGTTGGTCCCAGTCCTTTTGGTTCTCGTCAACCATCTTGGCCAGGTGTTTACTGAGTCTGCTGTTGAAACGGTCGACCATTCCATCGGGTTGGTATGCAGCGGTATTGTCCTCGTTTTCCGTATTCCCAGCAGCTCACACATCTCGCCAAAAACTAGTGACTCAAAGTTTCGGCCTTGATCCGAATGTAGTTCGCAAGGTACGTCGTACCTACTGACCCAATATAATACTAGCTGTTCGGCTACAGTATTTGCTTCCTGATTGGGAATGGGGTAGACCTTCGGCCACTTGCTGAAATATTTGGCCACAATCAGCGTATATCGATTTTCCCAATGGGATTCAGGAAAGGGTCCTGCAATGTCAACAGCGATCCTTTCAAAAGGTTTGCTCGGGCCATTTGCTGAAATAATCAGCCACAACAAGCGTGTACCAATTTCCCCACTCGGATTCAGGAAACGGTCCTGCGATGTCAACAACTATTGTTTCAAATGGTACCCCCACGTTATAGGTTTTCATTTGTCTTCTCAGTCGCCGCCATGGATCTTTGACGGGAGTGCAAATCATGCATCGACGGCACCAGTCCTCTACGTCTTCTCGAGCGTGGAGCCAGTAAAACCTTTCCCGCAATTTTGCTAAGGTCTTGTTAACGCCAAGGTGAATTCCCGAGGATCCTTCGTGCATCTCCTTAACCACATCGTGGATTCGGGCTTTGGGAAGTATAGTTTGCATTCTATAGGAGTTGTCATCCGCCGCTTCCCATTCCCACTTGAGTACGCCACTTTCCACCTGAAGGGAGTTCCATTGTGCCCAATAGCTTTTCAGGATTGCGCCGTGCATTGAAACGTCTTTCCACTCAGGTCGCCTAGTCGTCTCCTTCCAT
>OZ017739.1:195461653-195466653 GCA_963969285.1 Odontomyia ornata
GAATGGTGTACCTAGATGCTGGGAGTGCGATAAGAAGGAGCATCTGCAAAGAGACTGCAAGAAGCGAAGAAAACGGTGCTATTGTCCAGGATGGTGGAGATCCAGACCGTGTTGGGAGCCTAGAATGGAAGCCCATCAAACTGGACGGGCCAATTTCGTGGAGCGGACGTTGGCTAGGAGAATCGACATCCCCAGCACCCTCACCACCGCGTCAAAGCAACATCGTGGAGAAGCAGACTTATGCCTTCCGGGTCAAGTTGATGAAGAAAATTGCACCATAACAAGTGACACTGGTGCAACCCGATCGACTATCCGACCAGACCTAGTGAGGCCCCAATTACTTCACAAGGGCAGAGTTCATGGAAATGCTGACGCCCTATCTCGTCATCCATGTCCAGCTGACTGCAAGCATTGCCGGTGGATTGTGGAAAAGGAGCCGACCGTTGATCTGCGAGTGATAATGGCCGAATTTGATGAAGGTTGGTCACCGTTGGACATTTGAAATGCCCAGTTAACCGATGAAGACATCGGACCATTGCTCGTATGGAAGGAGACGACTAGGCGACCTGAGTGGAAAGACGTTTCAATGCACGGCGCAATCCTGAAAAGCTATTGGGCACAATGGAACTCCTTTCAGGTGGAAAGTGGCGTACTCAAGTGGAAATGGGAAGCGGCGGATGGCAACTCCTACAGAATGCAAACTATACTTCCCAAAGCCCGAATCCACGATGTGGTTAAGGAGATGCACGAAGGATCCTCGGGAGGCCACCTTGGCGTTAAACAGACCTTAGCAAAATTGCGGGAAAGGTTTTACTGGCTCCACGCTCGAGAAGACGTAGAGGACTGGTGCCGTCGCTGCATGATTTGCGCTCCCGTCAAAGATCCATGGCGGCGACTGAGAAGACAAATGAAAACCTATAACGTGGGGGTACCATTTGAAACGATAGTTGTTGACATCGCAGGACCGTTTCCTGAATCCGAGTGGGGAAATTGGTACACGCTTGTTGTGGCTGATTATTTCAGCAAGTGGCCTGAGCAAACCTTTTGAAAGGATCGCTGTTGACATTGCAGGACCCTTTCCTGAATCCCATTGGGGAAATCGATATACGCTAATTGTGGCCAAATATTTCAGCAAGTGGCCGAAGGTCTACCCCATTCCCAATCAGGAAGCAAATACTGTAGCCGAACAGCTAGTATTATATTGGGTCAGTAGGTACGGCGTACCTTGCGAACTACATTCGGATCAAGGCCGAAACTTTGAGTCACTAGTTTTTGGCGAGATGTGTGAGCTGCTGGGAATACGGAAAACGAGGACAATACCGCTGCATACCAACCCGATGGAATGGTCGACCGTTTCAACAGCAGACTCAGTAAACACCTGGCCAAGATGGTTGACGAGAACCAAAAGGACTGGGACCAACACATCTTACTATTTTTGATGGCGTACAGAGCTGCCGAACATGCATCGACAGGTCAAGCCCCAGCCAAAGTCAATTTTGGAAAGAACATTCGTCTGCTAGCTGATATAAAGTTCGGAACACCCCCGAGAAACCCCAAACAATCTCGGAGTACGCAAGTGAGCTCAGGCAACGGTTGAACCAGATACATCAGATAGTGCGAAAACACCTCGAACCGGCTTCTGACAACATGAAGACCAGGTATGATCCAAAGGCAAATTCTACTGGCTTCCAGCAAGATGACTTGGTGTGGCTATATAACCCGCAACGGCGGAAGGGTAGGTCTCCAAAGTTGCAACATAATTGGGAGGGACCATACCGAGTTACAAAGCGAATCAATGACGTCGTATACCGCATACATGAACACCGTAAGCCAAGATCCAAAATGAAAACCGTGCACTTGTACCGTCGTGCCCCATATTATACCCAGGGAAAATTGACTACAACTGGCGACACATCTTTTCGGGGCAAAAAGAACTGAGGTGGGGGCAGTGTTACAAGTGCAAATAATTCTGCGAGCTACTGACACAATTGTTTTCACAAAGATTTAGAACATCAACAAACTAATGTATTCGAAAACCCGCCAAGCATGATCAACATCTGAAAGTGAGTCACTGCCCATTCATTAAGCTGCTCGAATATTCCAGGTAGTTCGCCAATGTACGAGAAATGGATTGAATGACTAGAGACCCTATATAAAGGCGAGCTGAATGAATGGGGGGATTCATTACAACCGCGATAATAAAAACTGCGATAGAGTGGAGCGCGAGGTAAAGGCGATATTGATTGAGTAATTGTGAAGTGATTTTAGAAGACAATTGCAATCGAAATTTATTGACAAGTGAGGTTAGACTTTTAAAAGTGAAATTAACAATTGTGCATTCTTTGAAATAAACTCTTTTAAACTTAATTGAAAAAGACATTGTGTTTTCACTTTCCGGAACATTAAAAGTGAAAACGCAAAGTCTTTTAATTTAAATTAAAAGAGTTTATTTACTTAAAAGTGCACAATCACTCATTTAACTATTTCACAAATTGTCTATTAATTTTTATTTCAACTGTTTATCACTTCAATATCGCTTTTTACTTCGTACTCCACACTATCGCAGCTTACTATATCGCAATTGTAATGAATCCCCCCATTCATTCAGCTCGCCTTTATATAGGGTCTATAGTCATTCAATCCATTTCTCGTACATTGGCGAATTGCCTGGAATATTCGAGCAGCTTAATGACTAGGCAGTGACTCACTTTCAGATATTGATCATGCTGGGCAGGTTTTCGAGTACATTCATTTGTTGATGTTCTTAATGGTTGTGAAAACAATTGCGACAGTAGATCGCAGAATTATTTGGACATGTAACAATATATATATATATATATATATATATATATATATATATATATATATATATATATATATATATATTTATATATATAAATATGTATATATATATATATATATATATATATATATATCTATATATATATATATATATATATATATTGTCGCGTGGTATGGTTCGCGGCCGATAATTACTGAAGAAATCGCAACGTTTCTCGAATTAAAACGAAAACCTGTGAGTATTATGATCACAGGATTAGACGGGATCGCCATTGATGTTCACCATACAGTTTCAGCAATTCTCGAGTCGATGCACAGCAAATATCAAAAATTCACTAAATTTTTAGTAGTAGCTCGTATAAGAAACTCATTACCATCAGCATCAATAAATCGTGCGAATCTCGGCATTCCAAACAATATTTTACTTGCCAACCCCGACTTTCATACTCCATCAGCCATAGATGCTCTAATGAGCGTTAAATTATTGTACCAGCTATTGTGTATAGGCAAAATCATGCTTTAAAATCATCCGAACGTTGTACTCCAAAAACTTTACTTGGTTGGATAGTCGCCGGAGAACTTAGTAATTTCCAATACAAAAGTAGAACAAACTAATGTCGTTTGTCAATTAACTCATCCGCATTAGACACTGATCTCGCACGATTTTCGAAGATAGAAGAAATTCTAACTCCTAAGGCTATCTCTCCAGAAGAAAAGACCTGTGAAGATCATTTTAATCATCACACCACTCGAACGCAAGAAGGTCGTTGTATGGCTAGATTACCGTTCAAGTAAAAGAAGAATTTAATCGGTGAATCGCGCACGATGGCATTGGGACGTGTTCATGCATTAGAAAATAGATTCGAGAAAAAAGCATAATTTAAAAAAATGATTACACTGAATTTTTGTTAGAATATAAAGCTCAAAACACATATCGATTAGTAGCCACAGTAGCAATGATAATTCTTGTTTTTAATTGCCTCACGACGCTGTAATTAAGAAAGATAGTATTACAACCAAGACCAGAGTCGTTTTCGATGCATCGTGTAAATCCTCTACTGGTTAATCTTTAAATCATTCGCTCATGATCAGATGATGGCATATACCAAAAAATTCTATTTCGTGACAACCTCAATAGTCATATTGTCGAATATAATCTTAACACTGTCACTTATGGCACTTCTCCTTCCTCCTTCCTCGCAATACGGGCACTCCAACAGTTAGCTACAGACGAAGGTGCTACCTTCCCGCATGCCGGTACAGTAGTCAAGCGAGATTATTACGTGGACGACTTATTAACTGGTGCTGATACACGGGAAGCCACGGAGGATCTACGTGACGAACTATTGAGTCTTTTACAAAAAGGTGGGGGCCTCTAATGACCCCACATTAGCTACTGACTATCACACAAATCCAAATAATACGCACATGTCTCTGGACCTCGATTTTACAATCAAAACTTTAGGAATTAACTGGGATTCTCGCACGGACATGATTTTCTATCGCGTAAACTTAGAAAATTTTTCTAAAAAGATCACGAAGCGCGCGATATTGTCACAAGTAGCGAAACTTTTTGATCGTTTGGGGTTACTTGGACCCATTATAGTCAAGGCCAAAATAATGATGCAATGACAGTGGAAGGTTGGTGTAACTTGGGATGAATCAATTCCATCAGACATACACACTGCATGGCAAACATAAAAAGATCAGCTTCCCCTATTAAATAGTGTACAATTTGACCAATTAATGCTTGCCCCGAATTTTATAGAAGTGCAACTGCACGGATTTTGTGATGCAAGTGAAAAGGCTTACGGTGCGTGCTTTTATTACCGGTCTGTTGACAAATACGGCAATATTCACAAAAATTTAATTTGTTCCAAATGGTGAGTAGCCCTGGTTGTTTTATTAACCTTACTTCGTCTAGAATTGAGTTCCGCAGTTCTCATATCGCACCTTTATAAAACCATTAAAGAATCTCTCACAATGAAATTCAACACAGTTTATCTATAGTCGGATTCAACAATAACTTTACATTGGACTAAAACGCAGCCTCATTTGTTGAAAACCTTTGTTTCAAATTGCGTCGCGGAAATTCAAACACTTACACAATCATGTCATTGGCAACAAGTGCCGTCATTAGATAATCCAGCGGAACTTGTTTCTCGCGGTCAGCACAACGCCGAATTCCTCCAAGAAAA